>CM046852.1:4709815-4733463 GCA_025618425.1 Heliocidaris tuberculata
AAAAAACAGCAAAGTTCCATATGCCTTGAAAACGCCTTGATTTTTTGGAGATCATCAAGGCTTGGAACCCTCAAGGCCAAGGCCAAGGCATTGAAAAAAAAAACAGGCCTTAAGGCCAAGGCCGAGCATCAAGGCACTGCAACACTGCTTAATACACCTACAGAATTCACATATACTTGTTTTCATCCCCGAAATTGGCATGAGGTTATCCCGACGGGGTAACCTCGCTAGTCATAAGGACCGCTATTCATAGGGACCACTTATTCATAAGGACCGCTATCCATAACGCGTGACTAAATGAATAGCGGTTTTATACGAATAGCGGTCCTTGAATAGCGAGCAAACCATAGACAAATTTCCTCGCTATTCATAATGACATCCATTCATAAGGACCACTATTCCTAACTACTCATAAGGACATCCATTCATAAGGACCACTATTCATAACTACTCATAAGGATCGCTATTCATAGTGCGTGTCAAATGAATAGCGGATTTCTATGAATAGTGGTTCCTATGAATAGCGAGCGGACCCGATCCCGACATACCAACTGTAATTACTAATGTAAGGCAACTTTTTTTTCTCATTTGGCCTTATAAAAGGACCAGATTTTCCCTATAACAATGGCGTAGTTGGGGGGGGGGGGAGGGGGCACATGCCCCTCCCTCCCCATTTGATTAGGGGATGAAGGAGGTAGAAAGCATCGAGGGGGAAATATAAAAAAGGAGAGACGGGAAGCACAAGCAAAGAAGATGATAGAACCCCCCCCCCCCCCCCCCGGCCTCCCCAATAGATGTCCTTGTTAATTTGCATTTCATGCACCGAGTAAGACCGGTGCCCATTATGATGCTAGTACCCCCCCCCCCCCCCCTCTAGCTGGACCGACGCTACGCCACTAGCCTAGATCACGCCCTTTAACACAACAGTACGTCTGAGCCCGATACCACGTGATACCTCATGACACCACGTGACATCGTGATGCATGATCGCGGACGCTGCAATCATAGCTCTAATCGATTCAAAAATTGCGCCTTCGGGCCATCGGCATTTCGGTACGTTGGGTCGATTGATATCGTTCGACACTTGGATGTTACTAGAAGCATTGAAGGGGAGAGCGAGATAAAGATAGACAGATGGATTTTGTAGGGAGGGGCATTAAGGCCAAGAAGAGACTGGTAGAAGGGGGAGAGAAGAGGGGAAAATAGAACGGGGGGATACAAATAGAGAGCGAGAGCGAGAGAGAGAGAGAGAGAGAGAGAGAGAGAGAGAGAGAAGGGGATAAGATGTGGGTGAAGGTAGATAATAAATTATAAAAAAGAAAGAGGGCTCAGGAAGGGAGAAGGAGGGAGAGCGGAGACGGACAGACAGAGAAAGAGAAGGAGGGAGCGGAGACAAAGAGTAAAGTACTTGGAAAATGGGTTCATCATTATAAGGAAGAAGGGATGCACGGCTAGTGTATGTTCAGTTCTAGACATACCCCTTTTGAAAGTGAGAAGATTTCTTCACAACCATACATATGCATTATATATATACACACACACACACACACACACACACACACACACACACACACGCACACACACACACACACACATACAGAGAGAGAGAGAGGAGGAGAGAGGGGGGTAAGATAAGCGAAGCAAAGTATGGAATACAAGACAACTAACACACGTTTCCATAAACCAGTACACAAAGGAATATATTATACATTATGCAACTTGCTATAATAAACTAAGATTAAATAAATTGTTTAAATTGTTACGTTTGACCTAAATTTACGTTCGCTACCGGCCAGACGATGTTTCCCTGTACCAGTAAGCGGTATGCTACGTGCAGTTCTATTGCAGACACGTGTGTGTGTTAAATATCAGCGAGGATTCACCCAAATAAGCCAGTTCATGCATAATTAATATATGGTACAAAATTAATGACCTTGAAATGACCCTTATTTGTGCGCGCACGAGCATATGACTTGGTGGACGCGCTACTTGTGGTATAACCAGGCCCCTAAAGGTCCGCCATCTTGTCGGGGTCCATTAGAAGGCCCGATAAGCACCTTTGCATAATTCATGAGCGTAAATGCATGATTCATTTTGTAAGATGCTCCCCGAGAGTAGCATGTGTTTGTACGCGGTATGAAACACATTACGCGCATCAGCTTAGAGCATGCGCAGTGAGAAAGGTCAAATTCAGTAATATATGCATTTATGGTAATGTATTCATCGCTTCAACGTACAGATTCGGCGAATCAGCGTCGGTAATTTCTAATTGTGGCAGACGGCGCTCGGTCAATGCACTTTAATTGTAATCGATCTCCGAATCAAAATATATCGCTTTGCAAATTTGTAAACAAGTAAATAAAGCTAAAAATGTAACCGGACAGACCGAATCAAATCTAATCATGGATACAGATAATGTAAAAATAAATGTAAAGTACTTGACACGTCACCAGTGGCATAAGTCTCTTTTCTTGTTGATATAATTAATACCGGTGAATATATTCATTCAATATGCATAAAGGATAATGAATAAATAAATGAATAAATAAATAATAAATAATGGAAAAAAAAAAAAAAAAAAAAAAAACCTCTTGCAGTGTAGGATTTTTTTTCCAGGGATGGTTTTAATAACAGAAAGGACAATCTTCATTTGGGGGTGAGGGAATGGGGTCCTTTAGTTAATTGAGGTTTTTCTTTAACTTTTTAGTTAGTCTTGATGTAAATTTTTTTTTTTTAAAGTGTACGTTTGTTCTTTTTTTAGAAGGGATTTTTAATTTTATTAAAAGGAACAATCCACTAGCGTAGCTGAGGGGGGGGGGGGCAGAGTGCCCCCCGACAAATTTTCCTCCCATTTTTTTTTTCCTGCTTGTCAGAGAATTATGGAGGAAACATGTGATAACCCCCCCTCCCCTCCCCGAGCGTCTATTTTGAGGGCTGGGGAGTCTTCATGTAAAAGATTTTTTTTATTTTTTGTTTGAATAATATAAGTGTTTATTTGTTCTTTTTTGAAAGGGATTTTCTATTGTATTAAAAGGAACAATCCACTAGCGTAGCTGAGGGGGGGGGGGGCAGGGGGCAGAGTGCCCCCCGACAAATTTTCCTCCCATTTTTTTTTCTTGCTTGTCAGAGAATTATGGAGGAAAACATGTGATAACCCCCCCCCCCCCCCTCCGAGCGTCTATTTTGAGGGCTGGGGGAAAAAAGTTGCCCCCCCCCCCCCCCCCCACTGAGTGAGTTTTGGAGAGCTGGTGAGAAGAAAAAAATATGGGTCTCCCTTCAAGCAGAGTTTTAGAATGTACAAATTATTTTTGTTTGTTTTTGCTTGTCAGAGAATTATGATTATGGAGGAAAACATCTGATAACTCCCTCCCCCCCCCCCCCCCCCCCCCCACTGAGCACCAATGGAACAATCAAAATACCGGGAAGAATTATCTTCTAACTTTTACTTTGCATTTGTGAGTAAAATTTATATGTTGCCATTCACTAGCGTACCCAAGGGAGCCGGGGAAAGGGGGCCAGAGTGCCCCCTGACAAGTTTTGAAAAAAAAAAAGGTTATCGGGTTCCTGAACAAGAATCTCGACGCCCCCCACTGAGCGACTTTTGGAGGGCTGGCGAACAATTTTCGGAACTGACAACCTCTTTTTTTTTTTTTTCTTTAATGCTTGTCAGAAAATTATGGAGGAAAACTGGACCCGATAAAATCTGATAACCCCCCCCCCCCCCCCCCCGATCCACTAAGTGACTTTGGGAGGGCTGGGGGGGGGGGGAACTGTCGCCATTGATAACCCTTTTTTTTTTTTTAACCCCTCTTGACGCCAAGGTCCAGACGCCACTGTTGACATTCCTTTCCAGCTTTCATGCCTGTAAGTCACCACTCAATCACAAGTCTTATACAATACCATTCATTTCCATCAACTTATGATTGTCCATTCCAGTCAAAGCTTATTGTCTTCACTCTTCCTTTCACATACGCAGGCATGGCAGGGGTGTCGCTAGAGAGTTATGAATGGGGCAATAGTAACTGTGCCAAGAAAAAAAATTCCCACAAATTTCCAACAATGAAAAAGTAAAACTGAAGTTTATATTTTGATATATTTTTTGACATGCCAAAATACTGACAGTTTGAAACATTACAAATATTAAGGTGTACTGCCATCCCGCCACCCCAGTTGTGCATCCAGGATTTTTTAAAAGATCGGGCACACATTGCCGAAAATTCTCTGACAAGTTGAAAAAGGTCATTTCAAAGGAGGCGGGGGGAGGGGTACAATCTTGAAGTTGTATACTGAAGGTATGTCACTCTGTATCAAGGGGGGCATGGGCCGGAAGTGCCCCCTAAATCTGATACTGCCCCCTTCCACCCCCACCCCCTCGAGCGATACCACTGCTTTTTCTCTCATTTGTTTTATCTTTCTCATTCTATTCTAACTCTGGCTTACCTTTCACACAAACTTTTCATTTAACATTTCTAGTTATGGAACCCCTGCCCCCTCCCCCTTTGAATACTCTATGTAAAAGTATATCACATGAACATTATCACTAAAATGAGAATTCAAATTAGAATTAAAAAGCTCTCAGAATATGTAAATGTTTAAGGTAACTAGATAGATGACTTTCCATCCCCTTAACATGATAAAAGAGATGAACTAAATCCTTTGTTTTTGTTGTCTATTTAATAACAATAAATATCAATTCAAATAACAAGTTTATAATTTGAAGAAAAAAAAATCTTGAAATTGCACATCCTTGCAGAAGTCTAGTGGTAAGTCAAATTTTCATATCACTTACTAGTATATCATTGAATGAATATTTGGTTTTTCTCACAAGTTCTCAAGCAATTTGCGTATCAACTGTTTCATTATATTATACTGTTGAAATGGTCACTGACATAAATCAAATCTAGGTTTTATTAAATTTCATTCAGCTGAAGGCACTTAATTTTAGAATTTCAGCAAATGCAATATTCAAACAAAAATCCTCCAAATCAGAAACCCTTGTTAGGGATATCTGTATTGTTTTATTCTGAATGAAATTCCAAATTTCATTACATGTATCCACTCGTGAGAATGCTGATCTAGCTAACAGGAATGAAGAGCTGTAGTGGTAATCCGTAAGTCTGTTGAATGAAAAGAGAAAATAGAACAAGTCTGTTGAATGAAAAGAGAAAATAGAACAAGTCTGTTGAATGAAAAGAGAAAATAGAACAAATTGAAAAACTATTAAGGTCATAAACAATAAGAAAGGACTGCAATGTGCCAGATATGTATATATGCATGACTCAAACAGAGTGAATATTGCTTGATAAAAAGCTATTTTACCCACATTCATTAAAATTAAGTTCTTTTGTAGGCATGAAAATGGAAATGATGAATCCTTATAAAAATTAAATAAAATTCCCATATTTGACTAAAAATTCTTTTTCAGGTGAGAGGGAAAGGAAATTACAATAGTTTCAAATAACTTGCTTCCTCTTCAAGTTGTGTACTACTGATATAGGCCTATTATATATTTTTTATATTGATATATTTTTCGAAAACTTTTTTTTTTTGGGGGGGGGGGGTATTGCCAAATTTAATTATGCACAGTAAAGGCCTACCTCTCCAAGCTTGAGCATGCAGGTCAGTATATCTGCTCTTTGTTCATTTCTCCGGATTGTGTACTAGTATCTCAATATTCTTTCACCATCCATTGTAAAGAATCATGCTGTGTAAAAAGAGGATAAATAAATAAATTTATAAGTGCATGTATAAATGAAAGTAATTTAGAGGTACATAATATATATTTCACAGAAATACTTGTACTCCACTAATTCTGACTTTTTTTGTTTGTTTTTTTTGTTGATCTTCTCAAACATCTAAATACATCTAATTCAGATCATAGATCAAAGCTCAAAAGAGACCGTTTTCACAGAATGTATTGTGAATAAATGTGAAGTGTAATCTTCTCTTTCTTTTCCATGCTTACACACAATGCTGGGCTTTGTTGGTAATGGTTTAAAATGTTTGCATTAAGGACAAGCTATTAAAAAATCAATGGCAACTAGTAAGGGCATCTGTAATATGCTTTTAACTAACACATTTAGGGACCCCTGGAAGCCCTAATTGCTTTTATAGTTCATTTCCTTGTTTCCTGTTAAATTACAATATTTATGATAATCATTAAATGATTCAAATTACACTATACATGTATAAGCATATAGATACTCAGGAAATGTTCTGTAAACTTACCTGTAATTTAGGAAGGCTAGATTTCTGCTTCATCATGTATGGTCAACAGTTTGCACAATGTTTGAATAACATTTCTTGGGTTCCTTTCTATTTTGATCTGTTAAAAAAAAATGAAAACAGAGTTGTCACTCTTTTTTTGGTCTTTCTTGTTACAGTCATAGCTACATTGATAATAATTGTTTTTATCAGGCAAATAAATTCCAATCCATTATTTTTCAAAGGTCAAAATTCAGTAATCATCAGCTATCTTATGTTTATTAAGGTGCATTCAAGCTACATAAGTTTCTTGGAAAGAAAAAGAAACAGCCTCAGCAACAAAACTTTCTAGTGACGTGTGTCTGAAATTTTGAACAGGGATCCCTAAACTGGCTTTAACAACCAGACTGAATTTTTGCCCAAAATACATTTGCCTCCACCCCGCCCCCCCCCCCCCCCCGCAAAAAAAAAATAAAATCATAGTCTATCAGACTCCAGTTAATTTACAGTCAGTTTAATTGACCAAATGGCATGAATTGAACCAAATACAGTAGATACAAGTCTTTTAAGAACGAAAAAAAAAAGTCAGGCATGAAAGTGAAGTTGAACAGAGTTCTTATCAAACAGAGATCTACTTTGACTTTGTCCCCCATGCACAGCTTTAGCCCTAGCCAAGTCTACATCTACTCAAGATAGACTATCCTTCAGACTTCGGTTTATGGAATAAAATTTCAAAAAATATTCAGAGTTCAAAACAGTAAACCTCGTGTAACATTAATGAATTTATATCTGCACTAATTTTGGTCTACATATCTTATCAAAATCGTAGAATCGTAGAATCCCACCACACAGTCAAAGTTTCCAAATCTAACGTTAACCGTAGTCTGGTAGACTACGTTAGATCCGAGTCCAAGTTGGACTAACGAATGCGCTTATGTGCAGCACACAGATGAACAACATGAGAAAAGCTTATGCAATATAGTCTATCATCATTCAAAGAGTTTGCTAACATTAGATCTGTTTAGATCTTTTTAGATCCAACTTGTTTGCATGTATTGAATTTTTGACGCTGTCGAAATAGCCACAGCGCTGGTGACTGAAACTGGCCCGTGACTGCCCGGTAGCTGTCATGAGCCGCAGCGTGTGAGGACAGCGATCTCCGTGTCAAATTACATCTCGACGATACATCTAGAACTGTAATTTCGAGAGAAAATTGTTTCAATCCTTTTTCAACACAACTCTTGTGAATCCTTTTGAAATATAGATAAATTATCATAGATCACCTAGAATTGTACAAGTTATTTTTATTAATAAACTAAATGTACGAAATTTAATGATAATTTGAGCTCTACTCACCTTGTCCTTTTGAACGAACATCTCTCATTTCGTGTGGATGACGTCTTGAATATAATCTGCATAATTAATAGGTCTTGAATTGACGAAGTTGAGGTCAAGTAAATTTTGATCGATACTATCGAATTATGTACATATTCATGACCTAGCATCCAATCAAAGTTTCACAATGAACTGACACGCACAAGAAATATGAATAATGCAACGTATCGGGTGCTTATCGGGCTCTTCAAATGATCCGAAAGAGGCGGGGCCTAATTCCATTCGCGTAATGATTTCCGCGCGTGCTGCTTTCCGTAACTGGTGTAAAACCAGTGTGCAACAACTAAAATCATACGGTGCGTACAACATGACAGTGTATGAAGGTCAATTGTCAAACTTTATCTGCTCATTCGCAAATTGTAATTATGAACTGGCTTATTACATGTAGTTTGAATAATTACATTTTGTGGGCCATGTTTATAAGGCGAATTTCTTCCACGAAAAGACTTAAAGGGAAATTCCACACTGGTATTAAGTTGATTTACAGATTAATGAACGTTTCAGCAAAATCCGATAAGAAGTATTAAAGAGAGTTAAGAATTTTGAAGTTGTAATCAATCAAACACAAATTGGCAACTCCACGACGTATCTTACGAGCTCCTCTCCTATTTGCTCTGTAAACAAAACTTCATAAATTCCCATTTTCTCTGTTTTTGATGAGGGAATAGATTTGTATCATAGAGGTTTTATGTAAAAGCACAAATGAAATGATTATATCTAGGGTGCATGTATGATAAGATATTTTTGGAGAGAAAATGGATTTTTTGTATTTTTTCAGCACATGGCAAATGGGACATGAGCTCACCAGATACGTCAAAAAGTTGCCAATTTGTGATTGATTACAACCTCACAAATTCATAAGTATCTTATTTCTTATCAGAATTTACTCAAACTTTCACTGATCTGTTTCTTTAATTTTCTTTAATTTTTCGGCATCTTTCAAAATCAAGTTGATGTCCGGGTGGATCGACTTTCCCTTTAAGAGAACTAAGTCGGGCGAGATTCAATAGCCTGGCAATGCGATGAGCCATTAGATCACTAATTGGATATTTCATCTTGCTCAAAATTGTCATCTTCGTATATTATTATGACGGTTAAATGTCAGGGCATCTAATATGTTTACTCTTTACATGCTTTATTCAAATTGTTATTTTGATATGTTAGGGATGGGATGTTTGGTATGATTTCCGTTATTTTGTCATGTCAGATAGACGTCTTTTGATTTTTTAAATTTTTTTTAACAGAAAGAGAAAGGGATAGTGCAAAATAGGCAAGAAATTCAGGGAAAGAGGAGAGAGAGAGATAGGAGGAGGGTTAAATAAAAGAGAAAAAGAAAGGGATAGTACAAAATAAGCAAGAAAGGTGGGGAAAGAGGAAAGAGGAGAGAGAGAGGGGGGATAGGAGGAGGGGTGAATAAAAGAGAAAGAAAAAGGGGAAAACGAAGAGTGACATCGTGAGAGAGAATAAGAAGAGGAGAGAGAAAGAGAGAAGAAAGAGAGTAAAAAAGGAAAAGAGAGAAAGAATGATAAAGAGAAAAAAAGAGGAGAAAGCATGAGTGAGAACAAGAGTGAGTAGACTGAGGAGAATAGACAAAGAAGAATAAGAAGTTGGGGAGAACTGGAAGTAGAAAGAGAGATTGAGAGACAAAGAAGAGAATGATAGAATATTGAGAAGAGAGATCAATCAATAAGACATATGCAAAGCATGAAATAATTTAACAGATGATTTGGGGAAAAGAAAGAGATGAACTGAAACTGAACTAATCCTTTAATTTTTTGAAAGTCACAACTTTAAGAACAAGTTCACAGAGGCACTAGACAAAAGGTTAACGCTGTAACCATGCTAATATCTCGCCATTCCAGAACAAACAGTCGTATTACCCATTAAATGAATCCTCATCTGTCTTTTTTATTCACTCACTCTGCCAGATCAGATATGTCATTTCATCAGTAAAGCCTCTCTTAGATATTGATCTCATGTAGGTACTGACAAGAAAATGGTATTACCCTACAGTCTTTGAGAGGTGACATGACGTTTTTTTTCCGAAAGTTCATAATTCCGAAGGTTTGTTACTTCGAAGGTTCGTATTTCCGAAGGTTCGTTCACTTCGAATGTTCGTTACTCCCGAAGTTTCATATAGATACAAAGGTTTGTAAATCCGAAAATGTAATAGGTTCATAATTCCGAAAACAAAAGAGAGTTCATAATTCCGAAGGTTCATAAGGCCGAAAAGGTAATATACCCCTACATCATTTTTTTCCCCCAGAATTACGAACCTTCAAAATATCTTAACCCTATTCCATTTTCGGAATTGTGAACGCCTTTTCTTTTTCGGAATTACCGACCTTATTTAATTTTCTGAATCGCCAACCCTATTTCAGTTTCGGAATTATGAACCTTCGGAATAACGATCCTTCGGAATTATGAGCCTTTACAGCAATACAACAAAATGTTCAGAATTACGAACCTTCCGGTATGGGAATTGTGTGTTTCGGAATTATGAACCTCCGGAAATACGAACCGTCGAAAAAGGAAAGAGGAAAAAAGGAACCTTTTGAAAAAAAAGAGTACCCCCCCCCTCCCCTTTAAGATATGGAGTGGAAAATGAGTCGGGAAAAGTTCATGTCATAAAAACCATCATTCGTTTTGACCCTCTCCTCTTCCATAGCCACGATCGAGATAAATGCTATATCGATAAGACGGCTCCCAGACTTAAACATGTTAAAGATTGACATGGTTTCGTCTCATAACCCCCCCCCCCCCCGGCCCCCCCTCCCTCTCTCTCTCTCTCTCTATCTATCTTCCCCCTCTGTCCATCCTCTCTCTATCTTTTGTTGTTGTTGTTGTTGTTGCTCTCTCTCTCTCCCTCCATCTCTCTATTTCTCCTTTTATCTCTCATGCCCTCCATTTGTCTCTCTGTCTTTCTGGGCCCTGTTTCGTAAAACTTGTCATCAAGGACAAGTTGCAATACCTGTTATAAGCCACTGAAATCCTTGCGTCTGATTGGCTGAGAGCAAATTTGTCAGTAAAAAATCACTGACAAGACACTTGATGAAACCCCCCCCCCCCCTGTTTGTGTCTGTCTCTCTCTGTCTCTTTGTGTGCCTCTCTACCGCGTTTTTTTTTTTTTTTTTTTTTTTTTTTTTTTTTGCATTTATTTATTTTCCAGTACTAGTAAATAGACATACAAAATATACAAAATACAAATTACACTTTACATTCGATAGAATAAAAAGAAAGAAAAATACAGGAGAAACAAAAGATACAGGCGTTGATGAAACGGGGAAAAAAACTTAATAATCTAGTACGTGCATGAAGGGGGATAACAAAAGCGAATTTGCTTGTCGGGTTTATCCCCCAAATAATCATAATATAAAATCGTAAAGGGGGGGGGGGTGTCATTTAGAATATTAATGTTATAGCATTAAGTGATCGATTAACTTTGTGAAAAATTGTAAAATCAGCTCAAATGCCAGTGAATTGTGTGCAGTCCTCTAACTACATATATAAATAAGGATATGTGAAAGTATGAGAGAAAATGGAACCCGTTTACTATCCTAAAAAAGAGAAAATCGCAATCAATCGCTAGCGCAAGTCGTTCGGCTTCTTCGCTGCGCTGGCTGCAGTCACAAAAACCAAGCACCAGCGCTTGGCGATTTCAGAGCGGGTTTCCAGCCCGTACGGTATTCTGTGATAGAGCGAGGTATGCCAACCGTAAGAGTTATTTCGGGTTCGGTGGTACTCTATCCCGACATCAATGTTCAATCGTAAATATCTTGATATATAAACGACCGATCAGCTTATAAAACTCAGGCGATTCCTGTCTGAGCTAAAGGTTTGCAATTATGATTACAGCATTAGCTGGAACAGTGATTTTTTTTTTTCAATCCTGTGCAAAGTTAATCACTGCCTTTAAGAAGAGAGTTGCATTTTTAACAATAAGCGTGTTTTTGAATCCCTTTTCAAACTTTGGAGTGATGCAGAATTTTGAATTTTACCTTGACTCTCTTTCTCTCTTCCTCTCTTCTTTCGATCCCTCTCATACTTTATCCAGGGGCGGCGCCAGGGTATTTTGATAGGAGGGGCAAGACGACCTAAAGATGACGTCATATTTTTCTCCATTAAATAACAGGGGTAATATAGAGTTATATGTTTAAGACCTCTCTTTTTAATACTCCTCTTTCTTCTTTCTTCCCTTTTCTTCCCTTTTCTTCCTCCTTTTCTTCTTTTTTTTCTTCTCCCCCCCCCCTTTTTCACTACTTGAAAAATCATAGGGGGGGGCGGTCGCCCCCTCTGCCCCCCCCCTGTAGCGCCGCCCCTGACTTTATCTATAATATTATCTATGTCTAATATTCTCTCTCTCTCTCTCTCTCTCTCCAGTTGCCCTTTTTAATTCTTATATTCTATTTCTCTTTCCTCCCTGTTCTAGCCTCTATAGTAATATTTATTCAGTTATCTCTCTCTCCCTCTCTCTCTCTCTCCAGTTGCCCTTTTTAATTATTATAATTCTATTTCTCTTTCCTCCCTGTTCTAGCCTCTATAGTAATATTTATTCAGTTATCTCTCTCTCTCTCTCTCTCTCTCTCTCTCTATCCCCTCCCCTTAATGATATCCTTTTGTATCCCCATCTCTCTACTTTTCTCTCCTTCATTCCCTTCCTTCACCCATTTCCCATTTCTATCCCCCGAACCCTATATTCATCCCGACTGCCCCCCCCCCCCCCCCCTTTCCTTTCCCGATTTCCCTTATACGCCGTGCTTCAGTCTGCGTACATCATTGCACGTGGGTTCCATTTGCATTGAACTCTTTTGGCGCCCATTTACCGTTGAATATATTTCTCCTTTTGGAGTACATTCCCTGGAGGAAAACGAAAAAAAGTAACAGAAATATTTCGCAACTAAACCCGAGCCTTAAAAATGCAGCTAACATGAAAGCACATTAGTAGTGTTCGTGTTCATTATTACATGTTCTGTCTCTCAACTTATGGCTGTCGTGTGTTTTGTTTTGTTTGTTTGTTTGTTGTCGTTGTTTTTTTTTTTTTGGGGGGGGGGGTGTTTATAAAAGTGAGAAATTGTTCACTCAAGTCTTTCTTGTGTGACTTGCTAACAACTCTCGAATTGTCCATGCCTTCGGTAGAACGTCGTTTAATTAATGTTTACGTCTTGTTCTGATCGTAAAAGTTTCTCTAATCTGATATATGCTATAGTCATGCGATTAAAAAAATAGGAAGAGAATGCTATTAAGAAATGCAACAACAACAACAAAACAGAAAGAGAAGAAAGCTGTAGCAGACAAAGAAGACGGTGAAGACAAGAGAGAATGGGGAGAGATTTTTACTTTTCTTTTCTTTTTTTCTTGTGTGTGTGTGTGTGTGTTGTGTGTGTGGTGAAATCGTGCAATCCGATTTCTTTACCTACAGCTGTAATTTGGTATTAGCACAAATCCCCTTCGAATGGCAGGGGGGAAAAAGAAACAGCCCCCATTGTCTATTCCTTTATGACGCATCTTTGATGAAGTTTTAGTCCCATCCGTTAAATCTTGCGGTTGTAGTTGTCTAATTAAGACATTCCAACTGCCGAATTAAGAAACGCTAACAAGGCTTTGGGGATTATATGTTTCATCAACAGAGCTTGTTTCAACGGAAATCGTTGGATGATAATAACATAATAGCCTTGATTTTAGAATTTTTGACAGAGGTATTCATCAGTTGACTGATGATAAATTTCGTATCAAAAACCTCACCAACAAAAAGTATGGACAATTTTAATTCTCATTGAGCATGTGATTCATGTTCATAAATTCTGATCGTCAAATGATTCTAACATTGTATAACAATTAGCAGATATAATATTAAATCATTTGGCCTGTACATCCATGAAAACAGCTATAACTGAAATAATTTTGAAACTGCATCGACAATGTTGATGTGGTCCCATTTTTCCATTTTTTTTTTTAATAGTGCGCTGATTTGTTCTCTTGCAGTATAATTCGATAATTTTTCAGTTTAGAAGATTGCTGTGATTATTAATTCATTATATTGCCTTTTCTACTAATATCGCCCTTTTTTTCTTCTTCTTCTTTTTCTTCTTCTTCTTCTTCTTCTCTTCTTCTTCTTCTTCTTCTTCTTCTTCCTCTTCTTTTTCTTTTTTCTTTTTTCTTCTTCTTTTTTCTTCTTCTTTTTATTTGTCTTCTCATTCTTCTTCTTCTCTTTCTTCTTCTACTTCTTTTTCTTCTTCTTTTTTTTTCTCTTCTTCTTCTACTACTTCTATTTCTTCTTATTTTTCCTCTTCTTCTTCTTCTTCTTCTTCTTCTTCTTCTCTTTCTTCATCTACTTATTTTTCTTCTTCTTCGTCTTCTTCTTCTTCTTCTTCTACTACTACTTCTATTTCTTCTTATTTTTCCTCTTCTTATTCTTCTTCTTCTTCTTCTACTTCTTCTTCTTCTTCTTCTTCTTCTTCTTCTTCTTCTTCTTCTTCTTCTTCTTCTTCTTCTTCTTCTTCTTCTTCTCTTCTTCTTCTTCTTCTCTTCTTCTTCTTCTTCTTCTCTTCTTCTTCTTCTTCTTCTTCTCTCTTCTTCTTCTCTTCTTCTTCTCTTCTTCTTCTTCTTTCTTCTTCTTCTTCTTCTTCTTCTTCTTTCTTCTTCCAGTGATGCCGATGGAATATTGCTTGTATTATCTTAGAACAAAATATTGGAAATTGAGGAGCCGGGTGGATACTTCCCCTTTTCTTCACAACTTTCCCTAGGAAATCCGTCTCTGTTAGCCCTACCCTCTCCAAGGCACACATACGATATATATCGACTGTATTCCAAAATAGGGCGCCGATATAACTAGTTAATCGATCGCACTTTCAGCTGCGACACACTCTGTTCTGCGCCTACTTGTTGCTCGTAACGACGACGAAACGAACGCCGTACGTCAGTCTGCGTCACAACTGGCGTATCCAGATCTTGATAGATACTAGGGGGGGGGGGGGGCTATGAGGGTGATATGTAGCTGGACTGCGTTAAGGTTAACGTTATCTATGTATTTCCTAGGTAATTATAGTTAATTATTTATTCATTTATTTATTCATTTATTTTGATATTTATCACCATTGTTTGTATATATTTATCATATGATTGTGTTTTATTCTTTATTTTTGCTGAGCGTACATGGAGGGGGCGTAGGCCAGCCCCACCCTATAATGCTGAATATGCCACTTATGACCACCATAGATATCTCACGTTTTACAAGCACATCCCCCCCCCCCCCCCCCCCCCTCTCATCTGGTTTTGGCGAAGTGGTTTGATCTAATAAACATAGATCGCAGGGCTGGAATTCAAAACTACTTTGAAGAGAGAAAGGACTCAAACGTACGGGGCTGTGTGGGGGCATGGATAAAGGTAGAAAATCGAAATATTGGCCGGGTCGAATTTCGAGTCTAGAAGAAAATGAATTCACCAGCACGAAGATGACTTGTATGCCAGCAAAAAGGGGGTAAAAATTGTTGAGTTGATCTTGCATTTTACAAGTCCAAGGTTGACTTTTGGCATAGGCGAGCAGCTCGAAGATATTTTCTAAGAAACAACATACTCTATTTTTTTTTCATTCATGTTTTATATTTGTTTACATGTAAACTATTTATGTATCTTCTCTATTAAAGGTAATAGTCGAATGAGAGAAAGATAAACATGTATATCCAGGCCAACGGCAAAGTGCAGTATAACATATACCATGTATACAATAATATACTTTGCAGGGTTTTGCAGACATTTACAACATACGTGTATATGTTAAAAAAAACATGGAACGCAATTAATATGAAAAAATAAATAAATAAATAAATAAAAAGAGAAAAGAACGGTTACAAGTAATACGATTTTGTCCATAGTTCTTACAAATTCTTCAGCAATCTAAAGTACAAAAGTTGAAAAAGTCAAATGATTACAATTAAGCCGCTCAGATTAAATGAAGCGATACATTCTGATTATTCATTTCAGTTTTGATTAAATTTTCTTTCTTTCTTTCTTGTCCAACTGTTTTTCCCCTCTCTATTGAAACAATTCTGGCTACGGACAGGAACGGTATCTGTTCATTTAACCCACTGACTACGGGAACAGGGTGGCCTTTGTATTATGCATATGGGAGGTAGAGAATTCAGTAGTCATCATGCCAATGCAACTAACACATGGATGATAGTTCAACTAAGCAACATTTTAAATGATAAACGACAGAGAACTAAAACTAAAATGAAACAAAAAACAACAACAACAACAACCCACTATCGAAGGAACTTTCGAAAAATCAGCCTAAGGCAATTTCAATAGCCTTGTCTATCACCTATTGAAATGTGCGAACATTACAATGACGTATTAAAAATCCGAACATGTATTTCTATAGGATATACAATATGACAGTCCCCTTGAGTTAGTTGCAAGAATGTCTTTGCTGTAGTGTTCCAAATATTCTTTAAGAGATTATTGCATATGATGTATATTTTTCAATATATACATGTATATTCCTTTCCAGATAAGTGCTAGTCTTCAATTGAAAGATGATCCCTTAAAAGCTACTTTTCTGATGGCATTCAAGAGCTTTGAAAGTAAAAGATAAAAGGTTGCATTAATTTTACCCAGCAATGTAGACCTCGCATGCCTTACTTTTCTTAAGAGGTTCCACTTTCATTTCCCTTATTTCCAAATATGTACTTCAAAATATACTAACCGTTTGGTGTGAATCAGCTACACATCCATACTTCAACCATTTGTGAAAATCGTGCTGTCAAAGGTGCCGTTATATTTTATTTTCAAAAAGTGAAAACTTGACTTTTAGAGCACAGCCTCGAAATATGATATTCAAAAACGTGATATAGAGCCCACCACACACTCTTCCATCTAAATGTGAACCGTTTTTTTTTTATAATTTTTTTATTTAGGAAGAACTTGCAGTTAGCATTTGATAGGAACATTCAACATGTAAAATCTAAAAAGATCGAGGTTCTGAAAAGTTATAATGAATAGTACAATTGAACTTTCAGGCATCGAGGAAAGAGGAAATCCGTTCTGAATCATAGAGACTTAAGTAATTGTCTACGATTTGAAGACGATTTTGCCTATACTCCGTCTAGAAAGCTTGCAATGCACCCAAATTATCATTATTCAGAATCTTGATCAGAAAGATTATATTTGCCTACCTTTCATGGTTATGGGTTTGAGCCCCGGCACGGCAAACTTCCGTCGCTATTAAAAACAAAAATCTATATCTCATTTAACAATTACAAAATTAAAGTAATGTAAAATGGAGAAACGTAATTAACATGATTAAAGAGGCTCTGCAATTGGGATAACGAATGGCCTATTTAATACACGTTTATTTATTGCTTTCCCCTTCTTCGCTTTCTTTCAATTATATGAGTCTTTAATCTCCGCCTGACTTGTCAGCATTCAGTAGTCATATACATTCCTTTTCAAACTATTTCACACGTATGATTCAAATCGTCTTTAATCCACCAAGTATCACATGACATGAGAATATGCTGTTAGTGGTTGGGGAAGGATGATGGGTCCAAACATGTACATACATATATCTTGAAATCCCTTATTGCTTTTCAATTTAATCGTCACGGCCAATTCACGCATATCCAGAACTGATGCTCGCACGTTAATGGAGCGCACGCACACGCTCCCACATGCACTGTATAAATTTCATTATATGGAATGCGCAGCATATAGCTCCCAGCAGTGAGAAGCTTTGCAGCTACCAAGCTAACATCTCTACCACGCCTCTATCGGTGGCGACACGCACTTTCTCAGCAGAGGGGATTAGTATACAACAATGTTTTGACGAAGAGAGATCTAATCATCCACTTCGCGGTTCTGAAACATCGTCGAAAGAAAGTACGCTTCAACAGCAACACCGCTGGCCCTGTCCAAAGTGCGTACCACTTTCAATCTTTTCTTCATCTTGTACGACGTGAAGGTATATCGAAGAGAGAAACTTTTGCTGCAACGCCGTTTTTCGGGGCTAGTTTTTATTTTATTTTTTTTTATTTTCACGAGATGAACTAATCGGTGTTTTGCTTAACGAGGAGAAGTGATAACGCCTGAATGAGAGTTGGTCTCAAACGAATCACCACTACTTCCAAAGACATTCAGAATGGTAAGAAATGATTTTATATTCATATTTTGTATTTCATTTGATTTGATATGATGTTCATTTATTTCTATATACATCATCAGCACGATCGCAAAGACTTTCGAAAAGTCAACTCAAGGGCAATATGACAATACAGTTTTGTACATCCCTTAGAAATCATGTTCGGATTACGTAATTAATACGTCGTTGTTATGTTCGAATATTTAAATATGTGATGGACAAGGGTACTGAAATTGACTTAGAGTGATTTTTCGAAACTTTTCATATTCATCTTATATTCATAATCTTTTAACAGGTATGGTATCATAAAATTATACATAGAAAAAGGGGTCATCTTGAGCACAGCTTGAGTTGACGTCCTCATCTTAAATAAAGTATTGGTACAATAATGATACATTTTAAGTGATTTATTTAGAATGATTTAATTCACAAATATATTATGAATGATTTAATTTACCAACAATAACAAGTTTTCAAACCATGCAAAGAAATGCCTCACAACAGGACCAGAAATTTGCACATGTGCTAGTCGAGCCTAGCCTCTCTGCAACAAATTTAACTATTTTGAATTTGAAAATGACGTTGAAGAGAGACATACTTGAAGCTTCAGTATGTCTCTCTTCAACGCCATTTTCCGATTCTGTATATACCAAACATCTTTTCAGCTATTTTGAATTTAAAAACGTGATACTAAAATATAACAATTACAAAACATATTGAACTGTAATAAGTAGAGAGAGCGCCTCAGTGGTTATTGACTTATTTAAATAAATTTGTATTGAATCAATGCAACTGTTTATGCATGCTTTTAATATGATATCATTTTGGTACTTTAACTGCCTAAAACGTATAACAGGTAAAGAGAAAACATTCCTGACTAGCCCTTATTTTTGATTGAAGTACTCAGAACAGTTTATTATATGGTTTATTTAGTCAATGGAATTCACATAGCTTCCTAGACATACTATAGATCACTTACTTCACTTAAATGAATATATTGAAAACGGGGCGTTTTAAGTCTACGTGTAGGTTCACTTGCTTAATTCCTTCTAGATCGGTTGGATTGAGAATTGTGATTTCATTCCTGATATACTGTTCCAAGCTACCGTAGCCTTATTCGTTGCATTTCTCTTTCTGCTGCTTTGGTAGTGTTTTTTATTTGTTTGTTGTTTTAACTGAAGGACCAAGACTCCTCTTAATCACAAACGTTGTAAAGAGAAGAGATTTTTTTTTCTTGAACATAAATTTAATCCTTTATGTTCCCTCTCTCACTATCATTCAAAACTTTGGAGAAATAGTAAAAATCGAAGAAGAAGATTAACTCTGTGGATAATTTCCCCTTGTGGCTATTTTGCTCTTCTTACTTTCTCCCCCTGTTTCTTCTTACCTCTGTTATGTTGTTTCACTTAAAAGGCCATAGGCCCGTTATTTTCCCCATCCTATAAAGATATTTGATTTTCTTCACTTGCACTGCTTGCATCTTCTCCATCGGCATTTGCTATTTTTTCTTATTCTGTAGTTATTTTTCTTCTTCTGTAGTTACTTTTCTTCAAATTTCATCACCTATTTCCTCTCTTTCTTATAATGTATAGATGTTCTTCTTTTTCCTTCTTCTTCCCTTTCTCCTCCTCCTCTTCCTCGTTCTTCTTCTTCTTCTTCTTCTTCTTCTTCTTCTTCTTCTTCTTCTTCTTCTTCTTCTTCTACTACTACTTCTACTTCTTCTTCTTCTTCTTCTACTTCTTCTTCTACTTCTTCTTCTTCTTCTTCTATTTCTTCTTCTTCTTCTTCTTCTTCTTCTTCTTCTTCTTCTTCTTCTTCTTCTTCTTCTTTGTCTTCTCCTTCTCATCTTTCTTCTCCACCTTGCTGTTATTGTTCTTCTTCATCTTTTTGATTACCTTCTTTATTTGCTTCCTTATTTCATTTTCTTCTTGTTTTTATTCTTACTCTCGTTGATGATGATGTTGTTTGTCTTTTTCTTCTTCTGCTTCTTCTGCCTCTTTTTCTTCATCTTATTTCTTTCTTTCTTTCTTTTCTAACTCATTGTCATTATTCTTCTTCATCTTCTCCTTCATGATCTTTCTATCGTGTTTTTTTTCCTTGTCTTTTTTTTCTTTTCCCCTTCTTCTTATTCTTTTTTTTTTTCTACTTCTTATTTTTCTCCTTCTACTCCTCCTTCTGTTTATTCTTTTTGTTGTTATTGTTCTTCTTCATTTACTTCTATTTTCTTCTCTTCTTATTCTTTTTCTTCTTAATAGTTGCAGTTCTAAATTGTCTTCTTCTGCTGATGGTCATTTCTTTTTCTTCTTTTTCTTCTTCTTCTTCCTCTTCTTCTACTTCTACTACTTCTTCTTCTTTCTTTCTGTCTTTCTCTTCAAAGTTATTGCTATCATTTTTCTTCTTTTTCTCCTTCATGACCTCTTTTAGCTTGTTTTTCTTCGTTTTTCTTCGTTTTTATTCTTTTATTCTTTTATTCTTTTCTTCTTCCACCTCTTCTTCTTTTTCTTCTTCTTTGTCTCCCTTTTCTCCTCATCCTTCTATTTTCTTTCTGTTTCTCTTCTTCTTAATTTTTCCACTTTGATTCTTCTTCTTTATAATTATCATATTCAGGTAGCTAAGCGAAACGTGATCATGCTGAGGGCACGTAAAATCACAGGAAAGACGCAAATGACAAAAGTATTCAAAATCATAATTGTATTGAGTAGAGGCAGTACAAAAATATTAGGATGAAGAATTAGTATTTAACTCTGTTAAATTAAAGCAAAGTAATATTAAAAATTTTATTCAGATAAGTCTGATTGTAATTTTAGATGCACAGACAAAACTTTAGCAATTTTGTTCTTTACGTCTTTCCCGTGTCTTATACGTGTCCCTACGTTTCGCTAAGCTATCTAAATATCCCCCACTCTTTTTCTGACTTTACATGTAGTTCATCTTTGTTAAGAGTTTTTTTTTGCACTTTTCAAACTTAGTTATGCTATGCGTCTATACAAAAAAAAAACAAAAAAAAAAATCAAACAATTTCATCCAATATGTTAAATAGATAAGTTATTGATTTAAAATAGTCAATCAAAAACTATACATTCTGCGACAGTCATGAATATGGTATGAAGAATGTTGATTTTAATCAAAACCTACTGTCAGCCCGTGTTTGTCTTGCATCAGCTCAATTCGTGTTATATTGTATTTAGTTTAACTGTTTCGCTATTTTTTCCTTTTTTTCTTCACCGACTCTCAGTTCCTTATTCTCTTCCTCATCTTAGGTAATGTGGCGTCTATTCATTGTGACGGTCTTTTTTTACTCTTTTCTTCTCAACGATTTGTATCATTTTTTTCGTTTATCTTTTCCCTATTTTATCAGCTCCTTCTAGACTGCTATGTCAGTCAATCCCCTTTCTTCTTTCACGTTCTATGCTCAAATGTTTGACTTCGATTTTTCCTCCGGTATGTCTTTTTTCAATCTATCATCTCATAATTTTTAATTCCGCAACAGCTTCCAGAAATCAATTTTAATTCTATTGATACAAAAACAATATTTTATTCAGTATTGGTACGAAAACCGAATCATAATCGAGTGAAAATGATATTATGAACGATGTCTTCAAGGTTTTTCTTTGTATACGATTTAAAGACATGCGAGTTCAATAGCTAATTTAAAGCTGCATTTGAAGAAGAAAAAAATTTAGATGTGAAATATGACGTACTTGTATATTAATATGTTCTCTATAGGTCTATGATACATGGGTGTTTCTTTGTAATGAAATTGATTAAAAAGAGTGTCATGTTCATCTTGAGAGATCCTGAATGTGCCATGATAATAAATTACTCTGCATTTTTTTTCTTTCTTTGTCAAGAAAATGCTAAGCTCGTGAGAAATGTTTTCAATTTGCGTTCTATGAAGAAAAAAAAAATGAATTCAAACCATGTGGGCTTAGTTCTTCTCTCAAAACGAAAAGAAAAACTTCCCCTATCAACATAATCAACTCCTTGTATATTCAAAAGCATTACTCTTTTCCTGTTATCATCGTTTTGTCTAGAGCCTCCTCAGAGTGAACAAAAATAGAAATTGTCTTTTTTGTAAATTCCCCGGACTGTGTGAGATAAGAATGATATAACTTGGTTGATGACTGTAACTCGTCAATATCAGAAATTAATATGATTGCACTTTCGTCATTTCGTCTTGCTCTTATTCGCGCCACTCACCGAATCATAACATGAAAATTATTAATCATACATGCATACTCCATAGCACTTGTCTCCATGTAGAAGGGTGGGACAATAGTATAATCATTGGCACATGGTTACTTGAGAATATTCATTCGAAAATAACATACATACTATGTTCTCCCGCGTAATAAAAATAAATATAATACAACCCTTTTCAAAGATAAATGAGCCCATGAAAGAAAAAAAAAAAAGAAAAAAAATATGCGAATTTAGTATGATGGTATAAACGAAGTGAGGTCGAGAGCTTTTGCAATTTCTCAAGTGCAAGAAGAAGAAGAAGAAGAAGAAAAAAAAAAACTAGTAGAAAAATATGTTACTAGTAGAGGCTCACATTAACAAAACTATAAATGCTGTACTCTATTCTATATTATTTAGAGGGAATAATAATGGGGGGGGGGGGGGAGATTGCTCTTGTCCATACTAGAGTTGCTAAGCTTTGCTTGTATTGTGGAAACACTTTGAAAAGCTTGGATTAATTACGTATTTATCTGGACTATACTTTGCTTGAGGGTAGAAAAAGTATGTGCATAACACTGACAGTCACTCCATATTGTTTAACTGAAATGTGTAGTGAATCTATCGTAATTAATATGAGGTTTGATTGTTTCAGTATATCGTAGAATGTCAAGTCGATTACATTAATTTCATCAACAACCATCCTGTATTTGTTTTGTTCTTCCTTGTAATTATACATGTATGTACTTTGATTTGTCGAATAAAATAATAATAATAATATAAGAAATTCCCAAAAGCGCTTTTATATACTGCTGTCTGATCGAAGCAAGCGTAAACTATGATGTATGAGAAACTTTATCAAATTATTGTAATGTCTTATAGGAAAACACAAATACAATGATTGGGCTATTTATATGCAGGACTACACATGGTTTTGGGTAATGAAAAGGGGTATGAACACAGCCTTGTGTCACACCACTTTATTTAAATTATAAGGTAACCTCGCTAGTCAGTCATAAGGACCGTTATTCATAAAGACCACTTATTCATAAAGACCGCTATCCATAACGCGCGTGACTAAAATGAATAGCGGTTTTGTATGAATAGTGGTCCTTCTACATAGCGAGCAAATCATAGACAAATTACCTCGCTAATCATAAGGACTTCCGTTCATAAGGACACTATTCATAACTATTCATAAGGACCGCTATTCATATCGCGTGTTAAATGAATAGCGGTTTTCTATGAATAGCGGTCCGTATGAATAGCGAGCGGACCCGGTTTCAGTATACCTTAAAAATTCCAGAAAGCGCTTATACATGTAGTGCTATCTGATCGAATCAATCAAACGTTAACTATGCAGAGTAATTTATGAGAAACTCCATCACTCGATCGATCTCGGATATCGATGAACAATAAGTCTCCACACATCCGATAAACAGAGTATCTATTGAAGCATTAAATATTTGTTTAACACAACTTAGGACGGAAGTAATATTGGTTCTTAATTAGCAATTATGTTTCGTAACGTAGGGAGAAATTAGTTTAAAACTATTTCAACAATTCAACCACCTCGAAATATAAAGAGCATCAACCCATTCATAATTGATGTTTGGTATACTAATGCGAAACACGTGCAGAGGTTTTTGAGTAGGAGACAGAAATTCAAAAAGCAGTTTGCATGGTTTGATTTGAATGGATTGTTTTAGTCGATCAAGAAAGAATGGCACGATTT
>CM046852.1:4733963-4926362 GCA_025618425.1 Heliocidaris tuberculata
ATCACAAGGTGAAGAGGTAGAAGAGTCTGAAGGAGAACAAGAACCACAGGAACAGAGTGGAAGTGCAGGACAAGAATCTGAATCAGAGGGAGAAGAACCAGAAACAGAAGATCCAGAGGAGTCGGAAGGAGGACAAGAACCCCAGGAAGCGATGGAAAAGGACAGGAAGTTGAATCTGAAGGAGAAGAGGTAGAAGAGTCTGAAGGAGAACAAGAACCACAGGAACAGATTGGAAGTGCAGGAGAAGAATCTGAATCAGAGGGAGGAGATCCAGAGGAATCAGAAGGAGGACAAGACCTCAGGAAATTATGAAAAGCAAAGGACAGGAAGTTGGATCACAAGGTGAAGAGGTAGAAGAGTCTGAAGGAGAACAAGAACCACAGGAACAGAGTGGAAGTGCAGGACAAGAATCTGAATCAGAGGGAGAAGAACCAGAAACAGAAGATCCAGAGGAGTCGGAAGGAGGACAAGAACCCCCAGGAAGCGATGGAAAGTGAAGGACAGGAAGTTGAATCTGAAGGAGAAGAGGTAGAAGAGTCTGAAGGAGAACAAGAACCACAGGAACAGATTGGAAGTGCAGGAGAAGAATCTGAATCAGAGGGAGGAGATCCAGAGGAGTCGGAAGGAGTACAAGAACCTCAGGAAGCGATGGAAAGCGAAGGACAGGAAGTTGAATCTGAAGGAGAAGAGGTAGAAGAGTCTGAAGGAGAACAAGAACAACAGGAACAGACAGGAAGTGAAGGACAAGAATCTGAATCAGAGGGAGAAGAACCAGAAGAATCGGAAGGAGTTCAAGAACCACAGGGCCAAGAAACACAAGAACAAACCGGAGGATGGTGGAATTGGTGGTCGGCTGGCAATAATCCTCAAAATCAAGAGCAAAGTCTTGCTGAAGAAGTGGAAGAAGAGGAGGAGGAGGAAGAGGAAGAGGAAGATTCGAGAAGGAAGAGGAATGTTTGGAGTTGGACAGATGTAGAAGAGTCGGAAGGATCAGAAGGAGAACCAGATCCTCAGGAACAAATCGAGAGCGAAGGACAAGAATCTGAAGGACAGGCTGAAGCACAAGAGCAAAATGTTGAAGAAGAGGAAGAAGAAGAAGAGGAGGAGGAAGAAGACGAAGATTCGAGAAGGAAGAGGAATGTTTGGAGTTGGACAGATGTAGAAGAGTCGGAAGGATCAGAAGGAGAACCAGATCCTCAGGAACAAATCGAGAGCGAAGGACAAGAATCTGAAGGACAGGTTGAAGCACAAGAACAAAATGTTGGAGAAGAGGAAGAAGAAGAAGAGGAGGAGGAGGAAGAGGAAGAGGAAGAAAATTCGAGAAGGAAGAGGAATGTTTGGAGTTGGACAGATGCAGAAGAGTCTGAAGGATCAGAGGGAGTGCAAGATCCACAGGAACAAATGGAGAGCGAAGGACATGAATATGAAACCCAAGAACAGACTGGGGGATGGTGGAATTGGTGGACAGATGGCAATGAACCTCAAACACAAGAGCAACACGGCGGTGAAGAAGAAGAGGAGGGGGAAGAAGAGGAGGAAGATGATTCCAGGAGGAAGAGAGATATCTGGAGTGCCATGGAGCTTCTGAAGGACATCCAGGACAAGCAAAGCTACATGGTGAAGGAAGGTAGGCCAGGTAAGAATCATCCAGAATCAACAAGGCACAACCATAGAGAGAGGGACCAACAAAACACCGTCCTGGAAGAATATTCGGGAAAATGTCCCTTCTGAAACTATTGCTTAAGAATGACTTGGTGGAAGGCTTGTGCCCGACTGTCGAGGCCGCGGACAATATCCAGAGCGTCATTGCTAGCCTTTCCCAGATGGCTCAGAAGGAGGGAGCTCACAAAAAGAGGGACCGTTCTCGAGGAAGTGATGCAATGCTCCTGGAACTGAAAGAATGCTGCGCCCTCAATATGACAGACGAGACAGTAGAATGCATCGCCACCATGACTCAAACTCTCGTGGATGGGATATGCGACATTCAGGATGGAGGGTTTAGGTAAATTCCATTCACGATTTGGTGTTCCATTTGATTATTTTTTTTTGGTTCTACTCTGTTGGACTACTCTTTAAGTCAATATTACAACAACAACCAAAAAAAACAAACAAACAAACAAACAAACAAACAAACAAACAAACATACCAAAATTCATGCATAAATGCAAGTTTGATCGTAATTTTGTCTCTGCCACGTCTATTGTAAAGCACTGGCATGACTGGCGTTATGTTTTTTTTGGTTTTTTTTTTACTTTATTTTATTTTTTAGAAAGGGGTCAGTTTTATATTTGATTGAATAAACATGTTCGTGATTATTTTTCAAACAATGGCCTGAGATTAACCATTTTAGTTAGTCCTCAGATTGAAGCATTCAGACAATTATGACTTTTGTGTGGATTTGGCAAAAAATAAGAAAAATAAAAGCGGCTTTATTTCTTTTACAGTTAACTATGATGAATGATGACTATGTGTTTTTCCTCACAAAAAAAATTGTTTTAGTCTGATCATGATTTGTTAAATAAACAGGCCACGCCCATCACACGTGGGCCAAATCACCAAAGGGGACGCTTGGGCCAAGAAAAGATTCCTCCGCGGATGTTGCAATGAGACTGGTGAAGAGCGATATTCATGCGCCAGAAGCTATCTAGTTCCCGAAAGTGATATTGAGGTAGGTAATGAAAATCATGGATATGATATATTTATATTATGTAACCACAGAAAGGATAATTTAATTCTTTGTAGAACAAAATGCAAAGATTGATAGTCTGATGCGTAAGAACAGACTTTTAAAAAATGAGCTGTAATTATCAGGTGTTTTCATGTTCATTTTTCCCCGATCTTTTATTTAATTGTAAACTAATACATCGATAATTACGAGAGAAAAGCCCTCGCCCATCTTCCTCAAAAAACATGCAACGATCTCATGAAAAGAAATGGAGGAGTTCTGGCTAATAAAGTTAGAGTACGCTAGATGCTATAATCATAGCTTTATCTTGGAAGAATGAACCATTCACTGCCGCCCCTTGCGGTGGTCGGTGGTAGAAACATAATCGTTTCCTCCTTTTCTCCTCTTCCTGCATCTTCTTCTTCATTTCTTCCTTCTAAGTCTTCTTTCTTCTTCTTCTCCTCCTCCTCCTCCTCTTCCTTCTTCTTCTTCTTCCTCTTCTTCTTCTTCTTCTTCTTCCTCTTCTTCTTCTTCTTCTTCTTCTTCTTCTTCTTCCCCTTCTTCTTATTCTTCTTCCTCTTCTTCTTCTTCTTCTTCTTTTCTTTCTTCTTCTTTCTTCTTCTTCTTCTTCTTCTTCTTCTTCTTCCTCCTCTTCTTCCTCTTCTTCTTCTTCTTCTTCTTCTTCCCCTTCTTCTTATTCTTCTTTCTTCTTCTTCTTCTTCTTCTTCTTCTTCTTCTTCTTTTCTTCTTCTTCTTCTTCTTCTTCTTTTCTTCTTCTTCTTCTTCTTCTTCTTCTTCTTCTTCCTCTCATTCCTCTCTTTCTTCTTCTTCTTCTTCTCATCCTCCTCCTTGCTTCTATTTTCTTAAATCTTCTTACTGTATAAATGCAACAATCAAGGCATCCATTTTATTCACGCATTAAACAGATTCTTAACTTCTTAGTTGCGTATGACGTTTCCCGTATTTTCCGTCCCCTGCCCATATACAGTAAACCATATACTGTAGAGCCCGGCTCACGCGTAGCGTCATTTCATTTGCGTCATTTCCCGCGCAAGTCAAGCATGTGAAGGGAACTGACCCATCGCCAAAATGAACAGCGCCAGTTATGCACTGTTCAAGTTGCAATCACTTTTTAAACGATATCACTTTTTCAAGACGCGCAAAAGACAGTACCAATCAATGATGAGATCATAACGTCAGCCAATGACGCCTAGCCTCGGCGTGTGAGCCGATCTTAACCCTTTCATGACAGGAATTATTTAAGGGGTATATTGATCACATTTTATTCTTCAAATTGGCAACACTAATATTTTTCTTTCAGTGCTACATGGTTCTAACAAAATGTAATGTCTTTGAAAACAATATACATCATTAAAAACTTAGTTGAAAGTTGAAAAAAATGCCAATTTTGATAAAAAACAGTGATTTTGAACCTCTCAATGTGTTACAATTTAAGGATTTTGAAGCTTATTCTCCTTTTTACAATTCCTGGCATCAAACGCAACATGGTCATGCAACAAAAATGGAAACAATGTGTGTAGAAATGTTTGCTCTTTCTACCTATGCATCTGGTATATTATTTAGAGCTCTGATTCAAAAGTTATTGAGCCAAACCACAAACTGTGGTAAATTGTCTCCAAAGGGTTAATAACCGTCATTTGTTTTTCAATACGAATGTACGTCTTACCTTGGCTGACTTTCTTCCGCAGGACATTTCAGAAACAATCGAAGAAACAGACTCAGAAGAAACAGATCCTTCTTGATTTATTTCGTTCAGTCGGGAAAGCAGTCGGCAAGTAAGTGAAAGCGGCATAATTTTTTTTTTTCAAGAATTACAACAAAAAAAAAAAAAAAAAGTGACATTTAGTACTAAGGTAATAATATTTTCATTTTCATATTTATTATACTATTTTCATTAGGGTCTTCCACACCGGTCTTAAATAGGTGGTAAACTCCTCATGTATTTCTAGAGCCCCGACTTTTAAAATGCAGCGTAATCATTACAATGCCTTCTAAAGAAGTAAGGGAAAAATTGGCAGATATTTGCAGCATGTAATTATAGTTTTATTATTTTCATTATCATATTTATGATAGTATTTTCAGGAGTGTCTTCCACACCGGTCTTAAATAGGGTACACGATACATGTATTTCTAGAGCCCCGACTCTTAAAATGCATTATATCTAAAAAATTTTCAAATCATCTATCCATTATTTTCCTTTGTGGCATCATTCAGGCTCCTGACTCTCGCAAACCAGGGAGATGAAGAACATTCCGAGGTCACCGACCAGGAAACTATCACGACCACGACCACGACATCGACACCAGTCGATGTAATGTCATGGGATAACATGCGAGGTAGGATGGGGTTCGATACCCATTATACATGCATAATACACCCCCTCCCATAACACAAACATAATTCTTAGTAGATTTACATACTTTCACCCCTCCCCCTCCCCCTCCCCTCCCCCTCCCCTCCCCTCCCCCTCCTTTCTAGTCCTCACACATTAAGGAAAATTCCGGGGGGGGGGGTGGGGGGGGGGCTGTAGGGAGATCAATATACTTTCGAATAACAATGACATCAAACATAATACAAGTTTAGCAAAAATTTTAAACAGTGTCATATTATACAAACATGTACTCCTGAGATACAGGTTGAGATATTTCATTTTCAAAAAAGAATAAAAGAATCAAAATTTTAAAATTTTAAAATCATACACTATGAATTATCAGTTAACACATCAATTACATGTAGCCATAATCAAAGGGATGTATATAATCTCGGAAAATGGAATTATGTATGTACCCTTCATACACTAAGTATAATTAAAATAAAATTTTACCATTGATTTGCATTATGAATTATAGATATATTTTGTAGATTTAGAACATATCTAGACAAGAATGCATAATGTGATTTTACAACTATACTTCAAATTAACATTATGTATGATAAAAGAAAAGAGATCAATATAGAACTAAATCAACTTCATCAATGACTTATTTTCTCTTTTATAAATTCTCTTCTAACAGGCAGCATGATTACCAAGATGTGTTGCAAAGTTGGCGGCATGACTGACGCCCTCCTTGGTGAGAGTGGAGGAGTTACTTGCGAAAGCGGCGCCAAAGTTTACTCGAAACTCGTAGAAGAGTCCATGAGAAGCAAATGCTTCGCCGCGTATACAAAGTAAGTCAAAGTGCCTTTTCTAGACAAGAGTTTTCTAGCCAGGGAATTGATAAACCAGTTTGAATTGTGTGTGAGAGAGAGAGAGGGGGGGGGGGGGGGGGGAGGTAGGATACGATTTTTCAAAAAGGCTCTAAAAACTTTACCCACATAAATGTTTGAATGGGGTGTCATATCCCCACTTCCCACTTTCCTTGCAACATCCCTGTTTTGAACTTGTTTATTCTGAATTTTCACGATCCCATCTCTCGTATTCCTTATCGAATGAGTCAGATCAACTTCGGACCTACAAAAGAATCCCTTTAAATACAATAGATTTATGTAACTTCGTCATCTTCTAAAGGAGATGCCATCCGCAAAGTCGCTGGCTTCTTCTGATTGAAATCAAAGATTACATTTATTGCGGGAGGCCTCTAGTAACTAAAACCAAATACGAAAATCGTTGTGAAAAGTGAACCAAAGTAAATTTAATACGACAAAAGCAATTTGAAAAAGTGACCTACAAAGTAAGAAAGACGAGTAGATTCAAAGTCAACTAAGGTTGAATATCTTAATTGCTTATTCCCTGTTGTTTTTTTTTTCTCTCCGACTGGAAATGACTTTTGGAGTATTTTCAAGCGCCACGAAAAATCATCTTCAAGTACATTTTCAAAATAACCTTATTCGAAAACACAAGTATTCAAACACTTCACAAACGTTTATATTCCCATTCAATGCGGGCTCAGAATTAAACGAAATCGCAATAAAAATGTGATGTTGGAATCGCATTTCCATAACTCTCTTCCCCTGTCCTTTTCTGTGGTTTTCAGGGGCAGGGAAAGAGAGATAAAATGTAGTTCAAGTGGTCGTATGCGATTTCAGAATCATACTTTCAAGAGAAATTGTTGAGAGACAGGCGTGTTGGGAATCGGATATGACAGGGTCGTAAAATAAACGGGGGTACGATTCGATCCCGCTCGCTGAAATTTGATCTCGGGAAGGACTCGACGATTTTGGACGGGATAAGTCTTTGTGACGTCAGGGCTGTGACGTACATCACATCCTGGGCCTGCGCAACTACAATGGTATTCACGGAACCCCGTTGTCCTCATCAGACCTTGTCTGCTAATATAGCTAATGATTTTCGCCTCTAATTTCCGCTTTTGTAGGAATACGATGATGGATTTTAAAAGGGATTCACGCGTTCTTTTCATGAATATCAACAAAGTCCAAAAGTCTCTGATTTTATTTGCAACTAGGAATGGTATTGCTTTGAAACTATTCTTAAAGTGCATACTATTCAAGACTACACTACAAAAGGCCGGACGATATTCTTTTTTTAGGGCGGTAGTACCGTGACGTCATGGATCTTTCATTTCTTTCACCTTTTTGTTTAAAAAAAAACAAAAACAAACAAAAAAAACAAAAGGAGAAGCCCCTGAACATGTTGAAATGTTCTATGACCTCTTATTTTGTTTGGGAATTGTTTTAATGGTTTCCCCTCGATTCCTACTTTTTTCTCTTGATCGTTTAAGTCTAATTACTTTTGATAACAACCCATCCTTTAAAACAAATAGTAAAACAGTCGTAATAGGCTTAAATCAGATAGATAGTAAATATTCAGACATTCTTAGAATTTTTCCCTTTAAATAAGACGAATTTATTTAAAGAATTATGTTTCATTATTAAAGTATTAATTTTTTTTTACTTCACAACAGAGGAATTCTGATAAAATTTGTGTGTGTGTGAAACAAAGTTACCCTCTCATAACTATTAATCGCAGCAAAGTTGTTTAATTTGTATTTTAACCAAATTTTAAATTTGTTTTATACCCCCATCTCTCTCTCTCTCTCTATTTTTCCCCATTCCTCCCTCCTTATCATCTCTATGTCTCTATTCTCTCCCTCCCCCCCCCCTCTCTCTCTCTCTCCGTCTCCCTGGCTCTTCATCTCTTTGCTCTCTTCTCTCTGCACTTCTTTCTCAACCACTCTCCCCATCTCCCTTCCCCCCCCCCCTCTCTCTCTCTCCCTCTCTTTACAGATGTTGCAGCCGTCCTGAGGAATAAAACAAGTGCCGTTATCAAAGGACTCTTTTGAAATTAAATTCAAATCAAATCTCTAAGCGAAGGACTTTTTTTGGGGGGGGGGGAGGGGGAGTCAGTGCTGCGACTATATTACTCAAAACTACTTAATTCGGTGTTCCCGTTTCGAAAGAAAACAAAAACAAAAACTAATTGTATTTTGTCTCGATTGACAAAAAGTATGACCTTCCAAAAACACACGAAAGAGATTGAGAATTATTTTTAAGAGTTAGGAAGGATCGATTCCTACATAGGAGAGTTGCTTTCTTTTTCTTTCCGTTTCCTAATTACTTGAATAAAGTAGGCATCCTTGTTAAGACATTACTCTATCTTTGCCACTCTCCAACCAGAAGGAGAAATAAATGAGTATACCCGGTAACAAGAAATTCATTGAATGCTTCTAAGCACTTTATCATGGCAGCTTGGCTAAAGCGGGGGTTTATATGACTGGAGGGCCCTCAGGAAGAACAGAATCCTTTTTTTTTATGATGAGACTACCCTAAGTAAATATAACAATGTGCTTATTATTATCATCATCATTATTATTATTATTATTATTATTATTATTATTATTATTATTATTTATTATTATTATTAAATTATTATTATCATTATCATCATCATCATCATCATCATCATTATTATTAGTATTATTATTATTATTATTATTATTATTATTATTATTATTATTATTATTATTATCATTATTATTAGTATTATTATTATTAATAATATTATTGACATTGTTATTTTTGTTATTATTATTAATATTATTATTTATTTTTTAAAATAATAAAGTAGAAGAATGGTTCATGTACTTTGCATGTATTCAATTATTAATCATCTGCAATCTGTAGGCCATGTGTAGTGTGTTTCTAATGGACTATTGTATTGTTTTCCAGTTTGTACAAACTTGATTTGAAATGTCGCGGTGTGTCGTTCATTAAAATTCAGAATGGAATAAGACATCGAGTAGTATGCATCATTTTTTTTTTTTTTTGCTTCGCGAACAATTGACGCGACATGCTTTAAATTTATATCCTAGTTTGAACTGCACATATCATTTTGAAAGAAATCTGCTGGTTATAGCATTATGAATATAGAACACCATATACGTGGGTAAGCTGCAGGCTTTACGTATTCCACGACGAATCTGGCGTCCCCCTGGGTGTCATTATCGCCCAGCATGACCGCATGAGAGGCCCTGCGTGTATAGTGCAAGTCGCACTGTGGGCTTGTTTCATACCCAATTTGGCGTAAATGAACTTGTTTATGCAAACATTTTTCTCACCTCCAAATCCATGTTCGGAATGATTGTTGGGTAGGGGCTGATTGTTTGAGGATGATGAGGGCCCGCTGGGAGAGGAATATACTTGGACTATGAAAGGTTAATGAGTGTCCGATCTGGGAGGGTGTATCCCCTTAAGAAAAGCGGTATGAGATAGGAAGATAGAGTTGAGAAATAGAGAGAGAGAGAGGGGGGGGGGGGGAGAAGAGTATATCGGTATTTGATCCACTGTAAAGATACTATTTTTTGGCTTTGAAGCGAATTCAATGAATAATACCTGTTTTTTATATGGCGCCTTACTTGATAAAAAGAGCTTTACAATGTATTACCTCCGTCATCGGATCCTGTTAAGATTCAGCACTTACAGTAACTTATACAGTGCACATTCTCCACTCCACCAGGGAGCATTCCTAGTTGGCTGCTCTTTTACATAATTTCACATTCTATTCCAGTCTTCAGCAGCAGGGTGGAGAGTGATAAAATAATGGAGATTAATTTTTTGACAAAGGACAATAGTTCCGCGGGCGATACAAACCATTTGATCCACAGTCCGGTGACGTATCATCTAGACCACGACACCGTCATGAAATAAAAGGATTTACTATGTCATCTTCCTCAGTAGGAGGAAAAAATAATATCAGAAGTGTTTCAGCCCCCCCCCCCCCCCACTCCCCGTCTGAATATCCTGGATCCGCCGATTCATTATGTGTTCATAATTATTAGTTAGTGGCATTTCATTGCGTTGTCACGTGGTCTTCATAAGACAGAGCTCTGCAGACGGGAAGTATGCTATTGAGTACACTTTTTTTTCAGCTTCATATCACCCAGTTAGGATGTTTATTTTCTTTGTCGACTGGCTAATAAAAAGATAACGCCCTCTTACCGCGAGAACCGTAAACATATTTCATTCGGATTTCAAAACCACCGTCCTGAGTACAAGAAAACGGAAAAACGCAAGTCGTCGAATATGGATGATGACATTTCTCTTTTTCCGTGAGACTGGAAGACTTGATGTAACATTAACATGAAGTTATTTGATACCGTGTACCGTAGTTAGCTATCGGATGAAGTTTCATTATTTTAACGCAAGACGATACCCGGTTTATAAGTGTTTCTGAAATGCCGCTCGTAATCGCTATTATTACTTTGTGATGGAGGCGCGCCTACTTCTCCTCCACGACGTGAAAAAATCGCCGCGCCGATGTTTTGATTTCGATGAAAACCGATGCGAGCGGTTGGAAGCGTTCGTCTTTGGTTGATGTAATTGCGAGATATTTGATCCACATTTTCCGTCTTTTCCCCTTATTTTTACCGACATTTTGAGGGTTGTTTTTTGCAATTGTAAAGTGTATGGTGAGTTCATGCTCCACCCCGTTAGCTCAAATTCATGGGTTCGTTTTGTTGTTTTTATGTCAAGTTTGAATATTCAGACAGATCTTTTATTATTCGTCTTTATCGACTGACTTCTAATAAGCTTTTCCCTTCCATCCAAAGAAATCACTTTAACTAGTTTTGAAGCACATCGACTACCACTTGTACTACAACTGCCTGTATTATTAAAAAAGATTTGTTTACGTATTAGACTCACTTAAATTCATTTTGATGAGAGCGAAGATATACATTGATGGTCGAAATTATTTTGCACTGATAACAAAGCTGCCCTATTATTCGATAAACAAAACAAAACGCACCTACATTATGAGTCAAAATCTACTGGTATCGTTTTTGATGAAGGAATAAAAAAAACCCCGCTCAAACATATTTTGAAAAGTAATATAATCATTATAATGAAGCTATTTGATATCGCCTAAAATTACTTCTCGAAAGCAAAGTCTTTTTTATTCTTTGTAGCTCAGCAGTGCTATATTTAGCATTCACCCAAAATGGATGCCTGTTAAAGAACGTTCTCCGATTATTTTTGTTAACACTATGGTATTGCAATTTATAACACAAAGGAATATCTGGATATCCCTACCAAATGATTATATTTTATACTTAATACTGATCAAAAGTGAAATGGATGCCTGTTAAAGAACGTACTCCCATTATTTTTTTTTTTTTGGTTAACACTATAATATTCATATTTATAACACAAATTAATGTCTAGACATTCCTAATAAATGATTTTACTTTATATATACTTTATACTGATTAAAAGTGAAGACGATAGGAAACGCGAAGGGACTTATCAGAAAGAAAAGGAAGAAAGAGTGTAATAGAGCATTACATAGAGAGAGAGAGAGAGAGAGAGAGAGAGAGAGAGAGAGAGAGAGAGAGAGAGAGAGGGTGGGGTGGGAGGGGAGAGGGGGAGAGATGGGGAAGATAGAGAGAGCGAGAGCGAGAATATGAGCGAGGGAGGAAAGATACAAAAGAAGAAAAACAAATAATCCGGCGGAGAAATAAATAGCGGAGGTCTCTTTTAAAGTAAATTCATAATAATAAATTTTAAAGCTCCTTGCCACTGCGGAATTATTGTAGAAATATACATAATATACATATACATGTAGATAATATTCTGGAAATAGGTTAAGAAAACTGTAAATACATGTATGTTAAATATTTCTTTAGATTAATAGATATAAACTACACTATTCGTAAAGGTTTCCTGTTTTTAAATGTACTGTATTATATAAATATTGTTGTTGAAATGTGATGTGTTTTTTTTTTATATTTGAATGTAAATTGTCATGCAATTCAGCTTAGGCTGCAAAATGATGATAATAAAATGAACTAAACTGAACTGAAATAAATAGATATATTCGAAAGAGGGAGAAGTGGAAAAGAGAAAGAGAGAGCTATATACAGAAGAGAAAGAGAGAGAGAGAGAGAGAGAGAGAGAGAGAGAGAGAGCAAGCCAATGATACAGAGACAGTGACCAATTGAGTAAGCTAGCCTTAAGCTACTCAAGACTCAAGCAAAATACATCAATCCCCCATAAAGGCAGGTGCTGGAAGACAAAGGACTGACAAGAGGAAGCTTTATATTCTCTGGAAAATGATGGAAACAAGAATCATGTATAACCAAAAACAGCTTACAGAATGGGGACACCCCCGTTTGAAAGAGCCCCTGGCAGAAAACTATCAGGCAAGGAAGAATGTAAAGCAAAACACTTCCCATCTTCGTCATTATAATCTTTGTAAGAAGATAAAATGAAATATAAAATGTGAAAACATGTCATGAAGTAGTACTAAACGATTATCCTTATCGTTTTATCGTCAAGTGCAAGTATTATGAAACATATGATTATATTATTATGTTTATAAACAAAATATTGATATATCAGTTCTCAAATCACTTCATCGGTTGCCCGTAGAAGAACGTATTGTTTTCAAGATTCTTTTGTTATTATTTGACTGTATACATGGCTCTGCTCCGCAGTACAATTGGCTTGATCAAGCATTACATTCACTCTAGACTGCTACGTTCTCAAAACTCTGGCTTACTTGTTATTCCTAGGCTTGACACAAGATGGGGGGGGGGGGCGAACCTTCGCTCATGCTGGGCCGTCAATATGGAATACTCTCCCTCAAGGGATTAGAAATAGCAGTTCTGGTGAAGTTTTAAAAAGTAATCTTTAAAAGTGTCTGTTTAATTTGGCCTATAATTGATTACCATTACCTTTCATGTCCGTACCTCTCCTATTGCACTTTTGTTTATTGTCTCCTTTTGCACAAGTTGCGCCTTGAGCATTTAATCATCAAGTGGATTTGGCGCCTCATAAACCTTTATATATATATATATATATATATATATATATATATATATATATATATATATATATATATATATATATACATATTGTAAGAAATATTCCTCGAACACAACGCTGGTGGTCACTCAAAGTTGTTTTAGTGGAAGGTATACGTATAATGAAAGAAATGTCACTATGAGACGGTCGTAGCTTTTATTGTCCTCCTTTATTTGTCAAGCTTTCGATCAATGATCTTCATCAGGACTGTATAAAAACACAAAATGATGGCTGACATTTACATCGGAATACACATTTCAATTTCTTACAATGGTTAAGTACTAATCAATATAATCATTAAATAATAATTAATATAATTAATATTATTATAATTATATTGATTAGTACTTAACCACTGTAAGAAATTGAATTGTATATTCCGATGTAAATGTCAGCCATCATTTTGTGTGTTTATACAGTCCTGATGAAGATCATTGATCGAAAGCTTGACAAATAAAGGAGGACAATAAAAGCTACGACCGTCTCATAGTGAAATTTTTTCAGATTTCAGATTCAGATTCAAAATACATTTATTTCCTTCTCATAATCATAATCAAATACAAATACATTCACAAAAAGAACGTGGTGGAAGGAGGCGAGGGTCCCAAGAAGCACTTGGCTTGTGGTGGGGTCGCCTTTACAGTACCTATTTACATATACAATATTAAACAACAGTCATAACATACATACATTTCTTTTATTATTATTATTAGTAGTAGTAGTAGTAGTAGTATTATAAGGAAATAACATATACAACAACCTTGGCAACTCTCGTGGAAATAATTATAATTGTGAGAAATGAAAATGAGAGAATAAGGGTTGCGTAGCTTAAATCAAAGTTCCCCAGAGCTGTCCTCCCTTCAATTCAAATTTTAAAGGGAGGACAGCTCTGAGGAACTTTGATTTAAGCTACGCAACCATTATTTTTTCATTTCATTTCTCACAATTATATATATATATATATATATATCCATGATTATTATAAATCAGTACAATACACATTAGAGGTCCTTCTGTTATGTTGGAAGTCCAAAATATCATAGATTGCATAATTCGCATGGTGTGGGAGACAGAATAGAGTGGAGAGGCGAGTATGTGAAAAATATGCGTTTAAAACGGAAATATATAGACCAAAAGAAAGGAACAGAGAAAGGGAGAGACAGACAGACAGACAGACAGACAGACAGACAGACAGACAGACAGATAGAGGGGCAGAGAAACAGAGACATAGAGTTTTACCGGTACAGTATTGACATTTCTGTAAAAGATTGGGTCATCCGAATACGTTCCTTTTCTTAAATAAAATTTTCTTCTTGTCAGGTGCATTCATGCCCTTGAAAGCGATTCGTATTAAAAGACCATCGATTGGGATTGTGATATGAAAATAATAGACTATATAAAATGAACGGTTTCAATACCTTTCAGTACCCAAATTCTAAAAGAGAGAGAAAGGAAAAACAATATTTGCCTTAAAACCAATTTTTCGATTGGATTTACTTTCATCATGTTCATGAAAGCAATTTCCCTTTTCATCTTTTTCATAACTCTCTCTCTCTCTCTCTCTCTCTTGCTTTTAAAATTTAGGTTCCGGGATCACGTAACTGACGTCATAATACTTATCTGGGGGGGATATGGGGATAAGTTGTTGGAGAGTATATACAACACAAACTCAGTGGACTTACTTCGAAGCGCGCGGCTATCCAAGCCCCTTGGTGTGTTTGAATCTCCAATCATTCTCTGGAGAGATTGCTGCCATATAGCTCAAGTTTATTGATTAACGTGAAGGCGGTATTTTGGGGCTTTAGAAACGTATAGCTGACAGTGTTGTTAAAGAAAAAAAAATGTTCAAGAATTTGTTTATGTAGTAATTTCTCTTGTTCGTCCCCCCTCCCTCTCTCTCTCTCTCTCCCTCTCTTCCTCTCTATCATGTCTATGTAAATATCTTTCTGTCTGTCTCTGCGTATGTCTCTGTCTCTCTCTGTGGCTCTATCTATCTATCAGTATAAATATCTTCCACGCCCCTATCTCTCTCTCTCTCTCTCTCTCTCTCCTTCTCTCTTTGAATTCATTTACACTTCTCCCTATATACAGAAAAACCAACCAAGTATTTCCAAGTACCATCTAACATCTCAATATCTCACTCGTGTCTAACAATGCAGCTGCTTTCTCGCGCCGCCGTCAAAAGGCATTACTACAATCACGTGACCTCGTGTACAAATTAAGGCGCCACGGATACTAAACCAGAAACGCACTTTGTTCCACACCATTGACTTTAACATACTTATTCCGTTCTGTCGTTTGTTTCCACCATTTAAAATGATAATGATCTTGACAAGAAGACGACCTCTTTTATTGAATGTTCAGCATTTACAAAACACGACCGTCACGGGGGAGGAGGAGAGGGGGGGGGGGGGCGCTGTATGTTGAAGGTGTGACGACAACCCCGCCCCTCTCCATTCAAAAGCTTCCATCGGCAAATGTAACGTAAATAGGTCTGTCGAAATTCGTTGTAATTGTCGGAAATTTTGATCCGACACCCCCTTCCCCTAAAAAAAAATAAAAATAAATAAAAAATAAAAAAATGGCCTTGCGACGTCCCTCTACAATGAGTGTTATCAAGGTCACAAAATAACCCCATCAAGGTTACTTTAAGTAGATCGGATCAAATTTGACCTTTTGACGAAATTATATTGCACCAATAAAAGCATAAATCAATGGTACTCTAACAACAATTTTTACATCTTTTTAGTCAAGCCGACTGCTCTAGATATTATTTGTCAGAGCATGGTATTTTCATGATAAGCTGTGGACCATACAGATGTTTTCTCTGGGTTTGATCGTAGACATCACACCATTAAAGCGGAGTGTTCTCTTCATCTTCTTCATATTCAGCTTGCAATATGAGTAACTTCATTTTTATTTTAAAAACCAAACATATCTGACATTTTTTAAGGCCCCTTCTATCCTCTTATCTCACCATGATAACTTTGTATGTCTGTATGTATGTATGTATGTCTGTCTTTGTGTCTGTCTATCTGCATGTCTATCAGTTTGTTTGCTTGTTTGTTTGTCAGTCTGTCTGTCCTTCTGTCTGTTTTTGTCTATATGTTTTTCTGCCTGTATGTCTCTGTGTCTTTGTGTCTGTCTATCTACCCGTCTGTATGTGCCTGTTTGTTTGTATGTCTGTCTATCTGTCTGTCTGTCTGTGTCTGTTTGTTTGTCTATCTATCTATCGCTTGCTACATACCTGTGCCAATGTCGCATATAAAAAAATCACAGCCCGCCCCCTCCTCTCCCTGCCACCGCCTTACAAATCACCAAAACACTTTGAGAGTATGATCCTATAATAAATCTTTTCATTGGTCTTACTGCGGTGTACCAAACTGATGTCAATTTGCAAATTTGCAGGGTTCAGGTTAAACTCGTCCAGCTGTAGGATAAAATCATTGAGAAAGTTGTTTATGATGCACTCTCTTTTCGCATTTCAATAGAATGCGAACAAAGGGAACGCATATTTTCAATCGTAACGAATTCGTTTCGCGTCAATTTGATAAAAATGAGTCGAGCTCAACGCAGTGAAGGAGATGGCGAGTATAGTAGGCCGTTATTATGGTGTATGAGAATAAGAGAATTATGAAAACAAGACCCCCCCCCCAAAAAAAAAAAAAAAAAAAAAAAAAAAAATGGATGACACTTCCTGTAAAGAAAGTGAAATAGTAAAGTATCCTCTTTTTAAAAGACGAATAACGACTATAAGAACATGATAAAGGACGATATTATATAGAAAACCGATATTATATAGAAAACACTAATAAAAGTTTGATGACCACCAAAATCTATATAAGAAAAAAAAAACAACCGTGAAAGCGCAAAAGGCAACGAAATATTCGATAACGAAAGGGGGAAAAAATGGAAGATGAGGAGAGAGAGAGAGAGAGAAGAAGAAGAAGAGAAAGGTGAGAATGGAGAGAGATAGAGAGAGGTGACTAGAAATACAAGGAAAGAGAAAGAGAGAGAGAGAGGGGGGTGGTGGTGGGGAGTGAGAGAGAAAGATGAAAAACGATAAAGTATAAAAATCATAAATATTTTTAAATGAGCCACAAGGCGAAGCTGTAATGTTTACTTTGCCCCCATTAATTACCTTAATTGCCCGCAAAGCGACTCAGCTGGAAATTGTTTGTGCATGAAACTGGCTAAATTTAAATATAATAGTCTACCAACTAACACCTTGTGACGTCACAACTTTTGAATAATAGCGATTGGGGTTTGAAACTGCAATACTAAAGTGATAAATTTGAGCAGTTACAAGATTTGATTCTTGCCGCAACTATAATGCTGGGTTATAAACATGATAAAGGCTAATCCAATGTTAATTGCATATTACTTTGGATGTCGGAAGTATTGAAACATCCGAGGTATTACCGTCATAATTTATCAGAACACGTCATTATGACGGTTGGTAGAATTTATGTTATGAATAATACTAGTAGGAGTGAAAATGAGCCACTGCAAAAGTTTTAGCATGATTCTGATAAAAATTCAATTGAGCATTTATAACCCAGGAAATTACACCATGTTATTTGTACTAGATTTGTTATTATTCATTGTTTTTTTTTTTCTTTTTTTTTTTTAGTTAAGTTTTGTTTTGCTTGTTTATTTGTGTTTTTTATCTTCGTTTTTTTTTTTTCCATTTTGTTTTTGTTTAATGGGGAAGGAGGAGGCTGGATTGGCGTTTGGTTGTTGTTTTGTTCGGACTACAGCCCACGTGATCAACAGCCCCCAAGACCAACAGACCACTAGACCGAAAGCCCTAGAGTCCGACATCCCACTAGCTAGACATTTCCTATCTCTCCTTATTTAGTCTTGGAGCTTGTCCCGAAATGGTCACCCCATTTTACCAGTAAGCTTTTACCCCTTAAAGTTACTTAGACCATCTCAGTCATTGACAAAAATGTCAGCTTGACCGCATCCGTCGGGTTTAGCCCCTAGAGCCCCCAAAGAGACCTCAAAGTCGGGTCGATTGCATCCCATCTCCACCATACTCCATATTTTGTCAGTAGGAAGTAGTATGACTGGACTTTGCAAGACATGTCTTGAAAAGTGTGTGCACACACACACACACAAAAATGACAACAATTTCCGTCGGGATGGGGTGTCAGAATGCCCCTAAAAATCGGGCGAAATTTTTCCCCTTGAAATCCAGGGACCAAATTTTGTCAGAAGAAAGAGCTTTTGTGTGTATACATTCAAAAAATATAAAAAACTGACGAAATTGTCCACCGGGAAGGGGGTGTCAGACCCCCTGAAAAAAACAAAACACCAAAGTGCCCTTTGACAACGCTTTATCCCCCCCCCCCCCCCCCAATGATCTGTATGTAAAGAAAGACCATTTTCATACCTGCTAACTAAAACATGTTTTATTCAATTCAATTCAAATTTACATAAAACACGATAAAAACTACTTTCGAAAAATAAACTCAAGGGCAATTTCAAAGGCCTATTGTACTACCCATAGAAATCAGGTTCGGATTACGTAATACGCCATTGTAATGTTCGCACATTTCTAAAGGTGACAGACAGGGCTATTGAAATTGTCTTTGAGTTGATTTTTCGAAAATAGTTTTTATCGTGTTATAACGTAATTTTGAGTATAATAATTATCTTGAGGTGCAGTTTGGAGTCAATTGGTCGTTTTATTAACAAGTTATCAAATTACGAAAAATGTATTGCTTTCTCAAGAGTAGCCCCAAAGTATTGTCAGGATTATAAACACACCCATTGACCATCTAACAAGGCATGATGCAGGAGCTTACGTGGTATCTGTGTAATAAACGCATGAATTGTACATTTTAGCCTGGCAGCCACATACTATGAGAAGCTCCTCTATTATGTCTTGTCAAACAGGTGCAGATTCTCTGTCGGACTCGTGGGCTGTCGGTCTTGTAGACCTATTTTAAAGGAATTCGGTAACTTTGTGGAGGCTTGATTTAATAATTGTTGAATTTTGATATCTGTCTTGTATAATGATGTTCAGAAGGATGAATAAATAGCCAGGCATGGAAAGGTTTTCAGATATATAATGCTATTATTAAGATATCTATGACTGAATAGTCCCATTTACGAAAGAGTATGGCCATACGCTTTAGTCTAACACTGAGTCAATGGGGGAAAATAGTCTGGCATTTCCGGTCACTTGCATATGTTTACTTTTGTGAAGCATGATGATTTTGAAGTGCTTTTTTTCTGGGCTTCATTTTTACACCATATTACATACACTGATAGCATGTAAGGCTAGGAAGCTCAGATTTTATCAAGCCTCTACAAAGTTACCAAATCACTTTAACTTTCTTCTTTCCTATACGTTCTTAAGTATTTCTTTGTATTGTTTGTCTCGTGGGTTGTTAGTCTACTGTGAGGACCACATTTAAAAAAAAATCGTGGTTGTGATTTGGTAGGGAGTTTGGATGATTTCCGCCAAGCTATTTTCGAGAGAGCACTATTTTCCTCTTTTTGTTCAAGCTAGGTGGGGGTATTAACTGCTATCTCCCAATTTACATAAGATGAGAGAGAGAGAGAGAGAGAGAGAGAGAGAGAGAGAGAGAGAGAGAGAGAGATAGAGATGGGAGAGAAATATACCTTGTTTGAATATCATGCAGTTGCGGATCTACATAGGAGGAAAACCAGCCTGTGCCCCCCCCCCTTGAACCCCAACTGGCATACCTTAAGTGCACAATGAGGAAAAAAATTGCCCCCTTTATTAAGTACTTTTACAGCACTGTACCCCCTCTTTTACAAAATCCTGGATCCGCCCCTGATATCATGAATATGGGACACATACCCCATGTCATAAACACCGGACGCCTTTTTTGAAATATTCATCTTTCAGCAGCATTTATCATCTTGCATATTGTTTTGAGATGGATAGGGTATCGCTCTGTTTTCATTCGTCTAATTGATATATGCACCATCATGACCATGTAATGCGGAAGTGACCGAAAAAAATACAAAAAATGATAAAAACTAAAAAAAGACGCAGACATGAACCCTGGGGCACTTCCTGGCACACAGAAGCTCTTTTGTAAATTCAGGGTGACAGATGACTAATATTGCTCGTCTAAATTTCACTCCAGTTCCTGATTTGGAGAGAAACTGATCTGACAATTTCATTGATAGTTTTCGACTCGCGTGCCTCGATCGCTGGGATGACTTGGAATGCGTTCCCACAGAATGTGCATTGATGAAAGTGTATCACCAAGTTGTCAAGCACTGCAGCTACATTTTTACCTATTCACTTCTTTATTATCTATCAATTTAAAGCTGGAAATAATTTAGTCTGATAATTACATTTTTTCCTTAGTTTCAGATGGATGTGCGTCACCCTCTACTTTATTTTTACCTTAAAATAACAGCCTTTTATTTCTTTCTTTCTTCATGTTCTTTGGATTTTTGTCAGTTGCTGTTGTTTTTTCCGAAACGTAAAGCAAAGAAAACAGTCAGCGAGTGCAGTATTCCGAAGTATAGGTCAGTGTTGATGGTTTTCTCATTTATGATGAATGTTAAAGCCTATTAGATATTGCATAATTTATTCTAAAAAAAAAAAAAAAATTATAAGCGATAGGTGAAATAACGCAACTTTTAAACTTCAATGGATGGATGATTCATAAATCTGCTGTAATATCAACCTACGCTGATTATTCAATTTGAAAAAATGAGGTAGACGACGGGGGATGGCGGAGGGGGTTGTGCTCCACTAAGTCTTTAAAAGAGCGGAGTCTGTGTTAGCAAGAATTAGCTGCCCAGTGTAAACGCTCGCTTGATTCAGGTTTTCCGGGTTATTGATGATTACTGACCGACATGTATGGGTTACTGACTCCTTTCCACGCCGACGTGTCCCCGTGATCTTTCTCCCTTTCACCGCACAGGTGATATCTATACGCGGGCCTCGGATGTAACAAGTGGAACAACTTTTCTTCGTCTTTATTTTTTCTTCCCTTTCTTTCTTTCTTTGTGGTTTACACACACACCGTCCTCCAAGATGCTGGTGACGTACCAGTATCAGTGATCTTAGTTTGTGAAGGAAGATGATGTTCATTATTGACAATCAAATCGACTGATTTCATTTTTAGTCCAGAAATTCAGTGATCCATGACTCAGTTTACATAGTTTAGATAATTCAGGTCATTAAGGCGTGTTTGTAAATTTCGGAGTTTTACTGTTATATAATTCATCTTTATTTCGGTATTAACAAATCAAATCAAAGAAGTTACATAGAAATACCAAGGTCCTCTGCCAGAAGAATAGGAACGTTTCCTTTTCAAGTGACAAGAGGCAGGGTCACGCATACAATAACATATACCCCCAAAACAACAACAGAGAACAAGTATTAAGGAAGACAAAAACGACAATAAAACAGTTGACAGTAACGATAACAATTAAGGCTATAAGATATAGGCATAAAGTGTGTCAATATCACATATCTAAAATTAACAAGTAATTAATACTTATAATTTGGGAAAATTTAGAGAACAATAAAAAAAATTCTTATGAAACATCTATGATGATTTCATGATGATTTCAACATGATGAAATATTGCCATATAATGCATAACTGACTAACATACAGAACAACTGTATTTGATGCGTACAGATGAAGATACGAAGCCTCATACTTTTTTTTCTTTTGCTAATGTGTTCCTTGAACAGTTATTGAAAGTTGTTCTTGAGTATTTACCTCTAATTGGTTACACTTCAATAGCTGTCATTCTATACTCTCATAACTTGCACACATCAATGATAAAACTTCAGAAAATTGATATGTGAAAGTACTTTGCGTGGGTGGTATTTTCGAGTTTAATCAATAGCATCAACTTTTAATGTGTTTCTTGTGAAAAGAAGGAAAAAATCCCTCGGTCGAAAAAAGGAAGAAAAGGAGCTGACCAAGAAAGACGGACTTAGATTAGAAAATGTCAGTGGTATGCTTTTAATGTTTATCCTCCGGCAATGCATTCTAGGCTATTTCGATTGAAATGAAAAAAAAAAGGGGGGGGGGGAAAGAAAGTTGACCTCATCTCACTCTTATAGCAAAGAGTACAACGCTGGACTGTGTCATATGCCTCAAGGCAATGGCGTAGCCAAGGTCTAGTCATGGGAGGGGGTAACCAGTATCACGGGGGTGTCACTGATCTTACGATACGGATGAAATGCTAGAGAACAAGGCAATCGAATGAGGGGAAGGTGGAAAGGGGTCGTACTGCCATCTTCATCGGCACGGCTCTGTTAAGCAAGACATTTTATTTACATTGCTCTGCTCAACCCAGGAGATAGAATGGTTACCCGGTAGGATGCGAACTTCATTGTGGTTTTTCAGCATTGTGAACGTCTGTAAAAAGGCGCCTAGCTGGATTGCTCCCCAGAGGAGTGGAGAAGGTGCATATATTGTATGTTTGCAAGCCTGAATCCAATGACCGGTGTACTGATAATATATCTGTAAGACGCTTGGAGACATGGTTTCGATGTATTATAGGCGCTCTGTAAATCCAGAATGTTATTCTCTTTACGTTGTCTCCCCACTCTTCCTTTAATTTCTGGGTCTCTCTCTCTCTCTTTCACTTTTTTTTTTCTCTCTCTCTCTCTTTCTCTCTCTTTCTCTTTCTCCATCTCTCTCTCTCTCTCTCTCTCTCTCTCTCTCTCTCTCTCTCTATGTCTCTCTAATTTTCGCCATTCGATTGGGAGGGGGGGGGGGGGGGGTTACGTGCTCTTCGTAGCTTCTCCACTGCCTTGAGGTATCATTACTAGTCATAGCTTAGAAAGGCGAAAGTTATTTTGGTTCCTGGTTGAGTTCCCCCTGCAACACGAATTCATAAAGATTGTGAATAGCAAAAGGAGAGCAACGACCATAATAGCATTGCATTCTATTTCAAGATGTACAGTGCAGCTACCCTTAAGATAGGGGAAAATTTACGAAACGTGGATCAATTATGAGGTGTTTTTCGTCCTCGTGCGCCTACGTGCACGTGATTTAATACCAATTAAAAACCCCAATGCAAGTCGGAGAATGAAACTAAAATGCAAAATAAAGAAACCGACTTCATTTCTTTGTTGTTATAACATTTAACGTTGTGATATCTAATTTAAGACAAAAAGCAGTGGAATGAATCAATGAACAAACAAATCTAACACAGAACATCAAGACTAGAGGATAGGAAAGAATAATCAAAGAACGTGCCTGTATATGACTATCTCCTTACAGAGCTTGATTTATTTTCCCTTGATAAACACAATAGGCATTTGTATGGCGCCTTCTATCGAGAACTTCTTTTCTGAGGAGCACATTTAGAACTTAGGAAAGTAATTATTATCACTCACATACTTTCTGAAAATATTGGATCATGCATTGGGAATATTGCATTAGAAGAGATATTTTAGCTGAATCAGCCCCCCCCCCCCCTCGAAAAAAGGGACAAGGGCGTGGGCGGAAATATAGGCCATTTCTATAGCTCCAGTCCCAAAGGCGTACACCACTGTTCACTGGGTCTGATGAATAAGTACCACACGCTTTCGCATTTGAAATGATATTATATTACATCAGATTGAGTGGTGATGAATTTCTACTTTTAATCCGCCTGGGAGCAATGCGAAACCCTGTTTGAGACGTGGCACCATTCTTGGAATTAAAAGATCATGTGATATGACATACAGTTGAAGTTATGATACCTAATATCATGAATATGCCAGATTGCCCGAGTCCACTCTTAAGCAGAATGGGTAGGTACTGGGGCAATAATCTACATGATAATCATTTCTCTGGTTCAATCGAATTTAGGATCCACAAGAATCACGATCTCATGACAATCTTTACCTTCAGCATGTTCAGAGGTTAACAGTCAATGCTGCGCTATTCACTTAACACTGTATTTCGTGGCGTTATTGGTTAGCTGAATATTGAATAGGCACACTAATAGTAAGAATAATGATGATATTCCCTTCTTTTATAGCGCATAATTATTACCTTATGATACGTTTCGAAAGGACTTTGGATATCATTACCCTGGCTTTAGCTCCGTCAACCGTGCTCAATTAAGGAATTAATCCTACCAGGTACCCATTTACTACACTTTGGTCGAGTGTGGCAAATGTAGATTAATTTTTTGCCAAAGGACATGGGTGTTGATCCCGGGGGGATGGGGTATATATCCCCCCCCCCCCCCAAAAAAAAATGAGGTGGGGGATGGCCTGTCACCCCCCCCCCCCCCAATAATGATCGACACCCCTGCCAAATGACGGTAGTGCTGCGTCAGGGATTCGAACCCCGTACCTTGTGCCTCACAGTCCGGAGACTTATCCACTAGACCACAGCACCTCTAAGCACATGAAGCATGTGCAATTTAGATTTTCGCTCCTCCACCCTCCACCCTACTTGAGTAATCGAAAGATTTAGATTTTACACATAGTTCTGATTATTTCATTTTCTTTATTTCAACTTTTAATTTTTGTATTTATTCATTTACGTATTTAGTAATTGATTAATTTGTATATTTTTTCATTAATTCATCTATTATTTGTTTATTTAATAATTTTTATTAATGTATTTTTCTACCTTTTTAAATCTATCATTTATGTATTTATTTATTTCATTTAATCATTTGTTGTTGTTGTTTTTGTTTTTTTTTTTTTTTTTTGTTTTGCTTTGTTTTGTTTGTTTTTGTTTTTGTTTTTGTTTTTGTTTGTTTGTTTGTTTGTTTGTTTGTTTGTTTTTTGGGGGGTCTTATTAAAAGATTTAATGTGTTCTTCTTCGAACTAACAAACGCTTATGTTGCTTGCGTTTGAAATCAATCAATATCTAAATTTTAAGGGGTTAAGTGTTTATATTTTTGTTGTTGTTTTTGTTTTATTTTGTGTTTTGTTTTTTTATATGTTTTGTTTTGTTTTGTTTTGTTTTTGAGAATCAGTTGTGTCTTTATTGCGCGATGCTAATCAAACCACTACGTCTCACACCTTTAAAGAGAAGAAGAAGAAGAAGAAGAAGAAGAAGAAGAAGAAGAAGAAGAAGAAGAAGAAGAAGAAGAAGAAGAAGAAGGCAAAATAAATAGGATAGGAAGCATATCAAACGTATTTCAGTAATTGTGCTAAGTTAATTTTCAAGATTAATAGTGTTTTGTGGCGTTGTCTGATAGTAGTTTCGTTTCGTTTTGTTTCGTTTTTGTTGTTTTTCGCAATTAATAATCAAAACACAACGACGTTTTGCATCCAACCGAATACCCATTTAACACATTGTTAGAGTCGAGATATGAGATGAAGATACAAAGCCTTAAAGGGAAATACAACCTTCGTAATAAGTTTATTTGTGTGAAAGCAGAAATAAAAAGGAAAAACAGGATGGGGAAAGTTTGAAAAAAATTGGAAAAAGCAATAATAAAATTATGAATGTTTGACAAATGAGATCACGAAATCTATGCAAATCTTAAACTGGCAATTTAGTGAGTCGATTGTGACCTATTCCCGGTCAACTCTCCCGTTTGTCATACTTATACGGTTTTCTCCTAAGCGCCTTTTTCCTTGGCGCAGTACTCAAAATATATTGTATATAGCAAAATTTGATAGTTCTTGGCCCTCCCAATAGAAAAAGATCATACTGAGTTATACATTTTGGAAAATTGACATTTTAATCATTCTGTGAGTTTGAGCAAATGGGAGAGTTGTTCGTCACTACACTTTACAGTGACTACTGATTAGGCCGATATGAAAATGTCCATATTTACAGTGATTGCAATTCTCAAAAATCCATAACTTTCTTAGTGCGTGTTCGCTGTGTTAAAAATTTTACTAATCTTCTCCTTTGGTTTCTCTGGGGTTTTTCCCCCAGAAAAAGTTGCCATTAAGGTTGGGTTTTCCTTTAATTACGGATGTGATTATCGGTCGGGGCTCGGATCAACACCTCTGTATCCTCAATCAATATTCCCCTGACTATCACTACGATGCTTTTACATCCTCCAGTCAAAAATTCACAAACGCTTTTGAAATATCGTGATACTCGCAGAATCAGTCGATGTAACTGCGACGGAGTTCATTCATTGTTTTCAGCACGTCCTCAAGACATTCTATAAACGACAGCGATTATACCATATTATACAGGAGAGCGCCAAATGCAGTGGGGGTTCCTAGATTGGGAACTTTCTCTGTAAGAGCCTTAAGGGGTGTGACATGTACTGTATGATGGATTGAGGGGTAAAGAGATTCACCCCTCTAGGATACGGAACTTCCTCCCGCACTGTTTGGAGGGCTCATTATAGGTCAAGGGAGCCATTACCACACGTCGAGGGCGCTAAATTTATGATCCCCCACGAAGGCAATCCAAGATGGCCGCTGGGGTTCATGGGTGTCACATGACATGGCCCGGTTTTTAGCACACGCTTCCCATAGTATAACGCACGCACATATGAGTGAAGTCTAATCTGCACGTTCTGAAACCGGAGAAGACTTCGACAATACCGCGAGTGTTTAAAAAAAAAACTGTTGAAAATAAAATGTTAGATGATTTAATCGACTTACATCTTTTGTAATAGAATCATTCTGAATGCACTGCAACTGTTCTCGTACTCTCCTTAAAATAATTAGCAGCAGTATGGACTTTGAGTACAAAATAATTCTAGAGTTTAATACAACCGTTACAATAATGTTCTGAAAAGGGAAGAAGTATAGGCAAGCGGCCTATTAAACTTTGGGCATAGAGTTAGTCCACCGATGTATATAGAGTGCCAAATATCAACCTCTTTCTACAAATCACAATGTTTCCATAAATATATTGAAACTCACAAAGGTGTAACTATGATCCCGTCTTCTGATTTCATGATCAAATTATCATTTTTAACTTGATCATATATGTTATACGAATGATTTTATTGAAATCAATAAAAAGGCATTTCATTTTCATTTATTCAAGTTTATCATTCGCAGTCATTCATATCGAACTTAGGGTTTGAGACCTTGCCTTCGGCATGCATGTTCCGTAACTAACCCCAAAGTTTTTTTGTTTTTTTTTAAATATAATAATAATAATAATAATAATAATAATAATAATAATAATAATAATAATAATAATAATCTTTTAAAGTCCACTCCAAATCTTATTAAGTTAAACCGAAATGGAAATTCTTTTTGCCAAATTGATCGTGAGCCCGGCAGCCACTGAGCAGCGCCAGATCGACGTTGCTCTATCCCTTATTGTTGAACGCCAAACAAGGTAGCAGCAACTCCCATCTTTTAACGTCTTTTTGGTATGACGCGGCCGGTGTTTTATATTAGATCGTATTTCTTTCAGAAGTTCTGAAAACATAAAGAACTTGCTTCAAACAGTCAGGAATAATATCGACATTCCACTATCCCTATAATAGCGTTTAATGGCTATTGTCCCAGCACTGCCGACGTGAGGGCATAATGTACAGCGTGTCACTACTGGTAGCAATGGGAGAAATCTCTTCAAAGAGAAAATAGATTTTTATTGATAGTAATATTATGGTTAGATCAATGTATTATATCTTTCATTCCTGGTTCATTTTAACATTCACTAAATAGTTGTGTCTTTTTTTTTCTCTCTCTCTCATGATATGTAAATTTTCTCCATTACAATCATTATTAGCACATGGTGTGTTCGGTAAAAAACGGTAAATGTTGGTTTTCGGTGATAGGGGTCATTGCAGGCGATAAAAACTAAATAAAATAGTAACTTTGGAATACAAACGCATTTCTTCACATAAAATCTTCAGAAGATATGAACATATTGATATCTTAAATCGACCCTCGTGTGTAATGTAATGTTTAAGTTTTTTCTTATATGTTTCGCCTTACATGTTCTTTAAATCCGTTTTTAATTGAACTTGTATATACTTTGATCTATTTTTGATCTATCCAAATATTGCAGCGTTTTTAATAATTGTAACCAAACAGAGGCCCGAGGATGACCAGCCTGTTTTCAATCTTAAGTGTTTTATATATTGCCATTATCCCCGAAATTTTTCTGTTTTATACTATGCTATGTTATTTTTGTCTGTTTGTTTGTTTGATTTGTTTTTATGCTGATTCAGGCCACTCCGTGTAAACATTCGTAAATAATCAAATAAATAAATAAAATTCAGATTTTGAATTTCGAGGATATTGGGGCAATGTGTCTAGAATGTCATATTGTTTACTTGCAAAAAGCCTCTATTACACGTGACACGGTACACTGCCTCAAAGTTTAACGCAATGACTAATGAATTCTCATATTCCCCATAGGTTTAATACAGGCACCACCCGGTTCCAGTAGGCTATGGGTTAATAGCGCAAAGTGAATAAAAATGCCCTTTTCCTCAACTAATCTTTCGAAGATGTGAACATGTTGATTAAACAATGATCCTAATCTCAAACTTTAAATATTAATGACAATGTTCCAATATCTCCAGGTTGCGAGAGGGGTTGCTTCAATTATAGGAGTAAAGACAATATAGAATATCTCATATACAAATACATATGTTACTTAATTATAATATTGCTTATTTACTGCTAATCAAACAAGGCACTACGTCTGGTTTCTATTATTAAGAGTAAGACGAAATTTCTCAGGTCTAACTTGCTCCATTTCTTTAACTGCGGGTTTTCTTTTTTCTTTTTTTTTTTTTTTTAGCTATAGTGCTTTTTAAAAATATAATTCATGTTGACCTGGTTTGGAGACAAACTCTATAACCTATCAGACCTTTTCATTTTTTCTCTACTCTCTGATGAGGCCTAAAAAAAAGTGGAATTCTGACCCCGCGGGTATTAAATCTGCATGTCAAGGTCAGATTCTATTCCTTGTAAAGCGCATCGATATAACTCCATTATCAGCCTCCGTTGCCTCTGGTGATACCTATAGCAAGCCACAATATTACTTTCTTTCTGAGGGTGTAGGATGAGCTGTAACCAGCCACTGGCGACACTATCAAAGGCAAGGGGGGGGGGGGGTAGCCCTTCCTGCCAAATTCTCTGTCCTCAGCAGTTCCAAGATGAGCCTCGGTCTTTATTTTTTTCATTCCAGTATCTAAACATTTTGCTAAAATTACTTTCTCAGTCCTTTTCCCTCTTTTAACAGGGGAGACGGCAAGGGGTTTAGCCCCCCGGTCACTATAACCTGACTTTAACTTGACACCTTGATCTAAAAATCCTTGTGCCGCAACCATATGTCATTTGAAATGCAATCAAAATATTGGTATAATAAAACAAACAAGGCATCGAAATCGCCCCCTACATGATCATGTTTTGTTTGTTTATTTGTTTGTTCGATTTTTATCGAACAAGTGAGTGGATAAATCGTTTTTGAGCGCACACGGATAGAAAAGTAGAAGAAAATCTCCTTAACGAGCTGTACTTCAGGATTGTGCATACTTACACAGAATGTACCCTATGGGACTGACGATAAAATGTCACTTTCCGCGGGAGAGATATCCTGAAGAAGACCTCTTGACCGTACTCAAAGCCCACTGGCGATCCGATATTCGATGGATTTCTGAGGCTGTCTTTTCTCATTCTGTTCTCTCTGTCTCTGTCTCCTTCTCTCTGTATCACTTTATCTCAATGTCTAGTTCAACTAAGAGAATTAGACTAGAGCCCTGATGTTATATTAGACCCCCGATTAGTGCCCTGATTATAAATCAGCTAATACTTCCTTTGTAAAAATTTTATTGATAAAATCATAGGCGAAAGTAAATAGGGAGCACAAGGGGGCCATGCCCCCTCCCGATTTCGCTCTGTATGTTAGATGTTTCATATCGTTATACAATGTTCAAAATATGGGCTTCAAATATTAATTGTATAAAGAGATATTGCAATTTTAATTACACATTCTATAATCGTAAAGGCGACTCGTGAGTAGACTACTAGACGCACCCGTACGCGCTCGCAAAGATAAAGGCTCGCGCGGAACCAAACTCGGAGTTCGGTTCCGCGCGAGCATTTTCATGTTATCCTCTATTTCCTTCATACTCATTAACTGTTGACCTATAGAATACCAGATAAAGTTCTCTGAGGTTGATTTTATACTTTCTAGCTGTACACAAATTATTTTTTGAGGTGACTGGTACACTTTAAATTTAAAGGAATTCTGCAGCTCACGAGGGCCTTCTGAAAAGTTGTCAGAAGACTCAAGAGACCAACTGCCAAAGGGTCTCATGGGCAGTAGGTCAATGTCTCGAAAATTAAAGCATGGAATAGCTCGTCTAAAAATTTAGCTTCATGTCGCACAAGAATTTTTTTTTTTTTCATTGTGAAATTAACAATTTTGCCTAGTTTTCTAGCATGGTTACCGAGAGCTCATACGAGCTATTCTTCTCGATCTTTTTGTTGTGGTTGTTGTTGTTGTTGTGATTACTGTCTTTTTTTTTCTTCTCAGAAATCAACGCGATGTGTGGAATTTAATCAATATCAATATACGCAAAAGATTTCGTGCCCATTATAACTATCCTTCAACTTCAGGCTGTTATAATGCATTTAATATCGGGAGTATTTCGATTTGTAAATTGATTTATCTATACGTACATGCCATCTTGCCTTCTTTTCAGGCAGCCAAGTTGTGATTTCATCGCATAATCAGGATCAGGGAGGGGGTCACATCATGTAACTTTTTTTTCTTCAAATCATTGCTTCCCCTCTCCTTTTCTTTTAAATCCCTCTTTATTTTAATGACTCTTTCCCTCGCTCTATGACTCGTTATCTCTCTCTCTCACACACTCACAGGCACACACCCACCCACACACCCACACACACAGACACACACACGCACAGAAAACTCATCTCCCCTCTTTTTCTTCTTCTTCTTCTTCTTCTTCTTCTTCTTCTTCTTCTTCTTCTTCTTCTTCTTCTTCTTCTTCTTCTTCTTCTTCTTCTTCTTCTTCTTCTTCTTCTTCGTTTTCTTCTTCTTCTTCTTTTATCTTCCTCCTTTATTTATCGTATAAAGCCATGGACAGGAAGGGGAGAGGTACGCTACTCTTTTTGCATATCTTATAGTAATTTGCCTGAATCAAGGAATTGATTCGGAATAATTAAGCATTAATCAAATCAATACAAATATAAACTGAGTAAATGGCAATGATTATCCCCACCCCAGTCTCCTTACATCTGCATCCGAATAAATCAATATTAACATCCCCTTCTACAATAATGATGTTAGGTGGCGTAGCGTAGATCAAAATATGGAAGTGACACGAGGGGTGGGGTAGGGGCGGGGGAGGAGACGGGAGATTTGCGGGGGCACTGGATAAAATGCGAACTAACAAGGTCATTGTTTGGGAGAGGGTGTCGGAGTTGTCGTATTTTCTTCTTTTCACATTCCTTTTCCCCATCTCTTCTCTCTCTCTCTCTCTCTCTCTCTCTCTCTCTCTCTCGCTCTCTTTGCCATTTGATGGGGCGGGACACGTCCCCATGCCCATGCTCCTGTTCTGCGTTTCTACACCACTGAAGATTCCCCCCCCCCCCTTCACTGTTATCATAAACATGTAATCCAATCCTCCTTCTTCCCATCTCATGCTATTCCCAATAACATATCACACATTTTCTCAAGGTCTCAGGAAACTAATCAACACCATCGGAGATTGTTCTTCACACTCTCAAAATCAATTTAAATGTATCATTGTCGATACTTTCAGGCAAAAAAAAATCTCCTGATAAATCGGTGTTCCGATATATGCTCCGGCGACACTTACTCCGGCCTTTATTTTGTCTGAGATATGGGGTGAAGGTTAAAGTTACAATAGGGTTTTAGGTTAGGATATACATGTATAGGGTAAACCGTATTTCCTTTGCTGCAGAAATGTTGCGAATGGTGGTATTGTTATAATTATTTTTTTTTTTACGCTAAGGGTAAGAATTCACTCGACATGAATTAATACGATTAACTTCCTGGACTCATCCACAAACGCATGGACATCGTTTCGCCACGGTGGCTGACGCCTCTTGCCCGAATATCAACTTTCCAGTTCTTTGAATTTCCAAGCGAGACAAAGATGAAAAAAAATTGTAATCTATGTCATAGAAATGCACGAACAAAAAAATCACAAATAAAGGAAAGAGACTACCTCTCTGAGTTGACGATTGCACGAACCTTGGTATTTTCAAAATTCTCTTTATCCCCCCCCCCCCCTCCTCACCGCCTCATACTCCTATACTTGAAGAAAAGAAAGTTAAATTATCAAAAAGAAGAAGGAAAGCGACCCTATAAGGCTGATATATATATGAGGCCTGGAAACCGAATTTGTTTCGCAATATAACCCGAGAAAAGTCTTAATTAAGACTGCCAATCAATGGCTTCGATCAGGGTAAAAGGTCAACATGGGTCAAGAATCACCGAAGACCTAGCTGCAGGCAGAGGGGAGGGGGGGGGGGGGTAGTGGTGTAGCGACGTGGACACTGGGGGCTCGAAACCCCCAATTAACTGATAAAAAAGGGGGACAAGAAAGGGAAAAAAGAGAAATAAGACAGGCAAAGGGAGAAAAAATTAAGACCCCTTTCCGCACTCTGCCCATAACGATAGTCTTGTTAATTCGCATCTCAATTTCCCAGCGAGGGTGGCGCCCCCTCCCCCAATGACTACAATGCCCTTTCAATAGCTGGAGCAACGATACGCCAATAGGGGGAAGACTGTGAGAGCCTCAGGCGAATGACGGTATGCCATGACGACACACGATGATGAATTCTTCTTTACAATGGCTGGAAGAACTTCCTACGGAAATAAAATTTCGTCGAAAAGAAGGGTCTTAGAGTAGCACAAGAATAGTTCATTTGACATCTATGTCATCTTTGACGCGAAAAGGTTTGTGTGAGGTTTAACGGCAGATCGTTTGAGTCAGATATGTGTTGAGTCATCTTATTATAAACAATTCTAAATTAGTTTTAAAAAAAACACCCGACAGGTATAAACTCTATTTTAAAAAAAATTGTCACGCATAGTACATTACTATTTTTCTCTGCAGTGAAATTGTAAGCCGTAAAGGGCATAACACAGACGGTTGCAATCGTTCCCCTGGTTAAGAACTAGAAAAGACCATTACATGCATTGTGATGATAATCATGATAATATTCATCCCATTGTGAGGATAATAATTGATTTTAGATTCTGTAAGGTTATCTAAGCCACTCTCCATTCAGGTGTGCAAATGAGTACATGGTTAGAAGAAATTATTCGAATGCTGCCACCAATGGAATGAGTAGCCTACAGTGAGGGCAGGGATAACACATGTATTGTAGAAACTAGTAGGCACCTTGCGTGGTGGATATGGGCACTATAATAGTCCACCACGCAAGGTGCTCATGTCCCTCCAATACATGCCTTACCCCTGCTCTCACTATAGGCTACTCATTCCAGTGGTGGCAGCATTCGAGGAATTCCTTCTAACCATCTACTCATTTACACACCTGGGTGGAGAGTGGCAAAATTTAGTTTAATGTCTTGCTATAATGGGAGTGACAAATTGTTATAGTATAACATGTTTAAGGTCTTGTTATAGGGCATTTTGCTCGAACCCGCGATCTCTAGTCAAGTACTCCAACCACTCGACTACGAATAATTGTGTCCTACTATCAATCGATCGTGGTTTAGGATACTCGTTGCTACACCATCCACCTTGTACTGACCCCCCACGAAGTATGTCAGCCGGCCAATCACATCTAAGTGGCCCAGAGCGATCCACGATATCGATTAACGTGGGAGATCGTGTACGATTAGTCTTTCTCTATACCGATGAGTTTTATTGATCAGATCTTCCGCGAAATATCAGTCATCCGATTGTAATTTCAGGGTCATCCTGTACTGGACAATGCTCTACATTTTGACTTGAAGAGTTGCCGATTTAGGGTCTTCAATCACCATAGATTCGTTCCATTTAACATCTGACAGTTTAGCGAAGCGATGGCCTTTTCAGTGCTATTTTAACGTAATTGCAAGTGTTTAGTTTTGTCTTACTTTGGCTCGACAAGCTGCCAACAATTTTTTTCTTTTTCTTCTAAGTTTCAGTAGTGTAACTTTGGGGGGATGGTGTGATGGGCAACAATCGCCATCACAAGTAGAAATTTAAATATTACTTTGTCGCCATTGTTGGAAAATATGGCGCTGTAATTCCAATACAGTTTGTCGGTACCTCCTCGTGGACAAGAAGAACAGGCGCTGATCATCGGCGAGTGACAGTGGCGTAGCTACACGGGGCACAAGGGGCAAGTGCTCCTTCAGTCAAATTGCAAATAATTTTTTTTTTTTCTAAACAAGAAAAGAGGGCGCAATAGAGAGGAAAGAGGAAGCGTGAAAAGAAGGCGCTACGACCCCTTTTAAATTATCCTACAAATTAATTACCTTGATGATTTTCATTTAATCTACCGCGAACGTGAAGACCTGTGCCCTTTACGGTACCGGTGCCCCCCTTAATAAAAAATAAAAATAGGGGGTGAACAAAAAAGTTCTTGAAAGTGTGGATGCAACATCGAGACATCAGTGGCAGTCATGGTGACCTTATTATTCCCGTCCATGAGGCTAGATATAGAATTATTACCATGATTACGACTATTTGAATACAATTTCACCGTCATCTAGGAACCGAAGTCTGAAGTTCGTGGAAAAATTATGAATCTACCAGGTTACGCTGTATTTCATGCTGATGATATTGGTCTATTAAAGCTGAGAGTTTGTCGGTCGGCAATCCAGTATCTGATAATGTATAGATAATATTCCTTTCTTTTATAGATTATTCAGACATTACTTATTGCTAATAGTTATGTCTCTCTGGGCTTCCCAGACATTTAATGTTACGTTGTCCCAGCTTTAGCCAAGTAGTCTTGATGAAGGAAACGAAGCCTTCAAGGAATTTCTTCCTACCGGAAGCAATTTACTTTACCTTGGTCGAGTATGGCAAATGCAGGTTTATGTTTTGCTTAATCACGCGAGTGCCTTGGCAAGGATTCGAACCCTGTACCTTAGCTTGGGATCCCCACTCGAGTGACTTGTCCAGTGGCCCAGACTGGCGTAGCCAGACTTGTTGAAAAGAGGAAGGGGTGGAACAGATGTGGGGGGGGGGGGGGGCTCCAAATACCTGGGGTAGGGGTAGGGGTAGGGTCTTGACCCCGAAGTTCGGTGGATGACTTTTTTAGCGGATGAACAGGGGGCATGGCCCCCTTGGGCCTCTGGCTATGCATACTAGCCCACGTAACACTTAAATACGACTCTCTCTCTCTCTCTCTCTCTCTCTCTCTCTCTCTCTGTCTCTCTCACTCTCTGTCTTTCTGTCTGTCTGCCTGTCTCTTTCTCTCTCTCTCCTTCGTGCTAACTCCCTTTTTTTAAAGGCTATGGCCGCTACAAAAGCAGACCAACTTTAGACCAACTTTAGACCAAAACAAGAACGGTTGAGTTTAGCCCTTGATTTATGAAGCGCCAAGTGTCAACCTCTCCTTTCCGTTAAATCATGGACCTACTAGTAAGTCCATGATTAAGTTATCAAAGTTATGTAATAGATTAAATACTGACACAACTTTCGCCGTTGAATTGATTACTGAGTTTATCCGTCATGGCTGGATGAACTGCGTACCTTAACTTTATTGTAAAATAAGTTCAGTACTATACGAACTTGATTTAATGACACTTGGCATTCCTTGATACTGACTACAAAAAATACCAGCCAATTTGTATATTTTTAAAAAAAATATACAATTTCTGATATTTATACAGGGTAGAACACGCACCAATAATGGTGGGCTTCCTTGAGGCTCTGTTTAATAACAACGATATCAAGTAACAATAAAAGCTCATTATAGCAACAAAACATGGTATCCTCTTGAAAATTGAAATAATTATTTCAAAAAAGTATTGGTGCATATTTCTAATATCGCTGATAAAATGTACATACAGTATTTTTTTAAAAATTAGATGAGAAGTCATCAATTACTTTTTGACACCCCCGCCCCAAAAATATTTGAATATAAATAGCAAAATGAGTCAATGCCCTTCTTTGATAATTCTCAAAATAAATTAAAAATTTATGCGAATGTTTGAGAATCGATTTCCCAGTGAAGGAAATCCCATTCGGAAGCAGGCTTTCACCTGCCATGTTTAGCTCTATGTCCAATACCTAGGCGGCCTCCTTTGGTTGTTTTTTTTTTCGGATCTCCCTGCTGTCTTAATAGATTTCAGATCAGGTATGCACTTCAATCTCTGGCTCCGTAATACAAGACGACGACATTTACGTAGACTTTTTTTTTTCGCTCTCCTAAAATCTTCTTTAAAAAGACAAACAAAAGTTCGAGTATACTTTAAAGTTCTCGACGTATATATGCTTCCAAAAATCTGAACTTCGAACGGGTCACTATAATGATTGTTGTTTGTGGTCATTTCACCAAAGTTTTCGTTGACGATGCATGGACACTGTTTGACATATTATTTTGGCAGCGAGTAAAACATGAATATAAATGAACAAAAGAACAACAATAACAACAGCAACAGCAAAACTATCATGTGACTTTAACATACTGTGACGAAAAGGCATCGCATAATAGCGGTTTAAATTTCACTTTCGCTTAGTTTATGGGAATCTCTAAATCTTACGCTACTGGTTTCATCTTACCATACCTGAATGACAGGTAGTAGTATCTTAACCTTAACTATTCAAAACTTGGTGAGTGAACCGGCCGGAGGGGGGGGGGGGGGGGGGGCTGGCAAAAGCATCTACAGTTAACTACAAAATTATTTATTCCCTTACTAAGTTGTGATTTTGTTTCACTTTTGTTTGGTGAAAAATTGGTTTGTCCTGGTTTATTTTAAACTCGAGCATGCGAAAAACAGTAATTGTGAGAATAATTACCCAAGACACAGCCGAGCCACAACTATCTCTCTCAAGACGCTATGGCTTTACCCTATACTGGAAACACAACGGACATGGCGTATTGTTGCCTTGATGGGCAAACACATAATGAAAAATAAATTGTCAAAAGATTCAGAAATTATTTCAGAAGTATCCAGTTCTGATTGTAAATAAGATGCAACTGGTGCTTAAAAGGAGACTGGGGTATTTGAGAGTCAAACCTGATGGAGGGATGAGGACATTTTTTAAGATAAATAAAAAAGAGATTGTGAGAGAAGGATTTAGAAGAAGAGGAAAACAGAGAGTGGTGAAGATAGAGAGACAGATAGATAGAGAGATGATATTTGGAACAGAAAGCTTTATGCTACAGTTATTTAGTTAACTTTCATTCTGTTCCTGGCGTTCGAGTGGTTGCATTATCTTTATCTTTACTTAGTCAGATGTGTTTCTACTTTGTAATGTTTTCTTTGCCAAATAATGATAATAATAATAATAATAAAAAAAATAATGATGATGATGATGATGATGATGATAATAATAATGATGATAATAATAATAATAATAGTAATAATAATAATTACAATGATGATGATAATAATAATGATGATAATAATAATAATAAAAATAATAATGATGATGATGATGATGATAATAATAATAATAATAATGATAATAGTAATAATAATAATTACAATGATGATGATGATAATAATAATGATAATAATAATAATAATAATAATAATAATACTAATAACAATGATGATGATGATAATAATAATAATAATGATAATAATAATAATGATAATAATAATAATGATAATAATAATAACAATGATAATAATAATAATAATAATAATAATGATAATAATAATAATAATAATAATAACAATGATAATAAAAATAATAATGATAATAATAATAATAATGATAATAATAATAATAATAATAATAATAATAATAATGATGATGATGATAATAATAATAATAATAATAATAATGATAATGATATTCTGAAGGGAAATTGAACAGGATAAGGGGGAAAAGACACGAAAGGAAAGTTTAAAAATTACGAAGAATAAATCTTGAAGAAATAAACTTCAGTGAAAGAATTAATTGAGGATAGAAATTGTAAAATTTATAAAAAAAAGTGAGTTTGTGTGGTGGGAAAGGGTGCAAGAGAGAAAGTGAGAAAGAGAGAGAGAGAGAAAGACAGATATAGTGATAAAGATAGTGAGAGAGTGAGAGAGTGAGAGACAGAACTAACCAAATTATCTTCACACTACACTTTGCATGATAATTCTCTTGACTCACGGATACATTTAGCGTCATGATTTATGACTTGTTTTTCACATCACCTTTGTACTCCGACAGATCGACCAGGGCAAGAATTTAAGCTGAAAAAACACAAACCATTAATTCTGATCATCAATGAAAATTCATTCAATTTTTTTTGTTTAGCTGTTAATTTCACGTCGTGGTGTTTTCACACACTTTATTTGCTCAGCCGCTTGTTTCGCAACGTCGTCTAACATGACAGATAATTTATTGATTCCGTCGCGTATGCAGGCAGATTTTTGTTTCCCTGCTTCGTCATCCAACCTTTTAAGAGTTCATATACCAGCCTGTGGCATTGACACATTAAAAACTAGTGCCTCATAATTCTATTTATGGCTTTAATATTCATTGATGAGGACCCAACCTAGGGAGCTGATACGCAAAGTGACGCGTTGAAATCGCGACGTTGTAGATTTGAGAGAAATTATAAAAAAAGTTCCTCCCGATAGTCATCAAAGATCATGCACCGTGATTGGTTGGAAGTAAAACTGAATCATTCACGTGACCACAAAATGACCTATATTTTAAAGGATGGCGCTCATCGAGTGAAGGCTCCTCAATACCAGTGTTGTAGTCAAGGCCCAATTCCTCAAGGCCAAGGCCAAGGCTAAGGCCAAGGCATTAATGAAGAAAGGAGGAGAAAATGGAACATACAAAAATGAAGGTTCGCGCGCGCGCGCTCGCTTACACACACACACACACACACGCACACACGCACACACGCACACACACCCACACACACAACGCACACACGCACACACACAAAGTAGGCACTGCCTTCAAGAACCAAATGACAGCAGGGTTGGCTGAACATTTTTCAGGGGGGGGGGGTATTGCAAAAAGACACTTAAAAAAAAATGGGGCACCTACAAAACCTGGTGGAAAAAAAAAATCATAACCCCCGTTTTCATGACCTACTGTTTGTACATGTATTGTTATCCACTTGGACATAAACAACTGGTAATAACTAGTTATATATTTGTGAGCAAGCGAAGTGAGTTAGATAATATAAAGAGGGGCTTCATTTTTTTTAAATAGTGCTCTTCTCTAAAATGAGGACTTTATCTTAATTAAACAAAGATTAATTGGGAGCTTGCATTTGGTTAATAAGTTATACAAGGCACTGCATGTACACGTATTTTATTATAAATTTAACACTGCTTTCAAACTCATTAGGGTCATTCCATGTCAAATCACCAAATTAAAAGAAAATAAATAAAATAAAATAAATTAAACCCCGACCCCCTTCAAATTGGCCCAAATTTGATATGTGGGGTAATCGACTCTTCTCAAGGTGAAATTTTAAGTTTTAGCCCTATCAGCCAAACTGTTTTCGCGCTATGTCGTCCAAAAATGGACACTTTGTTCAATTTTGAAAATGATCACACCTCTGTAACTATTGAGTCATTTTTAAAGTTTTTTTTTATATTGATATATTTTGAAAGGTAATTACACAGGCTATCTAAATGTGCCATCTTTTTTTTCATGTCCAAACAACGTAAAGTTCTGTGACCTCTTGATCTTTGCTTTAAACATGAATTTTGCTTTGAAGGTCACGTAATCTGGAAATGAAATTTGGTGAGTTAATATATGTAAACATTGTTTCTACATTTTATTAAAAAATTGGAGGAGTAATATTTTTTGTTTTCTTTCCAGCTACTTTTAAAATTGTCAAGAAGCTGATTTTTCACTGTTTGATCTAGTATCAGTAATTCATTCAGCAGAGTATAATACCCATTGTGCATGACATCTGCCATTCCACAACGTCTTATTGGGGCAACATCATCATGAATAATTAAAGACAGTGGGCACCAAAAGCAATTTTAGAATGACAGGTGTGACATACAATGAGTGTTCCTAATATGTTCTGAATAAACTACTGATACTAGGTCAAACAATGAAAAATGAGCTTTTTTCAACTTCAAAAGGAGCTGGAAAGAAAACAAAAAATATTACTCCTCCATTTTTTTTTAATACAATGTAGAAAAATGTTTACGTATAAACGCACCAAATTTCATCTCCAGATTATGTGACCTTCAAGGTAAAATTCAGAGGTAAGGCAAATATCAAGACGTCATTGAAGTTTAAGTTGATTGGACATGGAAAATGATGGCATATTTAGATAGCTTGTTTAATTACCTTTCTAAATATGTCAACAACAACAAAAACCCAACTAATTTCTAAAGCAATTTACACTGCGTACTGGGGGCGTATATAATCCACAATAATTTACGATCGTAGATTTTTTTCTTCACTTTCTACCCTTCCTCTATCTCGAATTATATTTTTTGCTCCCCATTCAAGTGCCCCCCCCCCTGCCAAACAAAGCGCACGAAAACAGGTGTAGATCTATACCTAAAATTAGTACCAATTTTTTAATATTTTCAATGGATTTAATAATATAGCAGAAGCCTTTGACCAAATTCACTAAATTTTGCAAATACTTCGTTCAAACTTACCAAATGTTCACAGAAAGAAAAGAAATGCAAGACCATTTGTTCAAATCTGCTCCTGTATTTTATACGGTTTTACTATTATCATCATCATTATTAATATGATTGTTATTATTGCTATCATTATAATTGTTATTATTGTAAATATTATTAACATTATTATCATTATTATTATTAGTAGTAGTAATAGTATTTTCAATATCATTATTATCATTATCATTATTATTATTATCATTATCATCACCATCATTCTATCATATTAATCTAAAAAGTTATAAAACATGAATTCATTTCCCAAGTCTATTGTGATTACCCAACATGTAGATCTTGCATTAGCTACATGCTATATGTTACTGCACAAAATAACCAAAATATTTCAAAAAGTTAACTTGGAAAAAACAGCAAAGTTCCATATGCCTTGAAAACGCCTTGATTTTTTGGAGATCATCAAGGCTTGGAACCCTCAAGGCCAAGGCCAAGGCATTGAAAAAAAAAACAGGCCTTAAGGCCAAGGCCGAGCATCAAGGCACTGCAACACTGCTTGATACACCTACAGAATTCACATATACTTGTTTTCATCCCCGAAATTGGCATGAGGTTATCCCGACGGGGTAACCTCGCTAGTCATAAGGACCGCTATTCATAGGGACCACTTATTCATAAGGACCGCTATCCATAACGCGTGACTAAATGAATAGCGGTTTTATACGAATAGCGGTCCTTGAATAGCGAGCAAACCATAGACAAATTTCCTCGCTATTCATAATGACATCCATTCATAAGGACCACTATTCCTAACTACTCATAAGGACATCCATTCATAAGGACCACTATTCATAACTACTCATAAGGATCGCTATTCATAGTGCGTGTCAAATGAATAGCGGATTTCTATGAATAGTGGACCCGATCCCGACATACCAACTGTAATTACTAATGTAAGGCAACTTTTTTTTCTCATTTGGCCTTATAAAAGGACCAGATTTTCCCTATGACAATGGCGTAGTTGGGGGGGGGGGAGGGGGCACATGCCCCTCCCTCCCCATTTGATTAGGGGATGAAGGAGGTAGAAAGCATCGAGGGGGGGAATATAAAAAAGGAGAGACGGGAAGCACAAGCAAAGAAGATGATAGAACCCCCCCCCCCCCCGGCCTCCCCAATAGATGTCCTTGTTAATTTGCATTTCATGCACCGAGTAAGACCGGTGCCCATTATGATGCTAGTACCCCCCCCCCCCCCCCTCTAGCTGGACCAACGCTACGCCACTAGCCTAGATCACGCCCTTTAACACAACAGTACGTCTGAGCCCGATACCACGTGATACCTCATGACACCACGTGACATCGTGATGCATGATCGCGGACGCTGCAATCATAGCTCTAATCGATTCAAAAATTGCGCCTTCGGGCCATCGGCATTTCGGTACGTTGGGTCGATTGATATCGTTCGACACTTGGATGTTACTAGAAGCATTGAAGGGGAGAGCGAGATAAAGATAGACAGATGGATTTTGTAGGGAGGGGCATTAAGGCCAAGAAGAGACTGGTAGAAGGGGGAGAGAAGAGGGGAAAATAGAACGGGGGGATACAAATAGAGAGCGAGAGCGAGAGAGAGAGAGAGAGAGAGAGAGAGAGAGAGAGAGAGAGAGAGAAGGGGATAAGATGTGGGTGAAGGTAGATAATAAATTATAAAAAAGAAAGAGGGCTCAGGAAGGGAGAAGGAGGGAGAGCGGAGACGGACAGACAGAGAAAGAGAAGGAGGGAGCGGAGACAAAGAGTAAAGTACTTGGAAAATGGGTTCATCATTATAAGGAAGAAGGGATGCACGGCTAGTGTATGTTCAGTTCTAGACATACCCCTTTTGAAAGTGAGAAGATTTCTTCACAACCATACATATGCATTATATATACACACACACACACACACACACACACATACAGAGAGAGAGAGAGAGGGAGAGAGGGGGGTAAGATAAGCGAAGCAAAGTATGGAATACAAGACAACTAACACACGTTTCCATAAACCAGTACACAAAGGAATATATTATACATTATGCAACTTGCTATAATAAACTAAGATTAAATAAATTGTTTAAATTGTTACGTTTGACCTAAATTTACGTTCGCTACCGGCCAGACGATGTTTCCCTGTACCAGTAAGCGGTATGCTACGTGCAGATCTATTGCAGACACGTGTGTGTGTTAAATATCAGCGAGGATTCACCCAAATAAGCCAGTTCATGCATAATTAATATATGGTACAAAATTAATGACCCTGAAATGACCCTTATTTGTGCGCGCACGAGCATATGACTTGGTGGACGCGCTACTTGTAGGTAGCACGCGCGGATTTGCCTCATTTACATATAAGCTACAGCGTCACCATTCAGTCTAAGCGTATTTAAGCGTATTTAGGCTCCGCCCCCCGAGAGACATTTCATATCTCCCGAAGCCCCCATTAGCATAAAAATCCGATTTCACTTCATGCATTATTTATTTTTGCTTTGCGTATCCCGACAATATTCAGCTCTGATTGGACCTTACCTCATGAATATTACAATTATCCAAAAGAATTAATCGACAACAAATATGACCTTTTTCGTCACTTCCGCTGTGTGTAAAGTCAATGTAATGACGTCACCCGCATGAAGTGTGAATTTCTTGTGAAAAGTTTACCGGTGAGTACAACTATAATTACGCTTAAATTTCATAAATAGAATAACATTCAAATGAATTACTACCAATGTGAGGGATCTCTTGGAATTTCTGTACATTTTGAAAATATTTGAAAGTACTGTATGCTATAAAATTGTGGGCAATCTGTTGTCAAACTTTCATTACATTTTCTATCGTTCTGAGCTTATGTTTCAGCTCGAATGCCATTACCACCCCTGCCACTCTTGACAGCTTACCGGGAGTTTCGGGCGGGACCGTGTCATAAAATCAAATAAATTAACAGACAATTTCATCCCCATCAATGTCAATGACAGTGATCCAAACTAACTGTTGGAACAAATAATTTCAAAACTTAGTCGGAGAAATATCTAGTATGACTCTAATGTTAAATAACATATTAACTACGACCAGGTTTCTTGTCGAGATTAATTTAGTTTTTCAAGCTCTGTTGTGAAGATTTCAGCAGTTCACAAGTTCCATGATTTTGATTTTCAGTTAGATCTAGAGTAGAATGTAACTTAGACCTATCGTAGATTTGCATTTCAAATTTAGTTGATAAGGCCAAACTTCTTTGACAAATCGGTTATCTAAGTTAGATGTAGACGTAGAGTCTAGATCTAGTTAAGCTAGATCTGACAGTTAGACCTAACAAGTCTGGAATAGATGTAGATCTAGATCTAGGCCTAGTATAAACGTTAGACCTCTAGATCTAGTATAGTATACCTAAAGTTAGATCTATTCTAACTTACACAAAAGTCTAACTGTTACTGTTAGATTTACTGACGATTTTTTTTTTTTTTTTTTTTTGTAGGGCATATATTATTGGTTATTTATAATTTCTTTTGGGGGGGGGCATGCAAGGCCTAGCCAGTCATTGACGTAGGCCTAGGCTAGGTCTTGTCTTGGCAAGTCCTAGAATCTACATACTAGACTAGATCTGATCTAGATTCCTACTCGATGGTCTGACTCTAAGTCTAGATTTTCTAGATCATCTAGATCTAGTCTAACGTACATGTAGATCTAATCGTAACACATGTAGTTAGACATAGACCTAGACACTAGAGTCTAGGGCAAAGCACATTACTAGCCTAATGGAAAAAAGCCTGGTCAGTGATTGAATTATGAATTGGGGGGGGGGGGGGGTCCTGGTCTAGTTAGTCTTTACTCTAGTTCTGCCCGATTCAACTCATTGTCATGTTAAAATGATATTAGATTAGAATTAAAAGAATAAACCTGTATAGCGTTGTTAACTTTTAGCCAATGAAACTAAAAGTTAAAGTTTGATTGAATTTGAAAACGAACGAGAAGTCGGGGCATGTATGTTTTTTTTTTTACTTAGTGTAGCAGGGAAGGAAATCAAAATCAAATGGGCTAGTCATTTTCATTTTTAGGCAGGACAAAAAAACAAAATAACAAATTGTTGAAAGGTAATAAAGAGTATCACTATCAATTATCATTTTCAATTTTCTTTTTCAGATGAACATGGAAGAATATGCAGACCTACCAAGTGTTTTGTTCTACATGTATCTACCCATCAACGCATGGCTGAACGTACTACTACCACTAACTACTGGAGATGACGGATGAAATACAATGTAAATCTACTAGGATGCCACTTTATTTTCATTTTCCTGATTGCATGACAGGTATGGTAGTTCTAGATCTAGAGCCCTAATCTTGGAAATCAATTAAAGTGGCAACTCCATGGTTATTTCAATGGGAATGTTAAGATTTAGTTGAGGAGTTACAGATTTTAAAGATGGAATGATAGATTGAGCGAATACTTATAGTGTCAAGGATAGATGTATGATTCTGATATCCGAAGTATATAATAAATATAAGAGGGTTTTATGGGATCTAAAATGTGTTGACAAGTAAATACATTATGTTAGTTCCTTTGAGAGTGTTCTTCAACCCTTTTCAATAATACATGTACGCAAACAATAGTAAGTAGAATATCAAATGAAAAAAAAATTGGGTACTTAAATCTATTTTGAAATATTTCTGAAGAAAGACATTACAATTTCAGATAGAATCTGTGAAAGGAATCTATGTCTTACTTGTATTCTCTTTGAGAATCAATGTGGCCAGCATAAATGGAGCATAAATACTTATTATGTGATGTATGAACTATTTTATTTTTCCAGGATGCTGCTTCTCTTCTTCAGTAACAATAGATGCTGAAGGCATATCCCACTTTGAGTAAAGACAATTCAGAGAGGAAGAAAGAACTGCCGACTTGCTGAAGTTAAGAGAGGTAGGCTCAGCTGTATGAATAAGTTTCTTTGTATACACCAGGGGCGGCGCTACAGGGGGGGGGGGGCAGGGGGGCGGCTGCCCCCCTATCATTTTTCAAGCGAGCAAAAAAAAAAAAAAAAAGAGGAAGAAGGGGGGGGGGGGGAAGGAGAAAGAGAAGGGGAAATGGAGAAGAGAAGGCTAGGCCATGCAATTATGACATAACTGTTATAGTCCTATTTGTTATTTCAAGACCCTCGACGTGCGACGTTGCTATAGCGTCATTTTGCCCCCCCCCCCCCCCCCCCCTATTTAAATACCCTGGCGCCGCCCCTGGTATATACTCACACAACTGAGGTACTAAAGGATGTCCTTGGTTCATTCACAAAGATAGATTTTGTAAAGGGGGGGGGGGCACAAATCTCAGAAGAAGAAGGGGAAAAAAATGGTTGTCATATTTTTGGGGTCCAGTTTTCCTGCAAAATTCCCTGACAAGCAAAAAAAATAAATAAAAAAAGAAAGAAGCTTATTAGTTCAAAGGGTGGGGGGGGGGGGGCACAATTTTAAAAAGAGAGGCCACAATGTACACTGCTCTTTGAAAAGGGAGGAGGCCGGAAGTGCCCCCCCCCCAATCTGCCACTGTGTTCAATGATTTATATATCATGTGATTTCAACGTGATTAATTCCATTCTTTTCTTATTTCATTCTACAGACATGCATGGAGTTCAACTTGACCTCTTCAGCTTTGATGGCGGCTACAACAGATCAAATACTTCGTATTAAAATCCAGAGAGTCTGAAGTTATTGTAACAAGCACATTTAAGAGAAAAGGATACTGCATCTAAAGCTTTTCACATGTGGCACCTTCACCCGCCACTGCACATGTCACTTTATAAATTCTAATACCGCCAATTCTTTCATGCAGATGTATTTAGCTCATTAGGCCTATTGAGTTGAGGGTTTCCTTTTCGAGATGGCCTAGGGACATTGCCTGGCCCCTAATGTTTATGATAATAATAATAATGATAATGATAACAATAATAGAACAGTTCTTATATCGCGTATAATACCTTTGAAAAAGTTCTCAATGCACTGAGGAAAGGGTGAAAAAGAGAAACAAGTAGGAAACCTGCCGGAAATGTTATATTAATCAATTGAATGAGTATGTTTTTAGTGCAGATTTGAATTGCCCCACTGTATTAGCTTGTCTTACATTACTGAAGTGATTGCCAGGCTCAATGAGGTTATGCTTTGATCCATTGTGCATCTCAACAAATGTAAAAAAAAAAAAAAAAAAAAAATCAATCCAATGAACTGATCTTATATCTGATGATTGAAATTTCAATTTGGGAAAGTTTATACTATCAAATACTGTTTATATGATATAAAACTATTTAAATGTCAAAAACAATCAGTACTGAGATATTGAAAAAACAGGTTAGTTCATCTAGAGAGCCTTACATGTATGTAGAGAAAATTAACATAACTATCTTTCATTTTCAAGTCAAATAATTATCCCCTTGGTATGTGTGGATCAAATTTCAACCAACAGTCTTTAGGACTCTGAAATGTACATTAGTTGGTCATTGTTTCAATGGAGACTTTGTGGTTTTGGAGTTAGGGCACTAGTGTAGCTAGGGGGGGGGGGGCAGAGGGGCAGACTGCCACCTGACAACTTTTGACGAAAAAAAAAAGAAGGATATTGGGTTTATGAAAAATTCTCTGTGGTGGATTTAGGAAGGGGGGCAATCCCAGCCCGTGCCCCCCCCCCCTTGAAAGAATAGTATACAGTGTGCCCCCTCCTTTTTTTTTTGTGCCCCCTTTTAGAACTTTTTTTTTTTTTGTTAGAGAATTATGGAGGAAAACTGGACCCCATGAAATCATGAAATCAACCCTCCCCCACTGAGCGACTTTTGGAGGGCTTGCAACAAGAAAAAAATATGAATCTCCCTCCAAGCATTTTCCCAAAGTTGACAGCCCTGCATTTGTGTGCCCCCCTTAGAAAATCCTGCATACTGCACTGAGTTAGGGTAAATTTGTTATGAAAAATTCTGATGATTTCATCAGGATTTTCAAGTATTCTATGTTGCATAAGTCATCATTTTATAAACTCCCCGAAGTATAAGAGGAACCTATAATGTGATCAAAAATTCCAAATAAATCAACAAATGCAATAAGATTTAAAGATGTAATACTTCCATGTAGCAGGTGAGGTCATTTGATTTTAATAATTCAGTTGTGATGAAAATGTACTCTTTGTTAGTAATATAAAGTATATGTTTGAATTTTTCGTGTAGGGCATCATATTAGTTATTTCTATAAAAGTTTAGAATAATACTTATATGGCCCTTTGATATTAGTAGAACAAATGCATTATAAATATACGTTGTGTTAAAAATAGTGGATGATGGAATACACAATTGAAAAAAAAAATGACAGATGCAAGAAAAAGATGCAAAAAACATAAGGTAAAACAATCAAATCTGTTTTAGATCGACTGTGCATCACAATTGCAGATTTAATCACATAAACTGTAAACATGGTAAATTACATTATTGTGAGAAGCTATGTAATTAAAATTGATTTTATGAACATTCAACTAGCAGTAATCCAATGGTAAATGTATTTCTTTTTTTTTTTCCAATGAATCAAATCTAACTGCAGATAGAGTGATGGAACAGGACGTGAGGGAGGAATAGAGTGTCAGAGAGAAAGAGAGAGAGAGTTAAGAGATAATGAGAGAGAGAGAGAGAGAGAGAGTTAAGAGATAATGAGAGAGATAACTTGTGAGATGATGATATGATAATGAGAAAGGCAACGATGTGATAGTGAGAGAGATGGGAAGAAAAAGGGGAAAAGAAAGTTTCCAATATCTCTGCCCCCCCCCCTTGCCGCATGAGTTAGTAATTTTTTTCATTTTTTTTTTGAGAGGGGAGAGAGAGAGAGAGAGAGAGAGAGCTGGTAAGTCTGGTGGGGGCCGGGAGTTCAATTCCATGTTTGCTATTAAAAAAAAAAATCAACAACAAAAAAGAAAAATAATTATATATATTTTTTAATTACTCAGAAGTTCCCACATATGGATTCGTTTCTTGTGACACAGCTTAACCAAATTTGATTTCATATTCATTTTTCAACAGTGAATAATAAGTATGGTACGGCACGTATCTTCTCACTGTTTATCATTTCACTTGTATTGTTGATTATTATAATTATATTAAAAATGGAAGGCACTGATTCGTCAATGCTGGTAAGTCGTCAAAATCCATATCATGAATACATTAACATACATGAATAAATTAAGTGTACTTGACCTCTCTCAATGCGCATGCTCGACGCTGACCCGCGTTTTTGTTTTTGTGGCGTGAAGAGCATGTATGGATGTTGGGAGCATCTTAAGAAATGAATAATTCATAGTATGTTAATGGGGGCTTCGGGCGCGTTCAAATCGTGTTCAAATGTCTCTGACAAAATGGCGGAGCTTTAGGGGCCTGGGTATAACTGGTGTAAAACCAGTGTGCAACAACTAAAATCATACGGGTGCGTACAACATGACAGTGTATGAAGGTCAATTGTCAACCTTTATCTGCTCATTCGCAAATTGTAATTATGAACTGGCTTATTACATGTAGTTTGAATAATTACATTTTGTGGGCCATGTTTATAAGGCGAATTTCTTCCACGAGAAGACTTAAAGGGAAATTCCACACCGGTATTAAGTTGATTTACAGATTAATGAACGTTTCAGCAAAATCCGATAAGAAGTATTAAAGAGAGTTAAGAATTTATGAAGTTGTAATCAATCAAACACAAATTGGCAACTCCACGACGTATCTTACGAGCTCCTCTCCTATTTGCTCTGTAAACAAAACTTCATAAATTCCCATTTTCTCTGTTTTTGATGAGGGAATAGATTTGTATCATAGAGGTTTTATGTAAAAGCACAAATGAAATGATTATATCTAGGGTGCATGTATGATAAGATATTTTTGGAGAGAAAATGGATTTTTTGTATTTTTTCAGCACATGGCAAATGGGACATGAGCTCACCAGATACGTCAAAAAGTTGCCAATTTGTGATTGATTACAACCTCACAAATTCATAAGTATCTTATTTCTTATCAGAATTTACTCAAACTTTCACTGATCTGTTTCTTTAATTTTCTTTAATTTTTCGGCATCTTTCAAAATCAAGTTGATGTCCGGGTGGACTTTCCCTTTAAGAGAACTAAGTCGGGCGAGATTCAATAGCCTGGCAATGCGATGAGCCATTAGATCACTAATTGGATATTTCATCTTGCTCAAAATTGTCATCTTCGTATATTATTATGACGGTTAAATGTCAGGGCATCTAATATGTTTACTCTTTACATGCTTTATTCAAATTGTTATTTTGATATGTTAGGGATGGGATGTTTGGTATGATTTCCGTTATTTTGTCATGTCAGATAGACGTCTTTTGATTTTTTAAATTTTTTTTAACAGAAAGAGAAAGGGATAGTGCAAAATAGGCAAGAAATTCAGGGAAAGAGGAGAGAGAGAGATAGGAGGAGGGTTAAATAAAAGAGAAAAAGAAAGGGATAGTACAAAATAAGCAAGAAAGGTGGGGAAAGAGGAAAGAGGAGAGAGAGAGGGGGGATAGGAGGAGGGGTGAATAAAAGAGAAAGAAAAAGGGGAAAACGAAGAGTGACATCGTGAGAGAGAATAAGAAGAGGAGAGAGAAAGAGAGAAGAAAGAGAGTAAAAAAGGAAAAGAGAGAAAGAATGATAAAGAGAAAAAAAGAGGAGAAAGCATGAGTGAGAACAAGAGTGAGTAGACTGAGGAGAATATACAAAGAAGAATAAGAAGTTGGGGAGAACTGGAAGCAGAAAGAGAGATTGAGAGACAAAGAAGAGAATGATAGAATATTGAGAAGAGAGATCAATCAATAAGACATATGCAAAGCATGAAATAATTTAACAGATGATTTGGGGAAAAGAAAGAGATGAACTGAAACTGAACTAATCCTTTAATTTTTTGAAAGTCACAACTTTAAGAACAAGTTCACAGAGGCACTAGACAAAAGGTTAACGCTGTAACCATGCTAATATCTCGCCATTCCAGAACAAACAGTCGTATTACCCATTAAATGAATCCTCATCTGTCTTTTTTATTCACTCACTCTGCCAGATCAGATATGTCATTTCATCAGTAAAGCCTCTCTTAGATATTGATCTCATGTAGGTACTGACAAGAAAATGGTATTACCCTACAGTCTTTGAGAGGTGACATGACGTTTTTTCCGAAAGTTCATAATTCCGAAGGTTTGTTACTTCGAAGGTTCGTATTTCCGAAGGTTCGTTCACTTCGAATGTTCGTTACTCCCGAAGTTTCATATAGATACAAAGGTTTGTAAATCCGAAAATGTAATAGGTTCATAATTCCGAAAACAAAAGAGAGTTCATAATTCCGAAGGTTCATAAGGCCGAAAAGGTAATATACCCCTACATCATTTTTTTCCCCCAGAATTACGAACCTTCAAAATATCTTAACCCTATTCCATTTTCGGAATTGTGAACGCCTTTTCTTTTTCGGAATTACCGACCTTATTTAATTTTCTGAATCGCCAACCCTATTTCAGTTTCGGAATTATGAACCTTCGGAATAACGATCCTTCGGAATTATGAGCCTTTACAGCAATACAACAAAATGTTCAGAATTACGAACCTTCCGGTATGGGAATTGTGTGTTTCGGAATTATGAACCTCCGGAAATACGAACCGTCGAAAAAGGAAAGAGGAAAAAAGGAACCTTTTGAAAAAAAAGAGTACCCCCCCCCCCTCCCCTTTCAGATATGGAGTGGAAAATGAGTCGGGAAAAGTTCATGTCATAATAACCATCATTCGTTTTGACCCTCTCCTCTTCCATAGCCACGATCGAGATAAATGCTATATCGATAAGACGGCTCCCAGACTTAAACATGTTAAAGATTGACATGGTTTCGTCTCATAACCCCCCCCCCCCCCGGCCCCCCCCCTCCCTCTCTCTCTCTCTCTCTATCTCTCTTCCCCCTCTGTCCATCCTCTCTCTATCTTTTGTTGTTGTTGTTGTTGTTGCTGCTCTCTCTCTCTCTCCCTCCATCTCTCTATTTCTCCTTTTATCTCTCATGCCCTCCATTTGTCTCTCTGTCTTTCTGGGCCCTCTTTCGTAAAACTTGTCATCAAGGACAAGTTGCAATACCTGTTATAAGCCACTGAAATCCTTGCGTCTGATTGGCTGAGAGCAAATTTGTCAGTAAAAAATCACTGACAAGACACTTGATGAGACGCCCCCCCCCCCCCGTTTGTGTCTGTCTCTCTCTGTCTCTTTGTGTGCCTCTCTACCGCGTTTTTTTTTTTTTTTTTTTTTTTTTTTTTATTTATTCATTTTCCAGTACTAGTAAATAGACATACAAAATATACAAAATACAAATTACACTTTACATTCGATAGAATAAAAAGAAAGAAAAATACAGGAGAAACAAAAGATACAGGCGTTGATGAAACGGAAAAAAAATTAATAATCTAGTACGTGCATGAAGGGGGATAACAAAAGCGAATTTGCTTGTCGGGTTTATCCCCCAAATAATCATAATATAAAATCGTAAAGGGGGGGGGGGGGGGGTGTCATTTAGAATATTAATGTTATAGCATTAAGAAGAGAGCTGCATTTTTAACAATAAGAGTGTTTTTGAATCCCTTTTCAAACTTTGGAGTGATGCAGAATTTTGAATTTTACCTTGACTCTCTTTCTTTCTTCCTCTCTTCTTTCGATCCCTCTCATACTTTATCCAGGGGCGGCGCCAGGGTATTTTGATAGGAGGGGCAAGACGACCTAAAGATGACGTCATATTTTTCTCCATTAAATAACAGGGGTAATATAGAGTTATATGTTTAAGACCTCTCTTTTTAATACTCCTCTTTCTACTTTCTTCCCTTTTCTTCCCTTTTCTTCCTCCTTTTCTTCTTTTTTCTTCTCCCCCCCCCCCTTTTTCACTACTTGAAAAATCATAGGGGGGGGGCGGTCGCCCCCTCTGCCCCCCCTGTAGCGCCGCCCCTGACTTTATCTATAATATTATCTATGTCTAATATTCTCTCTCTCTCTCTCTCTCCAGTTGCCCTTTTTAATTCTTATATTCTATTTCTCTTTCCTCCCTGTTCTAGCCTCTATAGTAATATTTATTCAGTTATCTCTCTCTCTCTCTCTCTCTCTCTCTCTCTCTCTCTCTCTCTATCCCCTCCCCTTAATGATATCCTTTTGTATCCCCATCTCTCTACTTTTCTCTCCGTCATTCCCTTCCTTCACCCATTTCTATCCCCCGAACCCTATATTCATCCCGACTGCCCCCCCCCCCCTTCCCTTTCCCCGATTTCCCTTATACGCCGTGCTTCAGTCTGCGTACATCATTGCACGTGGGTTTCATTTGCATTGAACTCTTTTGGCGCCCATTTACCGTTGAATATATTTCTCCTTTTGGAGTACATTCCCTGGAGGAAAACGAAAAAAAGTAACAGAAATATTTCGCAACTAAACCCGAGCCTTAAAAATGCAGCTAACATGAAAGCACATTAGTAGTGTTCGTGTTCATTATTACATGTTCTGTCTCTCAACTTATGGCTGTCGTGTTTTGTTTGTTTGTTTGTTTGTAGTCGTTGTTGTTGTTGTTTTTTTTTTGGGGGGGGGGGGGTGTTATAAAAGTGAGAAATTGTTCACTCAAGTCTTTCTTGTGTGACTTGCTAACAACTCTCGAATTGTCCATGCCTTCGGTAGAACGTCGTTTAATTAATGTTTACGTCTTGTTCTGATCGTAAAAGTTTCTCTAATCTGATATATGCTATAGTCATGCGATTAAAAAATAGGAATAGAATGCTAAGAAATGCAACAACAACAACAAAACAGAAAGAGAAGAAAGCTGTAGCAGACAAAGAAGACGGTGAAGACAAGAGAGAATGGGGAGAGATTTTTACTTTTCTTTTCTTTTTTTCTTGTGTGTGTGTGTGTGTGTGTTGTGTGTGTGGTGAAATCGTGCAATCCGATTTCTTTACCTACAGCTGTAATTTGGTATTAGCACAAATCCCCTTCGAATGGCAGGGGGAAAAAGAAACAGCCCCCATTGTCTATTCCTTTATGACGCATCTTTGATGAAGTTTTAGTCCCATCCGTTAAATCTTGCGGTTGTAGTTGTCTAATTAAGACATTCCAACTGCCGAATTAAGAAACGCTAACAAGGCTTTGGGGATTATATGTTTCATCAACAGAGCTTGTTTCAACGGAAATCGTTGGATGATAATAACATAATAGCCTTGATTTTAGAATTTTTGACAGAGGTATTCATCAGTTGACTGATGATAAATTTCGTATCAAAAACCTCACCAACAAAAAGTATGGACAATTTTAATTCTCATTGAGCATGTGATTCATGTTCATAAATTCTGATCGTCAAATGATTCTAACATTGTATAACAATTAGCAGATATAATATTAAATCATTTGGCCTGTACATCCATGAAAACAGCTATAACTGAAATAATTTTGAAACTGCATCGACAATGTTGATGTGGTCACATTATTCCATTTTTTTTTAATAGTGCGCTGATTTATTCTCTTGCAGTATAATTCGATAATTTTTCAGTTTAGAAGATTGCTGTGATTATTAGTTCATTATATTGCCTTTTCTACTAATATCGCCCTTTTTTCTTCTTCTTCTTTTTCTTCTTCTTCTTCTTCTTCTTCTTCTTCTTCTTCTTCTTCTTCTTCTTCTTCCTCTTCTTTTTCTTTTTCTTTTTTTTCTTCTTCTTTTTCTTCTTCTTTTTATTTGTCTTCTCATTCTTCTTCTTCTCTTTCTTCTTCTACTTCTTTTTCTTCTTCTTTTTTTTTCTTCTTCTTCTACTACTTCTATTTCTTCTTATTTTTCCTCTTCTTCTTCTTCTTCTTCTTCTTCTTCTCTTTCTTCATCTACTTATTTTTCTTCTTCTTCGTCTTCTTCTTCTTCTTCTTCTACTACTACTTCTATTTCTTCTTATTTTTCCTCTTCTTATTCTTCTTCTTCTTCTTCTACTTCTTCTTCTTCTTCTTCTTCTTCTTCTTCTTCTTCTTCTTCTTCTTCTTCTTCTTCTTCTTCTTCTTCTTCTTCTTCTTCTTCTTCTTCTTCTTCTTCTTCTTCTTCTTCTTCTTCTTCTTCTTCTTCTTCTTCTTCTTCTTCTTCTTCTTCTTCTTCTTCTTCTTCTTCTTCTTCTTCTTCTTCTTCTTCTTCTTCTTCTTCCAGTGATGCCGATGGAATATTGCTTGTATTATCTTAGAACAAAATATTGGAAATTGAGGAGCCGGGTGGATACTTCCCCTTTTCTTCACAACTTTCCCTAGGAAATCCGTCTCTGTTAGCCCTACCCTCTCCAAGGCACACATACGATATATATCGACTGTATTCCAAAATAGGGCGCCGATATAACTAGTTAATCGATCGCACTTTCAGCTGCGACACACTCTGTTCTGCGCCTACTTGTTGCTCGTAACGACGACGAAACGAACGCCGTACGTCAGTCTGCGTCACAACTGGCGTATCCAGATCTTGATAGATACTAGGGGGGGGGGGGGTGCTATGAGGGTGATACGTAGCTTGGCTGCGTTAAGGTTAACGTTATCTATGTATTTCCTAGGTAATTATATAGTTAATTATTTATTCATTTATTTATTCATTTATTTTGATATTTATCACCATTGTTTGTATATATTTATCATATGATTGTGTTTTATTCTTTATTTTTGCTGAGCGTACATGGAGGGGGCGTAGGCCAGCCCCACCCTATAATGCTGAATATGCCACTTATGACCACCATAGATATCTCACGTTTTACAAGCACATCCCCCCCCCCCCCCCCCCCCCTCTCATCTGGTTTTGGCGAAGTGGTTTGATCTAATAAACATAGATCGCAGGGCTGGAATTCAAAACTACTTTGAAGAGAGAAAGGACTCAAACGTACGGGGCTGTGTGGGGGCATGGATAAAGGTAGAAAATCGAAATATTGGCCGGGTCGAATTTCGAGTCTAGAAGAAAATGAATTCACCAGCACGAAGATGACTTGTATGCCAGCAAAAAGGGGGTAAAAATTGTTGAGTTGATCTTGCATTTTACAAGTCCAAGGTTGACTTTTGGCATAGGAGAGCAGCTCGAAGATATTTTCTAAGAAACAACATACTCTATTTTTTTTTTCATTCATGTTTTATATTTGTTTACATGTAAACTATTTATGTATCTTCTCTATTAAAGGTAATAGTCGAATGAGAGAAAGATAAACATGTATATCCAGGCCAACGGCAAAGTGCAGTATAACATATACCATGTATACAATAATATACTTTGCAGGGTTTTGCAGACATTTACAACATACGTGTATATGTTAAAAAAAACATGGAACGCAATTAATATGAAAAAATAAATAAATAAATAAATAAAAAGAGAAAAGAACGGTTACAAGTAATACGATTTTGTCCATAGTTCTTACAAATTCTTCAGCAATCTAAAGTACAAAAGTTGAAAAAGTCAAATGATTACAATTAAGCCGCTCAGATTAAATGAAGCGATACATTCTGATTATTCATTTCAGTTTTGATTAAATTTTCTTTCTTTCTTTCTTGTCCAACTGTTTTTCCCCTCTCTATTGAAACAATTCTGGCTATATACGGACAGGAACGGTATCTGTTCATTTAACCCACTGACTACGGGAACAGGGTAGCCTTTGTATTATGCATATGGGAGGTAGAGAATTCAGTAGTCATCATGCCAATGCAACTAACACATGGATGATAGTTCAACTAAGCAACATTTTAAATGATAAACGACAGAGAACTAAAACTAAAATGAAACAAAAAACAACAACAACAACAACCCACTATCGAAGGAACTTTCGAAAAATCAGCCTAAGGCAATTTCAATAGCCTTGTCTATCACCTATTGAAATGTGCGAACATTACAATGACGTATTAAAAATCCGAACATGTATTTCTATAGGATATACAATATGACAGTCCCCTTGAGTTAGTTGCAAGAATGTCTTTGCTGTAGTGTTCCAAATATTCTTTAAGAGATTATTGCATATGATGTATATTTTTCAATATATACATGTATATTCATTTCCAGATAAGTGCTAGTCTTCAATTGAAAGATGATCCCTTAAAAGCTACTTTTCTGATGGCATTCAAGAGCTTTGAAAGTAAAAGATAAAAGGTTGCATTAATTTTACCCAGCAATGTAGACCTCGCATGCCTTACTTTTCTTAAGAGGTTCCACTTTCATTTCCCTTATTTCCAAATATGTACTTCAAAAAATACTAACCGTTTGGTGTGAATCAGCTACACATCCATACTTTAACCATTTGTGAAATCGTGCTGTCAAAGGTGCCGTTATATTTTATTTTCAAAAAGTGAAAACTTGACTTTTAGAGCACAGCCTCGAAATATGATATTCAAAAACGTGATATAGAGCCCACCACACACTCTTCCATCTAAATGTGAACCGTTTTTTTTTTATAATTTTTTTATTTAGGAAGAACTTGCAGTTAGCATTTGATAGGAACATTCAACATGTAAAATCTAAAAAGATCGAGGTTCTGAAAAGTTATAATGAATAGTACAATTGAACTTTCAGGCATCGAGGAAAGAGGAAATCCGTTCTGAATCATAGAGACTTAAGTAATTGTCTACGATTTGAAGACGATTTTGCCTATACTCCGTCTAGAAAGCTTGCAATGCACCCAAATTATCATTATTCAGAATCTTGATCAGAAAGATTATATTTGCCTACCTTTCATGGTTATGGGTTTGAGCCCCGGCACGGCAAACTTCCGTCGCTATTAAAAACAAAAATCTATATCTCATTTAACAATTACAAAATTAAAGTAATGTAAAATGGAGAAACGTAATTAACATGATTAAAGAGGCTCTGCAATTGGGATAACGAATGGCCTATTTAATACACGTTTATTTATTGCTTTCCCCTTCTTCGCTTTCTTTCAATTATATGAGTCTTTAATCTCCGCCTGACTTGTCAGCATTCAGTAGTCATATACATTCCTTTTCAAACTATTTCACACGTATGATTCAAATCGTCTTTAATCCACCAAGTATCACATGACATGAGAATATGCTGTTAGTGGTTGGGGAAGGATGATGGGTCCAAACATGTACATACATATATCTTGAAATCCCTTATTGCTTTTCAATTTAATCGTCACGGCCAATTCACGCATATCCAGAACTGATGCTCGCACGTTAATGGAGCGCACGCACACGCTCCCACATGCACTGTATAAATTTCATTATATGGAATGCGCAGCATATAGCTCCCAGCAGTGAGAAGCTTTGCAGCTACCAAGCTAACATCTCTACCACGCCTCTATCGGTGGCGACACGCACTTTCTCAGCAGAGGGGATTAGTATACAACAATGTTTTGACGAAGAGAGATCTAATCATCCACTTCGCGGTTCTGAAACATCGTCGAAAGAAAGTACGCTTCAACAGCAACACCGCTGGCCCTGTCCAAAGTGCGTACCACTTTCAATCTTTTCTTCATCTTGTACGACGTGAAGGTATATCGAAGAGAGAAACTTTTGCTGCAACGCCGTTTTTCGGGGCTAGTTTTTATTTTATTTTTTTTTATTTTCACGAGATGAACTAATCGGTGTTTTGCTTAACGAGGAGAAGTGATAACGCCTGAATGAGAGTTGGTCTCAAACGAATCACCACTACTTCCAAAGACATTCAGAATGGTAAGAAATGATTTTATATTCATATTTTGTATTTGATTTGATTTGATATGATGTTCATTTATTTCTATATACATCATCAGCACGATCGCAAAGACTTTCGAAAAGTCAACTCAAGGGCAATATGACAATACAGTTTTGTACATCCCTTAGAAATTATGTTCGGATTACGTAATTAATACGTCGTTGTTATGTTCGAATATTTAAATATGTGATGGACAAGGGTATTGAAATTGACTTAGATTGATTTTTCGAAACGTTTCATATCCATCTTATATTCATAATATTTTAACAAGTATGGTATCTTAAAATTATACATAGAAAAAAGGGGTCATCTTGAGCACAGGTTGAGTTGACGTCCTCATCTTAAATAAAGTATTGGTACAATAATGATACATTTTAAGTGATTTATTTAGAATGATTTAATTCACAAAATATATTATGAATGATTTAATTTACCAACAATAACAAGTTTTCAAACCATGCAAAGAAATGCCTCACAACAGGACCAGAAATTTGCACATGTGCTAGTCGAGCCTAGCCTCTCTGCAACAAATTTAACTATTTTGAATTTGAAAATGACGTTGAAGAGAGACATACTTGAAGCTTCAGTATGTCTCTCTTCAACGCCATTTTCCGATTCTGTATTACCAAACATCTTTTCAGCTATTTTGAATTTAAAAACGTGATACTAAAATATAACAATTACAAAACATTTTGAACTGTAATAAGTAGAGAGAGAGCGCCTCAGTGGTTATTGACTTATTTATATAAATTTGTATTGAATCAGTACAACTGTTTATGCATGCTTTTAATATGATATCATTTGGTACTTTAACTGCCTGAAACGTATAACAGGTAAAGAGAAAACATCCCTGACTAGCCCTCATTTTTGATTGAAGTACTCAGAACAGTTTATTATATGGTTTATTTAGTCAATGGAATTCACATAGCTTCCTAGACATACTATAGATCACTTACTTCACTTAAATGAATATATTGAAAACGGGGCGTTTTAAGTCTACGTGTAGGTTCACTTGCTTAATTCCTTCTAGATCGGTTGGATTGAGAATTGTGATTTCATTCCTGATATACTGTTCCAAGCTACCGTAGCCTTATTCGTTGCATTTCTCTTTCTGCTGCTTTGGTAGTGTTTTTTATTTGTTTGTTGTTTTAACTGAAGGACCAAGACTCCTCTTAATCACAAACGTTGTAAAGAGAAGAGATTTTTTTTTCTTGAACATAAATTTAATCCTTTATGTTCCCTCTCTCACTATCATTCAAAACTTTGGAGAAATAGTAAAAATCGAAGAAGAAGATTAACTCTGTGGATAATTTCCCCTTGTGGCTATTTTGCTCTTCTTACTTTCTCCTCCTGTTTCTTCTTACCTCTGTTATGTTGTTTCACTTAAAAGGCCATAGGCCCGTTATTTTCCCCATCCTATAAAGATATTTGATTTTCTTCACTTGCACTGCTTGCATCTTCTCCATCGGCATTTGCTATTTTTTCTTATTCTGTAGTTATTTTTCTTCTTCTGTAGTTACTTTTCTTCAAATTTCATCACCTATTTCCTCTCTTTCTTATAATGTATAGATGTTCTTCTTTTTCCCTTCTTCTTCCCTTTCTCCTCCTCCTCTTCCTCGTTCTTCTTCTTCTTCTTCTTCTTCTTCTTCTTCTTCTTCTTCTTCTTCTTCTTCTTCTTCTTCTTCTTCTTCTTCTTCTACTACTTCTACTTCTTCTTCTTCTTCTTCTTCTACTTCTTCTTCTACTTCTTCTTCTTCTTCTTCTTCTTCTTCTTCTTCTTCTTCTTCTTCTTCTTCTTCTTCTTCTTCTTCTTCTTTGTCTTCTCCTTCTCATCTTTCTTCTCCACCTTGCTGTTATTGTTCTTCTTCATCTTTTTGATTACCTCCTTTATTTGCTTCCTTATTTAATTTTCTTCTTGTTTTTATTCTTACTCTCGTTGATGATGATGTTGTTTGTCTTTTTCTTCTTCTGCTTCTTCTGCCTCTTTTTCTTCATCTTCTTTCTTTCTTTCTTTTCTAACTCATTGTCATTATTCTTCTTCATCTTCTCCTTCATGATCTTTCTATCGTGTTTTTTTTTCCTTTTTTTTTTCTTTTCCCCTTCTTCTTATTCTTTTTTTTTTCTACTTCTTATTTTTCTCCTTCTACTCCTCCTTCTGTTTATTCTTTTTGTTGTTATTGTTCTTCATTTTCGTTTAATTATCTTCACTTTTACTTCTATTTTCTTCTCTTCTTATTCTTTTTCTTCTTAATAGTTGCAGTTCTAAATTGTCTTCTTCTGCTGATGGTCATTTCTTTTTCTTCTTTTTCTTCTTCTTCTTCCTCTTCTTCTACTTCTACTACTTCTTCTTCTTTCTTTCTGTCTTTCTCTTCAAAGTTATTGCTATCATTTTTCTTCTTTTTCTCCTTCATGACCTCTTTTAGCTTGTTTTTCTTCGTTTTTATTCTTTTATTCTTTTATTCTTTTCTTCTTCCACCTCTTCTTCTTTTTCTTCTTCTTTGTCTCCCTTTTCTCCTCATCCTTCTATTTTCTTTCTGTTTCTCTTCTTCTTAATTTTTCCACTTTGATTCTTCTTCTTTATAATTATCATATTCAGGTAGCTAAGCGAAACGTGATCATGCTGAGGGCACGTAAAATCACAGGAAAGACGCAAATGACAAAAGTATTCAAAATCATAATTGTATTGAGTAGAGGCAGTACAAAAATATTAGGATGAAGAATTAGTATTTAACTCTGTTAAATTAAAGCAAAGTAATATTAAAAATTTTATTCAGATAAGTCTGATTGTAATTTTAGATGCACAGACAAAACTTTAGCAATTTTGTTCTTTACGTCTTTCCCGTGTCTTATACGTGTCCCTACGTTTCGCTAAGCTATCTAAATATCCCCCACTCTTTTTCTGACTTTACATGTAGTTCATCTTTGTTAAGAGTTTTTTTGTTGTACTTTTCAAACTTAGTTATGCTATGCGTCTATACAAAAAAAAAAAAAAAAAAAAAAAAAAATCAAACAATTTCATCCAATATGTTAAATAGATAAGTTATTAATTTGAAATAGTCAATCAAAAACTATACATTCTGCAACAGTCATGAATATGGTATGAAGAATGTTGATTTTAATCAAAACCTACTGTCAGCCCGTGTTTGTCTTGCATCAGCTCAATTTAGTTTAACTGTTTCGCTATTTTTTCCTCTTTTTTTTCTTCACCGACTCTCAGTTCCTTATTCTCTTCCTCATCTTAGGTAATGTGGCGTCTATTCATTGTGACGGTCTTTTTTTTACTCTTTTCTTCTCAACGATTTGTATCATTTTTTAAAAAATATTTTCCCTATTTTATCAGCTCCTTCTAGACTGCTATGTCAGTCAATCCCCTTTCTTCTTTCACGTTCTATGCTCAAATGTTTGACTTCGATTTTTCCTCCGGTATGTCTTTTTTCAATCTATCATCTCATAATTTTTAATTCCGCAACAGCTTCCAGAAATCAATTTTAATTCTATTGATACAAAAACAATATTTTATTCAGTATTGGTACGAAAACCGAATCATAATCGAGTGAAAATGATATTATGAACGATGTCTTCAAGGTTTTTCTTTGTATACGATTTAAAGACATGCGAGTTCAATAGCTAATTTAAAGCTGCATTTGAAGAAGAAAAAAATTTAGATGTGAAATATGACGTACTTGTATATTAATATGTTCTCTATAGGTCTATGATACATGGGTGTTTCTTTGTAATGAAATTGATTAAAAAGAGTGTCATGTTCATCTTGAGAGATCCTGAATGTGCCATGATAATAAATTACTCTGCATTTTTTTTCTTTCTTTGTCAAGAAAATGCTAAGCTCGTGAGAAATGTTTTCAATTTGCGTTCTATGAAGAAAAAAAAAATCAATTCAAATGGGCTTAGTTCTTCTTTCAAAACGAAAAGAAAAACCTTCCCCTATCAACATAATCAACTCCTTGTATACTCAAAAGCATTACTCTTTTCCTGTTATCATCGTTTTGTCTAGAGCCTCCTCAGAGTGAACAAAAATAGAAATTGTCTTTTTTGTAAATTCCCCGGACTGTGTGAGATAAGAATGATATAACTTGGTTGATGACTGTAACTCGTCAATATCAGAAATTAATATGATTGCACTTTCGTCATTTCGTCTTGCTCTTATTCGCGCCACTCACCGAATCATAACATGAAAATTATTAATCATACATACATACTCCATAGCACTTGTCTCCATGTAGAAGGGTGGGACAATAGTATAACCATTGGCACATGGTTACTTGAGAATATTCATTCGAAAATAGCATACATACTATGTTCTCCCGCGTAATAAAAATAAATATAATACAACCCTTTTCAAAGATAAATGAGCCCATGAAAGAAAACTTTTTTTTTTAAATATGCAAATTTAGTATAATGGTATAAACGAAGTGAGGTCGAGAGCTTTTGCAATTTCTCAAGTGCAAGAAGAAGAAGAAGAAGAAAAAAAAAAAAAACTAGTAGAAAAATATGTTACTAGTAGAGGCTCACATTAACAAAACTATAAATGCTGTACTCTATTCTATATTATTTAGAGGGAATAATAATGGGGGGGGGGGGGGGAGATTGCTCTTGTCCATACTAGAGTTGCTAAGCTTTGCTTGTATTGTGGAAACACTTTGAAAAGCTTGGATTAATTACGTATTTATCTGGACTATACTTTGCTTGAGGGTAGAAAAAGTATGTGCATAACACTGAGTCACTCCATATTGTTTAACTGAAATGTGTAGTGAATCTATCGTAATTAATATGAGGTTTGATTGTTTCAGTATATCGTAGAATGTCAAGTCGATTACATTAATTTCAACCATCCTGTATTTGTTTTGTTCTTCCTTGTAATTATACATGTATGTACTTTGATTTGTCGAATAAAATAATAATAATAATAAAAGAAATTCCCAAAAGCGCTTTTATATACTGCTGTCTGATCGAAGCAAGCGTAAACTATAATGTATGAGAAACTTTATCAAATTATTGTAATGTCTTATAGGAAAACACAATACAATGATTGGGCTATTTATATGCAGGACTACACATGGTTTTGGGTAATGAAAAGGGGTATGAACACAGCCTTGTGTCACACCACTTTGTTTAACTTATAAGGTAACCTCGCTAGTCATAAGGACCGTTATTCATAAAGACCACTTATTCATAAAGACCGCTATCCATAACGCGCGTGACTAAAATGAACAGCGGTTTTGTATGAATAGTGGTCCTTCTACATAGCGAGCAAATCATAGACAAATTACCTCGCTAATCATAAGGACTTCCGTTCATAAGGACCACTATTCATAACTATGCATAAGGACCGCTATTCATATCGCGTGTTAAATGAATAGCGGTTTTCTATGAATAGCGGTCCGTATGAATAGCGAGCGGACCCGGTTTCAGTATACCTTAAAAATTCCAGAAAGCGCTTATACCTGTAGTGCTATCTGATCGAATCAAACGTTAACTATGCAGAGTAATTTATGAGAAACTCGATCAACTCGATCTCCGGATATCGATGAACAATAAGTCTCCACACATCCGATAAACAGAGTATCTATTGAAGCATTAAATATTTGTTTAACAACTTAGGACGGAAGTAATATTGGTTCTTAATTAGCAATTATGTTTCGTAACGTAGGGAGAAATCTAGTTTAAAACTATTTCAACCACCGCCTCGAAATATAAAGAGCATCAACCCATTCATAATTGATGTTTGGTATACTAATGCGAAACACGTGCAGAGGTTTTTGAGTAGGAGACAGAAATTCAAAAAGCAGTTTGCATGGTTTGATTTGAATGGATTGTTTTAGTCGATCAAGAAAGAATGGCACGATTTTGCCATTGCTGGGGGGGGGGGGGGTAAATGTGGTGAATATAGTCTTGTCACTGCGATGTAAAGTACACTCACTGGATATATATTGAATATGTTACTGAACACAAACTTATACATGTTACATATAGCACTTTTCTTAATTCCGTGACGGAGTAGGGTTTGAAACGCTTATTATCTATAATCTTGAGAACATCCCTGAGAAATATGTTAATGAGGGTAACTGGATATTACTACCAAATAATAATAAAAATGATAATGATAATGATAACAATAAAAATAAACCGTTCTTGTATAGCGCAAATCATATTATAATATAACGTCCCCATGCGCTTCCAAATGGTTTGGATATTATTACCCTAGCTTTAGCTCCGACGGCTGTAATCAAAGCACAATGCACTTCCAGGAATAAATCCTGCCAGGTACTCATTTAACACCTTGGTAGAGAGTGGCAAATGTGGATCAATGTCTTACTAAAAGACGATAGTGCCGGGCTGAGATTCGAACCCTTAACCCTTGGATTGAGAGTCAAGTGAATGAACCACTATACCCATTTAATCTCAACTTTAAAAAAAGATAATGTCATTACTTTTCCCAAATTTCATCTAACTGTTTTATGATCAACCCCTTCTTTTAGGGGTGATTTTTAGCCCAAGTAACCTGTTTATGGGGACTTAAAACCAATGAAATACGAACTTTCTCGTGTCAACAGATGATCAAAGTTTTATAATCCGTGACCAGCATACCTATAGGGGCTGGCAGACCATTGTTGTGTAATTTACAAGAAGTATAATTTGCAATTTTATCTTGATTCTTGATAACATTTTTCCGCCAATTGAAAAAAAAATATGCCAAACTGTTTTACATTTGCTTAATTGAAAGCTGTGTGATTCTTAAAACATTATACAACCGCATTTATCATCCTTAGAAGATTGAATATTTTCCTTTACAAGTATGTGACAGGATTTATTAATGACATTTTTGTATCCTCTGGGTTGGAGAATGCCATAAATCAATCGGATGGTTCACTAAATAGACAAGTATGTTGGTTTGTGGTATATTCGACATTCATCAAAATTCATGAAATTCTTCATATTTTCTATTTTAGGTATTAATCGCCGCCGCTATTGATTCATGCCTGGAATAAGTTTAGTGTTTGAAGAACAAGAGATTTGAATATTCCGGATTTGTTTAACGTTTAACGATTTATTTTTGAGGTTTTGATGAATCATTAATGGGGTTGTATCCAATCCCGAATAATAAGGAGACATGTGTTGAACTTTACCCCTTAAACAATGGACTTACTTTATCATCTGAGAAGAAAGATGTGACGCAAATTCGATCACAATGACCCTTTTTAGACTTCCTATGAACGACGACTTCTTTCATAGGAGATAATAAATATTTTCGGCTTTAAAACACAATAACTCTGCGGTCAATATCCTACACTCACCGAATCCAGAGGGGGGGGGGGGGGCTCCCCTGGCAAAAAAGTAGACACCCTAAACCGCTGGTGACCCCCCTTTTTTTTTCTTGTCAGAGAATTTTTGAGTGAAAAGACGCCCTCAAAACGCTGATGACCTTTTTTTTGGGGGGGGGGGGGTTGTCAGAAAATTTTAAGAATATTGTGTCCCCTCCCTCACTGGATCCGCCACTGCCAAACTAAATACCTAACCCTTACCCTTACTCTAAATTCAACCTAAAATGCAACAGCAACACTATATCCCATACGGTACACTAATCTTAAAATAATTCTTATGATTGTAATCAGTTATCAAATTAATTCAAAGCGCTATAAAAAGTGGCTATCGTGGCATACATAAATTTTCATTCATTTTTATTTTCTTTCTCATTTTTTGGTTCGCTTGTTGCACTCTCTCACAAAGAAAAAGAAAAAAAAAAGAAGAAATGTTTGACATCCGAGGAAGAGACGAAAGCCCACTTGCAAACTATGCCCTATAAAATAAGATATAACAGTTCAGAATGACTTCTTTCAAAATTCAATTCCATTTAGGCTGAAGAGAACCACTGCTAGTTATTGCATTCAGAGGGTCTTTAAAACCTCGCAAATGCGAACAGTAATGGTCTCCGGGGATATTTCCTGCTAAACCATTTAGATCAAAATATCAATAACGTTCTTTAATGGTTGATTAAAAGTTGAGTAATTGAGATCTAGTTCCCTACCTTGACGCTTTGGGCATATTTATTTATGGGTTAGGCCTTCTGCAGGTCTCCTAAAGCTTGGCAGGCAACATACAAACGACTTCTGTTGCAACCATTATGACTGTGATTTTTGTCTGCGTCCCTTTTGGCTGTTATTGAGTTTTTAAATATTTTTTGTTTGTTTTGTATTTTTATTTATTTCTACAATTTAAAAAACAAACATGTCGGGGGTTGCAGCATTTGTGTGTGTGTGTGTGTGTAAAACCCGTACAGGGCTGCATTCCCGATAAAAATATCGATAAAATATATGAAAATATTGCAAGATACATAATCTGAAAAACGAGTGTGGTGGCTAAGAAATACATCGATGATAAAGTTATAGCAATGAAATATACAAATGTAACAAAACACATACGGTAATCATTTTTAAAAAAAGCAAGACTGGTAGCAAGGAAAAAAATCTGTAATATAGATGAAGAAACAAAACAAAAAACAAAAATTAGTACAAACAGAATTATTCAACATAATAAGATTGTGGGGTTGTTTTTTTTTTTACGAAGGTTGGTCGTATAATGTATATCGGTCAGTAGATTTAGATAGAATCATTGGGTTATATGAATAATTATAAGGGATTATATAATACCTTTGTTTAAAACAAATGATAATTTATATTAGTTATAATCCACATTAATGGTCCAGATTGATTGAATGATTTAGAACGACGTAAAATGAATTACTTTTGACCTGAAAGGTAATCCCATATACTAAACCCTAATAATAATATTGGATGTATTAGTAATATTACTTATGTATCTTATGCGACTCTACTATACATGAAAAGTTATTAAGGCCCTTACATACGACTATGTACGAATTTTGATTATACGAAATGTAATATTATTCCAACGTATGAACGAAATATTCTATCAACACAAAAAGGGGGAAAGAAAGGAAAAGAAATTGTGGTAATGGGATTACATTCTAATATCAAAATATTTTTGTTTGTGCACATAAAATTGTGAATCTTTCCTTTTCTACGAGGGGGAAAAATGACGAATTCTCCACACACAAAAAAATGATGCCTGCATACAGCATCGTCAGTACTAAGGGACATACATGCAAATACTTGAAGAAATCATTAAATGTCAAAAGCTCTTTGCGAGCCTCTTATCTGTCTGTAAAATTCAAAAATTCCTATTCATAATGCTATTTAGAAAAGTGAAAAAAAAACAAAAAACAAAACCAAAACCAAAAAAAAGGGGGGGGGGAAGAAAAATGAGTTTAAGGCAGGCCCTTTCTATTCAAATATTGTTTTCGTTTCTCCATGAATTGTTCGTGGATATTTTATTTCATTTTCTCCCTATAATATTAGATTATTTTTTATTATATTTTAGATGGTGGCCCTTGTTAAGTTATTATTGTATATTCAGCCCCTTCACATTTAACTATTGTTTGTTTGTTTTCTTTCAAGATATAATTAGTATTTATTTATTATTATTTCTCTCTCTTTCTCTCCCTCTCTCTCTCTCTCTCTCTCTCTCTCTCTCTTTTCAAGCTCTTCGAATGCTTAGTCTGTATGTACATCTAGGTACGCCAAATTGCCTCTCGATCTGGGCCCTCTTGCATAAAAAGCTGCGTTTAATTGCAACTCAAAAATTAAAGGCAAGTCCCAAATACGCGATCCTGATTGGTTGAAAATAAGAGGGCCCTGATCTGTAACATTTTTCTACTTTTCTGTCAGTTTAATTCACCATCTCCTTCTCTTTCTCCCCCCTCCCCCCTTATCAATTTTTATTTCAGCCTGCTCTTTTTTTTTTCGAATTATTTCCGCTTTTCAGGCTCCATTATTCATATTCATATTTTCAATCTGCATTCATTTGATTATCTCTCACCTTGTAGCCTACAACCCCGACCCCTTCTTCTTTCTTCCTTTCTTTCTTTATTTCTCTCTTTCTATGATCTTTTCTCTCTTTCTCTGATTTTGGCTTTAACATATTCTGCTCTTATATTCCTTTCTTTCATTTTTGATATCTGTTCATTGTTAATTTGATGTCAGAAACCAGTGCACGGAAGAAATATCAATTGAAACATCTTGAATCCTGGAAAGTTTATGATAACTTGTAATAATGATATAGATGATAATAATTATAGTTCTAGGAGTAGCAGTGGTAGTATGTAGTACTAAGTGTAGTAGTGGTAGTAGTAGTAGTAGTAGTGGTAGTAGTAGTAGTAATAATAATAGTAATAGTGGTAGTAACAATTTTGATAACAAAAATAAGAGCAACAACAACAACAACAATAATAATAATAATAATAATAATAATAATAATAATAATGATAATAATAATAATAATAACAATAATCAAAATAATTCTAATAATAATACTAATAATAACAATTATAATAATAATAATAATAATGATAATAATAATGATAATAATAATGATAATAATGATAATGATGATAATAATAATAATGATGATGATGATGATGATAATAATAATAACAATATTAGCAACAACAATAGTACAATAATGATAATAAACAACAACAACAACAATAAATACTCTGCTGAAACACTCTGTATACGCGTTATGACAGCCTCATCGATATTTATTTTATGTTATGTCTTATTATAACAATTTCTGTGTAAGCATGATACTTCAATCCGTCGCTAATTCTCACTTCGCAGGCATTGATTTGTGGCAGTACTAGACGCAACAAGTCTCCTGTACTTGAGTCGGATCTTATATATATATATATATATATATATATATATATATATATATTTTTTTTTTTTTTTTTTTTTTTTTTTTTAAGGCATTTGGCAGACATAGATAAAATACCGGTACAGGTAAACAGGAGAAAGGAGAACTTGATCAAGAATAATACCACAGAGAGAGAGAGAGGGGGGGGGGGGGGGGGGGGGGGGGGGAGGGAGATGTGAGATGTGGGAGATAGAATAGAGAAGGGAAAGTTGATGAAGAGATGTAATGTAAAAATGCTTGTATTTTGTAATAATATTATAGTTTGTTGTATCTTTGTCACTTTGTGTATGTTTCTTTTTAAACATTGTAATCCATGTCAATTCAGTCTTAGGCCTGCGATTATGGATTTGTTTTCTTCATTAAAACCTTTCAATCAATTAATAAGCTAGTTAGTAATTGATACATGGTACAAATGACCTTGAAAGGGCCCTAATTTGAACGGGCACGCGCATCTGTTTTGGTGGACGCACTACTGTCTTGCTAAAGGCGAAGTCCACACTAATTTCAAGTTCATTCGAATAAATAGAGTAAAATTACACAAGCATAACAGTGAAAATTTTATTGAAATCGGATGTAAAATAAGAAAGTTACGGCATTTTGAAGTTTTGCATTATTTCTTGAAACAGTGATATGCATAACACGGGCGGTATGCAAATGAGTGAACCGATGCTGTCACACACTCACTTTTCCTTATGTATTTTATTATATGAAATATCATAAATTTTTTTGCTCCAATAATGTAAAACATGGTTTGACTCCTTATGGAACATGTAAAATCATCATTATTGGAACTTATTTTGATACAAGGGAGAGATTCTTTATTATCACATCCATAAAAATTGAAATATTTGAACTTTCATATAATAAAATACATAAGGAAAAGTGAGTGTGTGACATCATCGGTTCACTCATTTGCATACCGCCCATGTTATGCATATCACTGTTTCATGAAATAATGCAAAACTTCAAAATGCCGTAACTTTCTTATTTTACATCCGATTGCAGTGAAATTTTCACTGTTATGCTTGTTTAATTTTACACTATTTATTCAAATCAACTTGATATTAGTGTGGACTTGGCCTTTAAACAACTAAAATCATACTGTGCGATCGAGCATCGTTGTGCGTACAAAATGACAGCGTATACAGGTCAATTGTACTTGGTACAAATGACCTTTATCTGCACATGCGCAAAATTGTAATTACGAACGTTCTCATTCAATCAATCACTCCAATAAGTCAATGAATGGAAAGAGAAAAATAGAAAGCAAGGGGCTCAATATGGAGAGAGAGAGAGAGAGGGGGGGTGGGGAAATGAGAGATAACAAGAAAGAGATGAAGAGATGGAGAAAGAGAGAGTAGGTAAAAAGAAAGTGCTGTCAGTTAAGAGGAACGGACGTTTCAATTAATTTCATCTTTTATTATTATTATTATTATTATTATTATTATTGTTTCATTAGTTTTATATTGCATGTAAGTGTTTCGTCGGCACTCAACCCTTAAGCATGATCCTGCTTTCTCATCCAAAGACTCATGACTCAAGATAATATATTTTGCTATTATTTTCTTATAATTCCGTTGGCATCAATTATTCATTATAAAAATGTGACCTTTTACTTGGGATTATGTGCAAAGCTATTGGTTCCATCATGTTCATATGATGATAGGTCGGTCGAGTCGGACTAAAGTGGTGGTGGGGGGAGGGGGGGGGGGGGGGGGGAGAAGCAGTTGATGAGGGAAAATAGTGACATTGGAGTAGCTACAGGTGATTTAAGGGCACTCGCCCCCTCTTCAACTGAAAAAAAAATGAAACTAAAAGGAAAAAGAAGAAGAAAAAAAAAAGAAGAAGAAAAAAGAAAAGGAGAAGGGGAAGATAACGAGAAATGAATAGGATAGAACCCTTTCCACACTCTGCCCCTAATCAATGATCTTATTAATTCGAATTTCAGAAATCGAGTATTAGACATGCCGCCCCCTCCCCCCCCCCCCCTCCACCCCGGCCATGATACTAGTGCTCCTCAATGTCTGGACCCACGGTACTCCAATAATAACATAAACTGAGTTTGGGTCAATCCTCTTATTTTGTTTTATGAACCATTTTTTTTTTTTTTTTAGTTTCTTTTTGTCTGCTCATTAAACTACAGTTAAAAAAAAAATATATATATATTTTTTTAAGAATAGCAAATCAAAGATCATGTTGTTACGAGAGTCTGCTTTTCGTTTGTTAAGCCATTAGTAGTGTTTAAAAAAAAAAGATATCAACAAGGTAAAAAGAAGCTTATATCAAATTATTAAACAACGAAATACACATTATAATCTATAGCCTTTTTCGTCTTCTCCATTTTCACCTTTATCATTATTTTATTCTTCTTTCTATTACTTCTTCTTCGTCGTCGTCGTCGTCCTCTTCTTTTTCTTCTTCTTCATCATCATCATCGTCATCATCATCATCATCATCATCATCATTTTCTTCTTCTTCTTCTTTTCTTCTCCTTCTGTTTCTTCTTCTGGTTTCTCTTCCTATTTTTTCTTCTATTTCTTCATGCACGTTCTCTCCGCCCCCCCCCTCTCACCCTCCCCTCCCCTCGCTCACTCTACTCATGCCCATGCCCACGCTCTCTCTCCAGTCACGATTTTATTTATATCCTCCAAATGAGTCGATGAAAATGTTGAATTTACCCCCAAAAGGTGAGCATTTTTTCTTTTCATTCTACAATTTTCCAAACCATATATCTCTCAGTGAGAAAAGAAATGATCGTTGCCGAGTCTTATAATAGATCTGTTAGAAAGAGGATGAAATATGATGCAGACATTCTATGATATATCGATGCTCGTGAACTGAATAGATTAAGAGAGCCAAAGTTCGCTCATGCTTACGTTCGAAAAGGATTTGTATAAGAGAAATCAAATTCCATGGGAATTGAAATAAGTGAACTACAGTACCACTCGATTCGCTATTGATTACACGTTCATGTATTTCTCTAGGTTAATATCTGTCATTGTAGCTTATCATGGGTGAATGTTAATGTAATACGAACTAGACTGTATTAAGAAAATTGATATAGATGGGGAACAACATCATTAATTGCACTGCCGATGAATGCATTTATCTATAGGTTTATTCATGATTAATATTTCCATCGTCATGTATTTATGGATATCTGATCACACTCCCATCCCCCAAGATTTTTTTGTTCAGCCTGACTTTCTTTCTTCTATGTCTCCCCATTGTGCACCATTTTTTTTATTAAATGAGAAAGGATATATATCATGTATATAGGCCACTGGGAATAAGTTTATTTTTATAAAGATATTAATTTCGATGAAACGGGGGAAAAAGAAGATAATTACATGGAGAAAAAACAACAACAGTACAGCTGTCAATAAAGCGAGGGGGTGGTGAGGGATAATATTTAGCACCAGTAGCATAACTAGGGGCAACGGGGCACGTACAGCCCCCCCCCCCCTCGAATGGTGGGAAAGGAAAAGAGAGAGAGAGAGAAGGGGAGGGGGGAAGAAAGGCAATACAACTCTTTTACTTCCAAACCCCATTGTTTCTGTGGATTTTTATACTCTCAAATTTCAGCCACGTAATATTTCCGGTGTCCCCACCCCCTACCCCCCACAATCACCCCCCCCCCTAAATTCATAATACCAGTGCCCCCTCAACGGCTGTCGTCCATTGAGAGGTGGAAGATTATTTGAACTGCGGTCAACCCCGAATCACACGCGTGCCAAGCTTAAAGGTGAAGTCCACCTTGATATCAAGTTCATTTTAAAAGAAGCAGGAAAAAAAAAAACAACTATAGAAACAGATTAATGAAAGTTTCAACAAAATCTGATAAGGAAATACAAAGTTACTTGTAATCGATCAAACACAAATTGGCGACTTCTTGATGTATCTTGTGTGGTCCTCTCGGCATTAGCCCTGTGATAAAATAATAAGAAAGTTCTATTTCTTCTAAAGAAAATAGCACCCGATATATAATCAATATATATAATCATATTGAAACAAATATATCCCTTCATTAACAAATTTTAAAAAAACATGAAAATATGGGAAGTTTCTGTACTGAGCAAATGGGAGAGGAACTCGCAAGATACGTCACGAAGTTGCCAATTTGTTTTTTGTTGTTTACAACTTCAAAAAAAAAATCATAACGCTCTTATTTCCTATCTGATTTTGCTCAAATTTTCACTAATCCGTTTCTCTCAATTTTTTGCTCTTAACAAAACCAACCTAAACCAGAGTGGACTTCCCCTTTAAATACCGATTCGATTTTCCACTGGGGCATGATCTGTCAGCCCAATTAATAACGAGAATAAATAATTGTCTTAACCCTTGGTGTGTAATAAGTGCAAACGTGTTTAGACTGTATAACCCCATAAAAAAACTATTTTGCCTCGAATCTGTATAGTTAATACTGATTTCAAGCTGTCACATCATTGTGCATTCAACCCCCCTATAAGGTTGTATGACACTGTCTTGTTTCGGCGACAGTTTGCTCCGCCGTCAGGACTTCTACACTAGCCGAATTCCTACCTATCCCTTATGCTAACCCTAAATATAACCTAAAACCTAAGTACAATTTTGACGAATTAAGCCAGGGGCACTTGTTATTCGATAGGGGTTGGGGAGGGGTACACGCTCCTTTCACCCTTTAGGTAGACCATGGTTTCGTATCATCTTTTATTTGACTGACTTTCCCTTCCCCTCTCTTTTTTATTTTGTTTTGTTTTACGTTACCCCCCCCCCCCTCTCTCTCTTTCTCTCTCTCTCTCTCTCTCTCTCTCTCTCGTGTCATTTGAGGTTGAAGGGGCACTACACGAAGCTCCAAACTGGCCATTTTTGACAACGTAATTAAAAAATATATATACTACGTCCGTACGTGATATTATTACGTAATAATAATACTTACGTAAGTTTTATTCATTACGTATGTATGTAATAATGAAAAAGCGTGAACTGTTTATCCACATTTTGAATCTCAAACAAAATTAATATCAATTCTTATATCCATCGATTCCCAGATGATTGTGAGCTCACAGTTGTGTGTGTGTGCGTGTGTGTGTGTGTGTGTGTGTCCCTCCCTTTTCACAGCGGCATCAGGTACCAGAATATCCTGCTTCAAATAGAAGCAGAAAAATAAGAATATGAAAAACAAACAAGCAAGAAAACAGATCGGCAACAGTTTGAGGAAAATAGGACAACTTCTGACTTCTTCGAAACACTGTTGAAAACAATGAAAATCTCTAGACAAACTGGAAACTATGCCAGGAGTTTGTAATGTCATTCCCTCACGACGTTGTTTTTGTTTAAATTGATAATACATTTCCTCAATGTTTATTCACAAATATGATTTCCTCAGTAACTGCCTCCGGAAGCTTGTTCGTGCTTTAAAATCCAAATTTTCAGCATTATTTTTTTTTCACTCGGTGTCTAATACGACCCCTCGTATAGACGCAATGTTTCTTTACATTTACAACCCTCCATGTCTACCATGGGTCGCAGGAGAAAGAGGCCAGGAGCTAGCTTTCGTCTATCGAGGAGGGGGGGGGGGGGGGTGGGAAAAATCGTCCCCTTACAATACAAGACCATCATTTTGCAGTATAACGAATAGCTTTCTAGTGATGTGAAATGCGAGGTGTCAGCACGCAATAATCTAAATTTATTTTGCCCTCTCGCAAGATAATAAAATGATTTTGATGTAAAATGAGCTATAGCAAGCTTTCTTTTGCTCTAAAATACAAGGCCTCAAACATTCACCAATGTTTTTTTTTCGCTCGGTTCCTATGCTCCCTCGCAAATTAATGGGAAATTTGTTTCTTGGATTTTACAAATTCTCCTATTACAAGGCCCCGAAGAGCGTGGGTGATGGGACAGGTGCTTCTCTTTGCCAAAAGAGAAGGCAAAGTCATTTTATGGTCCTCCTAACAAGACAAAACATTTTTCTATGACATTAATCATTTTGCAGTTAAACAATGGAAAAAGATCGTGCTCTAAAATATCTCGTTCGAACACATTTTCTCACTCGATCGCTGCATACGCTCCCTCGCATTTCAATAAATGCAGAGTTTATCAACATTGTAACGAAGGAACTAAAATCTGCATCAAGACCAGAGTGTGTGTGTGGGGGGGGGGGCGTCCTTTAAAAGGATAGGGGGCAAACTCAAAATTATCATCATTATTATGAAGCCTGGACTATATCTCACGTTATTATAAATCATACTTGTGAAGTAAGCCTACATAGACTGTGACTTGCCTGAGTATGTAATTAAAAAGTTATATGATACTACAGACATTCTTTTCCAATAAAATGCGCGGTCTTAAGAAAATAATTTTTTGAATAAGGAAGCCACGATGTTCAAATACTACAACATTAGAAATAATAATTTTTAAAATCCTAAGGATGTTTTTTTTTTTTTTTTTTTTTTACGTGAATGACCACATAGGCGGATGAGGCGGGGCTGCAACCCCCCCCCCCCCCCCCGGGATCTTTATAGTTGCGATATTCAGGCAGCAAAGTGCCCAAGTATCCTCAGATTGAGGTTGCGAGGTTCCCGAATATTCTCATATTTGGGCAGCGAGGTGCCCTAATATCCTCATATTCGTCAGGGAGCTGTAGATGTTCGGCTGACCGAGATGACCGAATAGGCTCCCTATTTATTTCTGTACTCTTTCAATACAAAAAAAGTGTAGTTTTTTTTACGCACAAAAGTTAGAAACAAATTAACCCTCTATCAGGCCTATTCTAATGAGGGATAATGTAAAACAATGGATGATAACCGTGCTTCAAAATAATATTGCAATTAAAAAAAAAATGATGACAAATTTTAAACCTCGCACTTTCGAAATATCCGTAAATATGTAAGAAGAAGAGGGGTGTGCTTTTCCGAGGGCTGTAAGCATGGTAAGCAGGTCGTAAGCGGTTGAGGTGCCCCCTATTCGTTTGAGATATACCCCTCATAGTGTTTGCCCCTGTTTTTATCTGTTTTTCTTTTCTGCTTCGATTAGAAGCAAGGTATTCTGGTACCGGATTTCGTACGTAGTTTTTTTTTATTTTTTATTTTTTTTACATTGTCTAAATTTGCCCTTCTGCAACCTCGTAGGGCACACATTGCTTCGTACATATTTTGGCTGCACCATTCCTGTATGCATGCGTGAAAAGTTATTACGAATCTGTTTCATCTCATTTTGATAGACATGTCCGCGATTGGGCTCCTAATTTCCTAAAAGAATGCCAACGTCATTCCATCGTAACATGCAAATCTCAGTAGTGCCATTGCAATAATTATTATAGCGAAGCATCAAACATGTATGCTCAAAAGGCCAGAAATACATCATCTTAATTTCATGGATGGATGGCTCACCTTTATGGTATCAATTAGAGGTGCTAGACCAAGAGGGAATTGGGAAATATATTAATAGCAGCAGATTAGATACCAGGATGTGGGATTGTTACACCGCGCATCAACGTCCTAACTGTCTCTCCGAAAGGTATGTCTCCATTCTTCTTCTTCTTCTTCTTCTTCTTCTTCTTCTTCTTCTTCTTCTTCTTCTTCTTCTTCTTCTTCTTCTTCTTCTTCTTCTTCTTCTTCTTCTTCTTCTTCTTCTTCTTCTTCTTCTTCTTCTTCTTCTTCTTCTTCTTCTTCTTCTTCTTCTTCTTCTTCTTCTTCTTCTTCTTCTTTTCTTCTTCTTCTTCTTCTTCTTCTTCTTCTTCTTCTTCTTCTTCTTCTTCTTTTCTTCTTCTTCTTCTTCTTCTTTTCTTCTTCTTCTTCTTCTTCTTCCTATTCTTCTTCTTCTTCTCTTCTTCTTCTTCTTCTTCTTCTTCTACTACTTCTTTTCTTCATTTCTTCTGCTTGAAATAAAAGTGATAATAACCATAACAGAAGCGCTAGTATGCGCAACGTAAGGTGCTTTACATGCTCAAGGCGTCTTAATAACCATTCATGATTTAGCTGCAAAGGCTACCAATTTCGATACTGATGATGCTGATTTAAAACCTGGGCTCTCTTGCGTAATAAGTTGCGATTAAACGCAACTCAAAAAATTAAACGCAACTTGATTTTCAACCAATCAGGATCGCGTATTTCGGACTTGCGTTTGATTTTTTTTTTTTTTTTTTGAGTTGCGTTTAATCGCAACTTTTTATGCAAGAGGGCCCTGGTTGACTCAGTGGCAAACGTAATATAGTTCGGTTTTATTTACCCAGGGTAGCCACATCTGTATCCTTACTGCTCTTCCCCCGAGCCCTGCGATTATTATTAGAGAGGGACACTAAATGGGCAAAGCTTCTTGTCCAATGATGTAAGCACCGAGTAATGATCGAACAAGGGACATCTCTTGAGAGTCAAGAGCCTTCAACAATTGCCAAAGTACATTACTGCCACACCAAGGCTCGAACCTTGACATCTCCATTAGAACACTTAAACCACCTGACTACGACACATTTACATGAAAATAACAATTGAAAATGTGAAACATTATTGATTACGTAGAATTTATTCTGTAAAGAGAGTAAAGTTAAATTTCATTTAGTTTCAAATGCGTTTTCTCAATCATTATTTTCTTTTTCGCAAACATCATTCGTCTCTTTTCACTTTAGAAAAAAAAAAAAAACTTTAATCGCTTAGGTTTCGACATAGATCGATGATTTGGGCCTCTTTTCTTTTCAGTATGATGTATATCATGTCGTAATTGACGTGTGAAAAAATATTAAACGGGAAACCAAACTTATACTGAAACTGGAAAAGTTCAACGTAAACTACAAAATTATCAAAAGAACAAAACGATCGATTATGGACATGAGAAATTCCATCGTCAAATACTGATGTGTAGATGTTTTACAAATCTTCAGATATGATTATTGATGTCCGTAATAGAATAAGAAAAAAGGGGCCAGAAATTATTGGAATTTTAACATAAAATCAATCGTGAGGAATCTGTAGAGAAATTATATGAGCGCAATGAGATCAAGTGGCGTGGCGTTGGTTCAGATACTGAGGGGGCACCGGTGGCATTATTAGAGGGGCACCGGGAATATTCGATAGATGAAAGGCGAGAGAACAATGCCTTAGAGTAAGGGGAAGGTGTGGGATGGGGTTTTGCAGATTTCCCTTTTTCTTTTGTTTGTTTCCATCCCATCTCCCGTTTTTGTCTTTGTGTCTTTTACTTTTTATACGCCGTGATTAAGAAGTGCATGCCAAATGCCCCCCCCCCTTTCCCCCTTAGGTACGGTACTGATGGGTTCGACGAACTGTTGGGTAATAAAAATACCAATATAGCATGCTAAGTAAATCATGAAGTCGGAGAAATGTGAAACTTAGGCGATAATCATTAAATGAACACATTTAATGACACTGAAATGAAATTTTAATGATTCGGCACAAGACAGCATGCATGTATGTTTGATTAGAGGCCCCCTGTCTGCAAAGAGCCCTTGTCTGCAAACGCGTGCAACTGCGCCATTTAGATAAAAATAAACATGCAACAAACCAACTCTCAGTCTTTCCATTATTAGGAATACATATCGATGCGAAGATAAACCCAACATATACAAATTCTGATTTCAGCAATTTGACTTCCAAGCATCAACATATCAACAGACCTCGAACTGTGGACAACTAAAACGTTTGTTTTTGCAATTTTGAAATGACACGGCTGTCTTTTCTCATTAAATCTACAGTGATCTTGCTTGGATTTTGATGAGGTTTTTGACATGCTGACTCCTCAGGATATTAGAAATGACAGGAAAGTGATCATTACAGCAATACAAAAATATTCTATCCTCATGTTCAACATGTTCAAATGAAATCTTTAAAACCGTAGACATAGAGCTCCCCATCACACCGGGTGCTCGAATCGACCGTGCTTCTGTATCTATGATATCTCGAACGCATCTCCCCCTCCCGAAGGGCGGTCCTGGGGCACTTCTGGTAGAGTGGGATGTCTGGTTCCCTTCTCACGTAATCCAATACAGGGCCATTTCCTCTCAACCTGCTTGGCTTGTGCAGAGCCGATCCACTCAACAAACCATTATTGAACCCATTACTAGGAAAGACCCCGATATCTGTCTAGAAGATTTTATTCTTGTAATAACCATAGCAATAATGGTGGCTTCTTCTATATCGCTCATGTCCATAGTAGGCGAGTGGCCAAATAATAGTGCCCTGCCTTATCGGGTACTCATTTAAACCTGGGTGGAGAGTGGCAAACGTGGATAAATGTCTTGCCAAAGGACGTTAGTGCCTTGCTGGGATTCGAAGCCTCAACCTGTTGACTGAGAGTCAAGTAAATGTACCATTAACAAGATAAAAACTACTTTCGAATAATAAACTCAAGGGCAATTTCAAAGGCCTATTGTACTGCCCATAGAAATCTTGTTCGGATTACGTAATACGCCATTGTAATGTTCGCACATTTCTAAAGGTGATAGACAGGGCTATTGAAATTGTCTTGAGTTTATTTTTCGAAAGTAGTTTTTATCGTGTTCATTGTACCGCGACATCTCCACATTAATAAATAAATATAACTATTAATAACATACAGCGCAGCTACTATACACTTCGCTGCCATATCATATTAATACCTCATTACCCTTAATTGGTTTAGCGGAGCTACCATAACAAGGTGCTCTTGATACCCCTTTGCTTCACCTGGGTGGGTAGTGGCAAATGTAGATTAATGCAGTTGCTGATTTAGGGGGCACTTCCGGCCCGTGCCCCTCCCCCTCCCCTTTGAATGAAAAGGGTACACTGTGCCCCCACTTTTGGAACTGATAACTTTTTTGTTTTTGCTTGTTAGAGAATTCTGGAGGCAAACTGGACCCAACCCCCCCCCCCCCTGAAAACCTGATAAAAATTTTCTGAGATTTGTGTGCCAACCCCCTTATGATCCATTTTATAGAATACGACACTCCTGCCATTAATCAGTTGATAGGATATTCTTCTCCAGCTACTTTACATTAGTTTGGATATTAAGATGACATTATGGCAGCAAATGTGTATCTTTTGGGGACTATACCTCTTCTCGACCTCGTTGGAGTGCTGTGTCTCCTTTATGGCACTACATGTATCTCGTAGAAAAAAAAATACAGTTGTTCATTATAATATTTCGGACTACGTTTCAGCCCAAGTTTTATGAATGACCGTATTGTCAGAACCCCCCCCCCCCCCCTCCCCACCCAAAGGGGGTAAAAAAGGGAGGAATTTGTGTTTGAAGATTTGTTTGCGTGCATTTGGTTACATTTTGTAAAGATACTTTCGATAATTCTTTTGAATTGAGTTGAATTAAATTGAATTTATTTAACATGATTAATATACATGTATTTACATCGATATTTCGTTTCAACAAGAAAACGAGAGAGAAAAAATAGTAACAACTTATAAACATTTCAAATAACAAAATATGTAAACATATCAGTGTATGTTAATAATATTTGATTCGTGTATACATGCACATAGATTGATGACATAACTCATTTTAGAACTCTCCCCTTGATGGTATGATATCCTTTATGTAATTTACTAGACTAAGTATGACATATTCGTTATCTAATTTCATATTAAGAATATGAATTTTTCTTCTGCTCTGAGAAAAACAAAATTAGGGTATTTTATCGATAAAGCATCTAAGAGGTTTTTTCTTCATTGAATTTAGGGCAAAATTTCAGTGTTCGTGTATGTCCGTGCTGATTCACTGTTAAAATGAATATATACGTTAGGCGATAATCCTTTTGCTCGAACCGCCCCCACCCCCTATTTTTTTGTTTCTTCTATAATCTGGTAATTCCACACGATAGTTAAGACCTTGTTTAAGAAGATCGCATTGTAAGGATGGAACAATATTTAATTGTTTAGGTTTAAATATGGGCAGTGGCCTAGCGTGTGTCTACCCATGGGGCGGGTGAGGGTTGGGGGGGGGGGGGGGATCATCAGCTAATAAAAGGTGTATTAACAAGGCCGGGGGTTGATCGAGGATTTTGTAAAGGGGGCACATATCTCAGAAAAGTTTCTAACCAGCAGGAAAAAAAAGGGGGTCAGATTTTTTTGTCCAGTTTGGCTCCAAAATTCTCTGACAACTCAAAAGAAAGAAAAAAAAAATCGGTTAAAAAAGGGGGAGGGTACAATTATTTAAAAAAGGGAGCTACAATCTCCACTTTTCTTTTAAAAAAAGGGGGCGCGGGCAGGAAGTGCCCCCTAAATCTGCCACTGAACAAAGACGTCTAGTGGGGTGAGGTTACTGGAATGTGCTATAATCTTTTTTCTCATCATTTTACCCCTCTTCCTTTCGTTTTTCCCCATTCCCCCTATTCTTTCCCCCTATTCACCATTCGAGGATGCTCCACACGAATTTACATAATTATCTTGGCAAGCTGTGGCATTAGGACATCTCCGTGTCTACAATGCTCTAGATTTTTTTCTTTCTTTTGTTATTTCAAATGAACACTTCGTACGCATGGTGATTTTGAAGTCTGGCATTAAGAAGATTAAATTAAAGAAACTAAAATGATGGAAACTCGTCAGTGAGGTTAAAAAACCCAGCAACAATACAAAACATCCCCCCCCCCCCCTCTCTCTCTCTCTCTCTCTCTCTATATATATATATATATACATCTGTCTTTCTCTTTCTTCCTCTTATTTCTTTTCTTTATCATATTTTTCCTACAATAATATATATACTTCTTTGTTCCCCTCCCCTACCTCATCGAATGGGGGGGGGGGGGTGCTCCACTTATGCCGCCGTGCCCCTTTTATGTTGAATATCATAGCGGTTTCATTACAAAGATACGATCAAAGTACGACACAGGTGAAAATGACGTCACAACCAATCCCAGTTCTGATTGGTTGACTCTCTTGGGAACTCCCCATCTGTGATAGTTGTGATGTCACTCGGATCTTCACCCGTAAATGAGCTCATCAGTATAGTTCTGGTGAAGTGATTAGTGCCCCAGCCTAATTCCCCTTACTAAATCTGTCGGATACATGTACAGAAGATATTCGCTTTTTCATCACAGTTATATCATGTACCGGGTTCATGGTTATATCACCACTGTTTTTAGATAAGCATTTATGTCAGTACTCAATAAATGCCACTAGGCCTACTGTAAGAGAAAGCGATCATAATGGAATCAGAGTAAACTTTTAATTATCAAATATTTATTTCTTTAAATGTTAAACAAAGATTTTAATGTGGTATGATTAAATTTATTGATTTTTTACCATGGAAGAAATGGAGAGATGCCCCCAATCTAGGCCTAATTGTGGAGCGCCAGGAGTGTCAAGTTTGACAGACATGTGCGCTATACAAGAACCTACTATTATTATTAATGGCCAATTTAAGTTTGATCAATTACATCTTCAAAATTCATAAATTCCTCACCTTTATGGGACTTTCCTCAAAATTTTGTTGATAGGAACCTCTTATTTTTGCTGTTATTTCAGTCAACTTGTTGCCAGACTAGGGTTCTATTTTACAGGGGACAACTCTCCTAATTATTGTATTATACAGAAAAAAAAAAATCATTAATATTTTCCCGTTCTCTCTTGTTTGAGATGTACTCAATAACGTATTGTGGATTTTATATATGTTTTTACCATGCTTACAGATCCTATAGCTACGATTTCAAAAATCCTACTTAGTTATAAAATCTCAGAGAGAGAAAAAAATGATATATAGGCCTAGCCATTTTGTGTACTGAACATTATGCAAAAGTTGTATGAGCCAGTGTGTATCTACAGGGGGCAAATACCCCAGGCGGCACTGGAAGGGTGCGCAAGAAACGCAAAAGAGAGAAAGAAAGAGAGGGAAAAGCGAAGAAAGATACGACCATTAAGGATTATGCGCCCCCAATTCGCATGTTTAAAGGTCATGTACAGTTTTGGTAAGCCCTCAAAAACTGTTCGTCAGATTTCTTCAATTTTTATTGATAAATAGCAAGCTACTAGCAATACTAAGAAACTGTGCAGATTTCGCCTCTTAAAGTTTAATATCAAACAAATAAGAGGCAAAAACTAATTTATGTGCCGGGACAGGCACGTAAAATCCCAACAAAGGCAGCATGTGCTATACACTGTACACACTCGTGTAAAACCAATGATGAGTAGCTACACACAGTGCACACACGCTGTCTCTTTGCGAAGCCCCAAGATTGCTGTACGGGGAGCCGTCGGGGTGGAATGGTCTTAGCATAATGGCATTGATCAAGCATTCCTTACAGATATTTACACTGAAATTCACCAGAAATCATAGATGGAATACCAAATGATCTCTTACAGACATCTTTTGATACAAGGAGAACAACATGAGACTATATGTAGCATGTTTCTTTCTAATTTCCTTTTTGCTACCAATACTCTACATGAGCTTTAATGTATCTCTAATGCATTAGAGATACATATTATATGGTTTAAAATGGGAAAATTTTCTAAAGCTCACTCGTTTTGTCTCCTCTCATGATTATGTTTCTCCTCGATCTCTTGATTTCGTGCCCCTTATACATAGCCTTTCTGAAGGGTTCAAATAGTAAAATAAAATGTGATTCAAGCTGCTTTGCTCGCTATCACGTGCAAGTTGTATTAGCCTCTTGTTAAATATTGCGCCCCAATACAGGATTAAGAGTATGAAATATCATGTGCAAAGGTCCGTCTATTTCTTGATGGTTTCCGTTAGTGTTGCACTCATTTGAGAAGGAAGTGAATAGAAAAACCGCTTATCAATTTTCAAAATTCTGACCTCTACCCCTCGATAGAAATTACGAATTTTCCTGGGTAAAATGCATAAGAAAATGCGTTTCGGTAGGTTAAAAATACAAAAAAATCCACCGCTTGATGAGTTTGGGGGCGGGGGCGCAAATTCATTGTTTACCAGTGCGACATAATCCCATGCAGATACGCCACTGGTCTGAGCATGCATCCGAGGAACTTTACCAGTTTGCAAAGTGGAAATTCCTGTTTCCTTTTTTCACTGAAAAAAAAAAAAAATTATTACTAATCATACTAATCGTCCATTTTCCACGCAATTTCTGGTTTATTCCCCCTTTGTTATTTGGAGAAAACTGAATTAACCCGTTGACTACAGAATTTTCTAATTCCCATAGGCTTAATACAGGAGCCACCCGGTTCCCAAAGGTGCGTCTCCATCAGCCCGAGTTTGCTCAAGCTCGAGATTCTAGCCCGATCAGCGCTTCTCGACAAAAAAATCCGAGTTTGAAAAACCCCGTCTCCATCAGCCCGAGTCGAGTGATTCCCTCTCGTTCTTGGAATAAACTCGAGCTTCAGAGCATGCGCACTTCGAAGATGGAAAATTTTAAAAAAATATATAGGATAAATGAAGAGAAAAAGAGCAAAGAAATACATAAGGAAAAGATAAAAGAGAGAAGAAGGAAAAACAAAGAAGAAATATATAAGAATAGAAATAAGAATAGATAATTGGGAAAACAAAAAAATATATAAGGAGCAAAAGGAGAGAAGGAAAAACAAAGTAATACATAAGAAACAATGAAATACATAAGGAAAAAACAAAATAGAAAAAACAAAGAAATATATAAGGAAATACGAAGAAAACTGGATAGAAAGAGGAACAAAGAAGTACATAAGATAGAAAGAAGAATAAATAATGGGGAAAACAAAGAAATACATAAGGAGAAAAAAAATAGAAGGAAAACAAAGTAATACATAAGAAACAAAGAAATACATAAGGAAACAGATAAAATAGAAAGACAAACAAAGAAATACATAAGGAAACATATAAAATAGAAAGAAAAACAAAGAAATACAAGGGAAACAGATAAAATAGAAAGAAAAACAAAGAAATACATAAGAAAATATAAAGAGAAGAGGACAGAAAGAACAAGAAATACATAAACAAAGAAAAGAGGATAGCAAGATCGAAGAACAGAAATGGGGAAAACAAAGAAATACATAAGGAAAAGATAAAAATAGAGAAGGAAAACAAAGAAATATAAAGGGAAGAGGGTAAAAAAGAAGAATAAAGAAATACATATAAATAGACAGAAGAGTAGACAACAGGAAAACAAAGAAATACAAAAGGAAAGGATAAAAGATAGAAGAAAACAAAGAAATACATAAAGAATCAAAGAAAAGAGGATAACAAGAAGAACAAAGAAATACATAGAAGAAATTAAAGAACAATAAAAAATTGGGAAAACAAAGAAATACATAAGGAAAAAGATAAAATAGAAAGAAAAATAAAGAAATATATATGAAGAGAAGAGGAGAGAAAGAAGAACAAAGAAATACATTAGAATAGAAAGAAGGAATAAATAATGGGGAAAAAAAGAAATATATAAGGAGAAAAAAGGAGAGAAGGAAAAACAAAGTAATACATAAGAAACAGGGAAATACATGAGGAAAATATAGAATAGAAAGAAAAATAAGAAATACATAAGGAAATTAAAGAGAAGAGGACAGAAAGAACAAAGAAATACATAAACAAAGAAAAGAGGATAGCAAGATCGAAGAACAGAAAATGGGAAAAACAAAGAAATACATAAGGAAAAGACAAATAGAGAAGAAAAACAAGAAATAATAAAGAAAATAGGATAGATAGCAAGAAGAACAAATAATACATAAGAATAGAAAGAAGAAAAAGAATGGGGAAAACAAAGAAATACATAAGGAGAAAAAAGAAAGAAGGAAAAACAAAGAAATACATAAGGAAAAGGTGGAAAGAGAGAAGAAAATCAAGAAATACATAAGGAAAATAACATTTCTAGGATTGGTGTCATGAATAAATTAACCCGAGTCAAAACCCGAGTGCGTCTTCACCTGCGAATTAGCGGGCTAATTCGCAAAATAGCGCGCTATTTCACAAAAAACCCGAGTTGACTTAGGCTTCTAGCTCGAGCTAGAACCCACGAAATAGCCAGCTAATTGCGTCTTCATTACAAACTAGCTCGAGCTAGTTCTGATCGGGTTAGTTTCCCGGATCAGAATTAGCGGGCTATTTTGGAAAACTCGGCTGATGAAGACTTGGTTCAGCTTATCAAGAAGAAAAAAAATCTCTTGATCTTTCATTTTGAACAAGCCATAGAAAAATACGATGCATTCCGAGCGGTTACGAAATTATTAAAAAATTGTTAGAATTGTTAGAAATTCTGATTGAACAAATTTCATGACTTGAGACGACTCAAGAGGTATGGCTTGTTATCACGAGGACAGTTATTACGTATTTCCATATCGTTTTAAGATATACTCCGCGATATAGCGTTCCTTGCCTTGGGGAAAACCGATAATAAGCGTGTCTCCAAAGTTAACTTTCTCTCTTTCAAAGACATGCGAAGTCTATGCTAATAGATTGATAAATTAATAAATTAATAAATGAATTATAGTTTCGTAACGATGTGTTTCTAATGAAATCACTGTTTTGTCCGCTGCTGTAGAAAGACGATTAATCACTACGAAATCATCTTATCGGTTGAAAATCACCTGAATTATCATATAGGTGTAATGCCATAAAGATCACGTAAGATATACCGCCATTGACATGATAAGAGGGACGCCTTTATCCCCGGGTGTGTGAGATTTTCATCTCCTCAACGAAATCGCGGAAAGTGCATCTATTCTTTTAATAAAAACAATTCAGCTTATTTATTCATTATGCTGATTTCTCTACTCTTCCTTGTCCTTTTTTGTCTTTCCTTTTTAAAAACTTCTCTCATTTCTCAACTTCGGCTATTTTGCTATTTTCCAATCAAGTTTTCATTTAGATTTCTTTATTCTTTACTACACACGTACTATTTATCATTGTCATATTCTTTTATTTTTGCCATTGCTATCCTTCTCCTCTTCGTCTTTTCTTTCTCTTCTCATTCTCTCCTTCTTGTTCTCGTTCTTGTTCTTTTTTCCTTTTCTTCTTCTTCTTTTTCTTCTCCTTCTCCTCCTTCTTCTTGTTCTTCTTGTTCTTGTTCTTGTTCTTCTCCTTTGTTCTTCTTGTTCTTCTTGTTCTTCTTCCCTCCTACTCCTCCTCCTTCTCCTTCTCCTTCTTCTCCTTCTTCTTCTTCTTCTTCTTCTTCTTCTTCTTCTTCTTCTTCTTCTTCTTTTCTTCTTCTTCTTCTTCTTCATCTTCGTATTTTTTCATCATCTTCTTCTTCTTATCATATTCTTTTTTCTTCTTCTTTTTCCTTTCCTTCTTCTTATACAATATAATTTGCATAATGTCCTATAAAAGGTACACCAATAATGATATGTATAACCACCCCCCCCCCTTTGTTGTTCTTTCGTTTTAAAGAAAGGTACAAGTTAGCCATGTACAATATTGCCCTTTACACTTCATGACATAAATTCTGACAATAACTAATCTGTAATACTAGCTCACGTAGCCCCTGTCAGCGCACAGTTTGATAATTGGACCCCATCTCGTACCTGCCACCGCATGCAAAACTCGGCCACACCCACACTCCTACCAACCTGAGATACACCATAGCCCCTCCCAACACACCGTCCCATCCCTCTACGCCCCCCCCCCCCCCCACCTCACGCGCACGCAACTCTTCCCAAACCATTTCTATGAATCCCTATAGGCTATTTTGAACCTCTCTAATCATTTATTCTATTTTCAAATCTTTTCTCCTCGCACACACTCTCTCCCTCCCTCCTCCCTCCCTCCCTCCCTCTCTTTCTCTCTCTCTCTCTCTCTCTCTCTCTCTCTCTCTCTCTCTCTCTTCCCCCCCTCTCTCTCTCTCTCTCTCTTCGACGTCTTCATCTGCCATCAATACATGATGTATAAAGCGGAAATAAAAGAATTGATTCTCGTCAGCTACCAATGGAATGGTCAACCCCCGTCTATTTATATCTCACTTTGCGCGTTTTTTGGTTATCAACATCAACACCCTTTCTCATATGACAGGTGTTAGGATTACGCTTACAAAGGCGCCACAAGCCAAAAGTTGCGCTCCTTTTCTACGTCATTAGATACAAGAGATGACAGGAATTTTGTTGGTAGCTACTTGTTTCTTTTAAAGGGAATCGAGATGTCTTGGTTGACCTGGACCTAGTTTTTGATTGGCATCATCTCTCTCTCTCTCCCCCTCTCTCTCTCTCATTTTCTCTTTTTCTCTTTCTCCTTTTCTATTTCCCTCTTCCTCCTTGTACTTTAAATCCCAGCCCACAATAAAGCATAAGAATCATACTCACAAATATATTGGCTCTCGTAGCATTTATGTGTTTATTTATTTATTTATTTATTTATTTGTTTGTTTATTTATTTATTTATTTATTTATTTATTTATTTATTTATTCATTTATGTATTTAGATTCAGATTCAGATTCAGATTCAGATTTATTGACTGTTTTCAATGATTTTAACATAATACTGTAGTGCATAACATGAAATAAATACGATAACAACAGTAATATAACAATGATGTTTTTCCATAGATTTGGGCACATAATTAAATATCTAAGTGAGGTTGAAAACAGTTGGCATAGTTGACATTTCTAAAAGCAAAGCTTGTATATTACATGTCCGTGTCCATTACGTATTTATTTCTCTATAATTATAGTCAACTTATTTATGTATTTATCTGTCTATTCATTCATTCATTTCGTTACTTCGTTATACACTTGTTTACCTTTTTCATTTACATGTACTCATTTAATAATTTATTCATTTAATCACCTATTCATCTGTTCATTCTTTCATTCATGTATTCATTCAGTTATTCATTTACTTTTATTAGTTTTGATTACTGAACCAATTTCTGGGCACATGTATCATAAAGAGTACACTTTAAAAATAATTATAAGAATGATCCCCCCCCCCCTCTAAAAAATAAATAAATAAAAGAAAAATTAAAAGAAAAGAAAGACAGTTGATGATGTAAAGAAATGCTTACAGATTAGATAATAAATAGATTTTACATAGATCACATTGGGTTCATATGGAGCGCTGGTGGATGGAGGGGGGGGGGGGGGTCACAACCCACCCTCGTCCCCTTTAAAATCCAATTTGTTTAACCGTAAGTAGTAAAACTCTTGAAAATGTGCCTTCTGTGCAAAAAAGCAACTAAAAATATGATATCATTTACTATTGCTTTCAATTCATTTATCTATTTATCATCGTTATTATTTTTTTCCGAGTGTTTTCCGAATTGTGCCCCCACCCCCGCCCCACCCTCCCTTTTACATTACTCTGGATCTGTTCAAGGTACGGAGTGGGTGACACTTTAGTCATGATGTCACAAGGTTGCGGAAATCATGGTCCAAGGATTAAGGAAGTTGCGTAGGTTGTCAGGCGGGATGTTTGCCTACATCTACCGCTAATATATCGGTTTTGATTGAATGCGAACCACTAACTTCCTATTATGTTATTAAAGGGAGCGAAAAGTCGCCAATCGTGGTGTTTTGGAGCTTGGCCCGGCTCGGGTAATATTCAGGAATCTCCGTACATCTTCGGTAAGCGCATGAATTGTGTGTATGCAGGACGCATTCAACCGAAGAAAGACGAACTGACCAACCCAACTGACAAACTACTACTACTACTACTACCACAGACTCTTAATAGTATCAAGACAGATTACTCTCACCTACTTCCGTAGTACATTCGGCGGACGTAAATTGCTGTGTTAAAATAGACTCGGAAAAATACGTTCGCCATAGGTATAACACGTGAAAAGATGTCTCATTTTTTCTTGATATTTTATATCTTACTCTATCTTTTTCAGGTCTGATTTTTGCATGAGAGAAAGGATGGATAGTTCAAAAAACATTTATTGAACCTTTATTATCAATAAATGCCAGTATGAATCCCCGGGATCATGCCTGCTTTTTGACATAATCATCTGCCATAGGGTTAACACGTGAAAACATGGATTTTAAGAATGATTATAGTTCCTCTGGTATTTCCTTGAATTTCATGTAAATGTGGCTTACATGTAATTTGAGACTCTGAACAAGATTAATGATGGCTCAAAAAGTGGAAGGGACCCCACATAAATCCCCGGGAATATGCATGCTTTTGGCCTTCCAGCTCCCATAGGTTAACACGCAAAAACAGGGATTTTTTTAATGATTATAATTCCCCCAGAATTAGATTAAAATTTTGAAAAATGTGACTTAAATAAAATTTAAAGCTCTGAAAATGTATGATTAAGTCTCAACTAGTCGAACAGACCCCGCATAAATCCCAGGGAATATGCATGCTTTTGACCCCCAAAAAGTCTCGCCTGCCATAGGTTTACACGCGAAAACAAGGAATTTTAGGATGATTATAATTCCCATAGTTTTTATTTGAAAATATAAAAACTGTGATTTACATGTAATTTGAGGCTTTGAACAAGCTTACTGAAGGTTCAAAAAATTGAAAAGACCCCACATAAATCCCGGGGAATATGCATGCTTTTGACCCCCAAAAAGTCTCGCCTGCCATAGGTTTACACGCGAAAACAAGGAATATTAGGATGATTATAATTCCCATAGTTTTTATTTGAAAATATAAAAACTGTGATTTACATGAAATTTAAAGCTCTGAAAATGTATAATTAAGGCTCAATGAGTCCAGTAAACCCCCCATAAATCCCCGGGAATATGCATGCTTTTGGCCTTCCAGCTCCCATAGGTTAACACATGAAAAGAGGGATTTTGAAATGATTTTAATTCCCCTAGTATTTATTTGAAATTATGAAATATGTAATTTACATGAAATTTAAAGCTCTGAAAGTGTATAATTAAGGCTCAATGAGTTCAGTAAACCCCCCATAAATCCCCGGGAATATGCATGCTTTTGGCCTTCCAGCTCCCATAGGTTAACACATGAAAAGAGGGATTTTGAAATGACTTTAATTCCCCTAGTATTTATTTGAAATTATGAAAAATGTAATTTACATGAAATTTAAAGCTCTGAAAGTGTATAATTAAGGCTCGATGCGTCATTTAAACCCCGCATAAATCCCCGGGAATATGCATGCTTTTGACCAAAAAAAATAATTTGTCATATAACACGTGAAACCGTTTGTTGTTATTGATGACGTAATGTGGGCGTGTAGTATCGATCACGTGAGATCACGACATCCAATGAGATCGTGCGCTAGCAGACGACCATGTAGCAGACGTATGTCCGCCCGCCCAGGGGCCCAGCCTAGCCGGTATTAGAAGAAACTCTCACTAAATTCCAGTTCACTATTATATTTCTAATGTACCAGAGGCAAAATTCAATGTATTAAATTCATAATTTCATATAATCAATGTTCTACCACCGAATTACGCTTAGCCAAAATGACTGATGTGAGATCATGCAATCATGAAATAGCTGAGCTGAATAGCGACGACAAGGTGTCTAGCTCTAGCTAGGGCTAGGTATACCCCTCTGCGATCCCGATGGAGGTGGTGACGTTGCCGATGGAACTCTGTCAGTTTGCCAAAGGTGTTCTCCTCAAACTTCGCTCATCAAAGTTTTTTACTTGCTGATCGTCGTTTACTTTGACTTCAGCCAACGAGACCGACAATGTAGTGGGAGGGGGCTTCTGAACCCTATTATGGCCTGACACTGACAGTCCATGACAGGGGCGAATGCAGGATGTAGTAAAAAAAAAAAGGGGGGGGGGTGGCACAAATGGAGGGCTGTCAATATTTTGGAACTGCTAGAAGGGAGATTCGTATTTTTTTTCTTCTCACCATTCCTCCAAAATTTGCTCCCGTGGGGGGGGGGGGGGGGGGGGGGGGGGGAGGGGGGGGAGAATAATTTTTTTCGCCAGTCCTCAAAAAGTTGCTCAGTTGGGGGGGGGGGGGGGAGGGGTGAAAAGATTTTTTTTCTTCTTCTCGCCGGCCCTCCAAAACAATTTTTTAAAAAAGGCCGGGGGAAATGATGTATGACTTTCTTTAAAAAAAGGGGAGGGGGCATGGGCCGGGATTGTGCCCCCCCCCTAAATCCGCCACTCGTCCATGCCCGGACTGTCACGTCAGTCTTGCGGGGTGTATTTTTGGGCTTTTTTACAAGTTTTCTCGGAGGGTTAATAGACCAACATTGTTAGCCTCGTAGGCTCCCAAAGTAATGGTGCTCTATCCGGTTTTATTTACATTTTAGGCCAGAGTCCGTGTATACCTGTAGTTTGTAGTTCAAAAGAATGTAATTCCTATTCCAGGGGCGGATACAGGAGTTTGTAGAGGAGGGGGCACAGAGCGGAAAAGTACACAATTAAAGAGGCAATTTTTTTTTTATTGTGTACTTAAGGTATGCCAGTTGGGTTCCAAAAAGGGGGCGCGGTCTATTCGCCCCCCCCCCCCCCGGATCAGCGCCTTCTATTCTGTCATGGATGTGAAGAATGGGATTGCATGGTGTTGGTGGTCGATCTCATTAAATTGAACCAGTGAAGGAAAAAAAAACAACAATAAGAGATCATTATTTTGTCCTCATTTCTATACTGGAGTCATTTTTATAGATCGGTTGTAAGAGAGAATAAGAGAATAAGAGATTATTAGAAAATGACAGCCTGTGAGAGGGGGGGGGGAGGGAGAAAGAGAGAGAGAGAGAGAGAGAGAGAGAGAGAGAGAGAGAGAGAGAGACAAAGGGGGATGGGGCAAAAGGAATGGGATATTCCTACAAAGACATAATAGGACTGGTAATAAATAAATTATATCATCAGCTGCTATTGTTGGTTACTAGTTAATTCAATTCAAAATAGCCCTATACTGTTTTCTTCGCCTGTCGTCTCTAACTGCTACAGTAGAATATTACAAATAACTTAAAAGTTATTTATATTGGTGGAGTATCCAGGAATGCAGGGGGGGGGGGCTCACGCCTGACAAACAAAAAATCATGAGATGCTGTCTATTCTGAATTTTCAGACAAGCAAGGAAAAAAAAGTCACATTTTTCATGTTCTTTCTGTGCCGGGGGGGGGGGGGGGGGGGGGCACACAACTCTTTTCATTCGATGTGTAACTATAAGATATGTCAGATTTGGTTTTGGCTGGCACGTAGGGCACGTGCATTCCTGGATACGACACCAATGAAAATAAGAGAATCTTGGATACGCCTCTCTTAATTAATCTTTGTATTTAAGGGATTGCTCGCACGCAATCTCATTTTAATAAAGCCTTCTCTGTCTTGACTTTTAACATAAGGCCATAGATTTACATTATACGTCTATAATCCCTAAAATTTACATAAATCATGATATCAAATGAAATATTCTGATTTAGAAAAATAAAGATAGCATTTTATTTATTTATTTTTTAATTTTATTTCTTTTTACTTCTCTCGACATTCCCGTCAGATATCGCAGTGTTTGCTCATATAGAGCTTAATATCAGGGAACATGTTTGGACCATTCCCCCCCCCCCCCCCCCCAATCACATAAACATTAATAGAAATTTCACAGCAAATAACTTTTACAAAAATATAAACATCTCTCCTAGCTCCCCCTCCCAACTCTCTCCCTCTCCTCCATGGTGCAGTTAGAGTATGTTGATTCCTATCTGTTTTGGGACATAAGCTTGTATTTTAAGGGACAATATCAAGATTATGCCCTTTACGGCTTTACCAAAAGCGATGTACAGCAAAAGAAGAAAGAATAAAGGAAATAAAAAATACAAACATCTTGATAAAGACTATAATCTTCCCTCCCGCGGCATCGACATGTACCACAATATATACGCGTGCTTTATTTCGGGACTGAGCACTCTTCGTATTTAAACTCTTTGCTACTACTACCTCTACTACTACTACTACTACTACTACCTACCCACCTACCTACTTTTACTACTATTACTATTATATACTTATTCACTTTTTATTTATTATTCATATATTAGTCATGTGTAATTGTGTGATCGGCCCCAGAGTTTCAAACCTCTCACAGTCTTTTTTTTTTCCCCCACCCGTACCACAGATGGTAGAATGGGGCAAGGTGTCGATACGGTCGTCTTCCAACAACAAGTTGCTCGGGGTTGCTGTGGCGGTGTTGCTGCTGTGTGTCTGTGTTGCCGCGGGACAGAGCTGGCATTGCGGGCGGGCTGCCCAAACTATCATGGGAATGTGTAATAGTTGCTACGCCTCACACGATAAACGAAGTATTTCGAAATCCTCTTATACACCAGCAAGTAAGTGTGTTTCTTTTTGTTTCCACCAATTAACTTTTAATATGCACACTGAAATCAAATTGCATGAGTTTTATAATCAGTGGCGTAGCTACGTGAAGGGGTGGCCCCCTCATTTAATGAAACAAATATGACATAAAAGAATGAAATAGACAGTTACAGACACTCAAAAGTGGGAGAGGGAGAAAGGGAACGTAAAACGGGGGGGGGGGGGTGGCAGACTGTACGACCCCTCACACACCTCTTCAACATCCGCCGAATAATTATAGGGCATTGTTAATTTGCATTTCAACCATCGAGTAAGGAGTAAGACCAGTGCCCCCCCCCCCCCCCAAGATGACATGCCCCATCCAATATCTGTACCCACTCTACGCCACTGCATAATATGTATGGGATATGGGATATAATCCCTTGGTCCCATTTCAGTAAACATTTTTTTTTTTCTAAATTAAGTAGAAACTTCAAAATTATTTCAAAATAGTCCCAAGCACAATTCAAATAGTTGAAAAGTAAAAAAAAAAAAAAAAAAAAAAAAAAAATTGAGATGTAGGACAGAAGCACTATAAAAAAAAAAATCAGGTAATACCTTCTGGAAAAAAAATTAGAAGGGCTTCGGATTGGAAATTGGATTGCGTTTTAAGGGCAAAAGTAACGTAACCGTGTTTCATGTGGGGCATTTGCCCTTAAAGAAAGATAATGAAAGTTGCTATGGAATTTTTTGCGAAGTTATTGTTCCGTAAAGGAGATGATGAAGGATGGCCTCTTTCGTAAAGCTCGCGGTCGATTTCATTTTCTCACAATCGATAATAAGTCTCTTGATGGATTCTAAGTATTTTGCGGTATTCCTTTTCCCCCTCTCTTTTAATTCTTTTTGAGATTGCAACTGTAGAGGTAATTAGTAAAAAATCAACATTTCGAAGACTTCTGATATTTTGTTTAACATTGGAACTGTACCAAAGATGGATCTCGTTTTGATTAATTTTTCATTGGACGTGCTTTTATGAGGTCAACTTCAGACTACTCCAGATTGTAGGAGAAGAGAAGGCACAGAAAATATGGCATTGGCTGGAAAACTCAAGGGAGCGGTATACAGGAATGTAGTCAATTAATACGGGTGATTATTTATTGATTGGTTTTGAGATACATTAATTCCTTACCATGGAAAATACAGTTCAAGCATGCAACGATGTGGAGAGGGTTTAACCATGGTGTCGAGGAGGGGGGGGGGGGGGGTGGAGGGCGGGAGCGGTGTTCGGATGGTGTGAGAGGGATTATCTTGTTTCCACAAGTCTTTTTAAATTTCCTATCGGACTTTGCTCAAACTTGCAATGATATCTGTTTCTTTAAAATTTGTGCTTCTTTTAAAACCAACTTGATACCAGGGTGGACTTTCCCGTTGAAATGCGCCACAACGTAACAGAGACACACTGGAAGAAGAGAAAATATTACTCCCATTCTCTTTTCCTAATCTTTGCCTATCTTATTCCTTCTTATTCTCTCCCCTTTTTTCAGTGATTCTCTCTCTCTCTCTCTCTCTCTCCCTTTCTCTCTCTTTCTTTTTTGTTAATAATATGAATATATGTCAAATTGTATATCAAATTGTATTTTAACTTGTATTTTTATATATGAATATATGTATTTTCCATGTAATTCAGTTCTTGAGCTGCCTTATGGATTTTTCAATAAATACCCTTTCAATTTCAATTTCAATACCTGTGTCACACCTCAAACCCGGGGGGCGTTTCATGAAAGGACTTGTCAGATATTTTATCCGACAAATTTGCTCTCAATCAATCAGATGCAAGGATTTCAGTAGCTTATAACAGTTGTCGGATAAAATATCCGACAACTTCCTTTCATGAAACGCTCCCCAGATTTCAAACCGACCAATTATCGGCCATTCAGTGCAATGCAATAATTGTTTGATCGATCTCACGTTGGTCTCTTTAGTGTGGCGGGGGTATCAGCCCACTTCCTTAGAACCAATTCATTCAAAATATCTATGTTTTATAACATCTTAAGGCTACTTGTTAATAAACGGAAATTGTATTTTCATAAGGTAAATAAAAACAAAGAGTTTTGCTACAGGGGAGGAAAAGTGCACGTAAAATCGATACATGGTTAACCTAATGGTATTTCAATTGTATAAAGGTTACTGGACTTGAACATAATAGATTCGCAGAAAATTGCACCTGTCGAAAAGTTTTGCCTGCCTCAAAGGTGAGAAAAAATACCAAAGAAGTGCTTGCCTCCTCGGGCTGTACAATAATAGACTAGACATTAATTAAAAGGGGGAAAAGGGGAAATACTCCCATTAAAATCCTTTAAAGAAAAATAAAAATGCAGTGATTAAATATATGTCACCTTTTAATGGCATTTTCTGCATAATTTATGTCCCTGCAAAATAGGTAAAAATAAATTGATTAATTAAAAAAAAAATTAAAAATGTAATGATATTGATAAGGGAAAACGAGTTTACTAGGTCAAAGGATGTGTGATGGAGCATGAAAATCGCAAAAGGTGCTATAAATCAAATCACAACGTCGAAAACCTGTAATACCTCTATAAAGAAAAAAAGGTTATAGGGGAAGGGCAGGGGAGAGGGGGGGGGGGGTTCACATCACGCTAACACGATTTTTATTTCTTTCCTCATGATGTCTGTGTGTGTGCTGCGTTTTTGCCACATAAAACACTCCTTTGTGATATGTGTAATCTGTGTAGAAGCTGTGGCACGGCAGGGGTTCATAAAATAACCGATTTCCATATCCTTAGTATGGCTTTTAGTATTTACATGATTAGAGCCTCTTTCCCTACATGAAGCGGTAAACTACTCCCCCCCCCCCAAAAAAAAAAAAAAAAAAAAAAAAAAAATTAAATAAAAATAAAAAATAAAACGCTGCTAAAACATTACATTCTGGTATCTAACAATATATATATATATATACACAAACATTCAAATTGTGTGTAAGTCTTTATGGCATTGTTTTGGTGTGTTTATGTTAGAATCATTTTATGCCACAAACCCTAGCCATAAATCGAAATGGTGTTAAATGTTGCTCTTGAAATGTTCATTCTTAAATTGGTTATATTGCAGTGTGATTTTCATATTCAACAAGTGTCATTATTGTACAAAGAAGCATTTCCCCCCTTCTTTTCGTATGACATTCCTTCATTGATTTCCCTCTGTCTGTCTTCTCACTATTCTAGAGCCTTTCCTACACAAACGAAATGCAGTACACTTCCTCAAGTCGGCAACGCGGGAAATTGACAACCGGCCCTCTATAGGTGACACGGCGATAGTGTCCGTAGAGCGGCGCTCGCGGTCATCGGGTCACCGAGGATTCATTCACGAGTGTTGTAACAAGTTCTGCGATCCAGGGGAAATGATTCTGTACTGTTGCGAAAAACGGCAAATAGAATGGGCCCGTTTTCATGACTTGTTAAAGGCATAGCACGTGTTGTATCAAAGTACAAAAAAATGAGCCTATTTATTAGAGTGTAGAAAAGCAGCGAATGGAAAATTTTCTTTTGCTAGATTAGGAAATTAATTGATTTGGAAGGAATCGTAGTTAATTTTATAGATATTATTCTTCTTTTTTGTTTAGGGACATTCAGTCATTATTTTATTGGATTTAAGCCAAGGTCTAGGTTGAAAGATTAAAAGTCTATAGTTTACTTTTTTTTTTTTTTTTTTTTTTTACATTTCGCATTTTGTTCGTTTTCCAGTGTTGACATTTTTTCTCTGATTTAACCGGTCAACAGATTCAATTCAATAAAAAAAAAAAGAAATAAAAAAAAACAACAGTTTGTTAAGAATCAATATAGCAGCCATAGGGCTGAATTGCTCGTAATTTTTACATTCGTTTATGAAATACCATACATCAATGAAAAGCTTAAACTGTTACGATATAACTGTATGATATAAAAACATACAAACCTGTTTCGATGAGATTGGGTCTTTTTGTTTTTAATACACTATACTATTCTCCTCTTGTCACTGTTCTGGGTGGTATTTATGACATTTTCTTTATAAGTTATCTTAATTTTACCAGACATTAATTTTGTTGATCTAATTATCGATAATGTTTCTATTCACTTACTATATAATGAATGCTGGCAACATGAATGAAATTCTCAATGTGTGCATCCTGTGTATGTCCACTATATATTAAAAGTATGCGCTATAAAACCACAGATCAAGCTATATGTTTTTTCGTTGTTGTTTTTTTTTACTCATTGTTAATAAATTCGATTGTTATGGTATAGGAAATCAAATCTTTAAAATGTGATAAAATTTCTGTAGTGAAAGTAGGAAATTGGTGTATTCTTTAAACAGCACTTCCAGCACATCCCTATTATACTGAAGATGGAATAATCCTAAAAGGCATCATGTGTTCTTAAGTTCTGGTCATGATAATGTTAAATATTTGCAGAGAATAAAATAAGACTATAAAACTTTTATCTGAATTTACAAATACATAATATTTTCCCCACGAATGTTTTCAGAAAAAAAGAAGAATACACAGATAGAGACGAGGAGGTTTTGTCAATTTTCAGCAGTTCATTTAAAAATTTTATTCACCAGATATTTTGGGTCCAAACGGATGATTAAAACACAGTTGAATAAAAACTTTGGACATTTTTTTTTTTTTTTGCAAAATGCGTTTATTGTCTAAGTCGGGAGTTTCGTAGCGATTAAACAAAATTATGATCATAATAATCAATTGATATTTTGAATGGTGCAACAATTAGGTAAAGAGATCCTTCTGAATGCGATAAACAAGATAATATGACCCAAAGATCAAAATGGATAGGACGGAACGACGTTTTACAAAACCATAAACAAGACAGGGTTAATGTTTTATCGGAAAATACATGTATTAACATTTATCCGAAATGTTAATTCGACCAGTTAACGGCATTACGATTAAAATACATCCATTAGAATAAACGTTCCCCCCGTTGCTTCAGAATAACCTCTTGTCACTATCTCGACTTTGTTGTAAAGGTTAACTAGCCAGTAGCAGAACAGTGTCCATCTTTTCTATTTTCTTATTCCTAAACATGTTATGAGGCAGTACCATTCGTGTGGTCGGGGGGGGGGGGGGTGGGGGTCAGATGAGGTGGGAATTTTCACCTAGTCTAAGCCTTCATGGAGGTACCTTTTGGGTTGATAACTGCCTTTATAATACATTCTAAAAGATAAACAAGAATGTATATGTATGTTCCTATTTGCTTTTGAGGAAATGACTCAGTTTCCGTTTTGGGGGTAGTAGACAAAAGTGTCCCCCCCCCCCCCCATTTATAGAATCGCGGTGGCGTCACTATATAAAGTAAAGTATCGCCCTAAATAACTACCTTATCATTTTGATAACGTTCAACTGTTCAAGGAGTTAGGATAATAACGATTTAGTATAATTTTCTAAGACCATTATATTGGTGTCAAACTTTTTCTGGGGATGTTAAAATGTATGTTGTTGGTTTTTTTTCAGTATGTATTGAAACAGTCTACATAGTTTGCCTCGAGTGCACATAATTCATATGCGTCAATATAGTTAATGCATTGTCAAAGAATAATGCTGAATGCTTTAATGGAGGTTTTCTTTTTCTTTTTTTTTTTTTAAGGGGGGGGGGGAGGGAGCAGAAATCATTTTTAGCATCTAGTGAACATTTGTGAGAAAGAAGTATATAACACGCGCTTTCGGCTGAGGTGATCTCCATTTTTGACCAACTGATTTTTATTTGAACACAGATCATGTAAATATTCACGTTTTCGTTCACAGACGTCTATACTGTGAAGGCGAAGAGGGAAATTATTATTATTCTGTTTTAAAAGCTGATATAATTGTGATTGTTACGGGTAATGTGTTTTGCCGGCTTGTAAAGAGGGTCATGGCTTTGACCGTTCTATTTTTGTGATTTCTTGCTTTTGATGTAAATTTATTTCGATGCATCATGAACGACGTTGCGAATAAATATGTTTTATGTCAAAAAACCCTTCCGTCTATATCTCTTTATTTATTTTTTTTTTGGGGGGGGGCGGGGCGGGGGAGGCGATATTTGCGGCATCGCTCGAGGAGAATCTGGGGTGCGCCGCCCTCTTAAAAAATGTATGTCGGCAAATATGACATTTTTATAGGCTGCCGACTTGTCTAAAATTAAAGGAGTTTAACAAAATTATACTTGAATATCAGAATAATACTCCCCCCCCCCGAGAAAAATAACCCCAAGCTTGACCCCCACCCCCCCCCCCCCCCCCCCCCCGTTCCCGAGTGATTCGGGCACAATGTATGGTGTCACATACTCTAGCATTCGATCATATTCTATAAGAGGGACAGTCATTATACATGTATCACCTGTTATATTATTCCAGGTATAACTTAGTTTTTACATGTCTTCATGTCCTACCGTGGATACACTCTCAGAAATGTTGGTTAAAAATCATTAGGTTGGTTCAAATATGAACCTACCAACTGTTGGTTAAACATAAATTGTATGTAAAACATATGGGATTTTTTCAACCAACAGTTGGTAGGTTCATATTTTAACCATGCAACCTAAAAACTTTTCTGAGAGTGTAAATATCGTTCCAGAACAGAATTGAAAAAATAAAAAATAAAAATAAAAAACGAGGAAAAATAATCCAGGCATAGCAAAGTTCACCTCTTTTCGCGGATCCATATAATACTCTAGTCACACCACAACGCATACCCTAAACCGATCGATAGCAAACGAAATACTGGCCACACGGTGTAATGTAATTTTTTTGTTCGGTCATGGTTGGTCTGATATCGGTCTGGTCAGTGAGACGGGGGAATTAAGCAGGTGGAATGACACAGAGTACTGATCAAATTCCAATCCATGTACATTATTGGTAAGCCCCAAAAGGCAATCGAAGAGATTCCGTGAATTAGTAGAGAAACATATCCGTTAAGTTTTAACGACGTCGAAGTTTTTCTATTTTCTCCCCTCGAGTGGTAAGCTATTAAGGTGTGAAAATAATTTCCAACACCTGGCCATATAAAGATCTGAAATGTTTTTCTCCCTTTTATAGGACTTCTGTTTTGTTTTCCTCTCATCTCTAAGTGTAATCTAAGTAAAAAAAACCTTAGCATCAGTATTATCTTCAGGAATGATACGGACACATCACTTCAAATAAATTTTCCTTTAATATTATTGTGGAAGATGCCATTAATGTATTTGCCGTCCAAAATAATGTTGGGTTTTTACGGCTTAAAGTCGACGGAGACATTAAAAAAGGAAAAGAAACAACAACAAAGTTAGAGGGGAAATGAAAGAAAGAAAAGTAAGCGGGGGGGGGGGGGGCACTGAAGTGTATGAATTTGCTTGAACAGAGACAATGTATTGGCAATGGACAGATATGTTTTAAATGGCGAGAGGCAAAAAGGGAGAGAAAAGTACAGAGAGAAAACTTAAGGGAGGGAGACAGAGAGAGAGACACAGAGAGAGACAGAGAGAGAGAGAGGGGGGGGGGAGATAGGGGAGAGAGAGAGAGAGAGGCAGAAATGTCGACGATTTTATATTCCACATTAATGAGTAGAGTATAAAAAGCAGGGGACAAAAATAAAAACAAAGAAATAGACAAAGAAAAGAAAAAGAAGAAACAAAGGAACAAATAATGTGGAGAACAAAATACAAACCACATGAGAGTCCCTTTATAGAAGGGTTACGATAACCCATGGTCCGAAAGCCATTTTGTTTCCACTATTACGCAACATTTCTATTCAATTCCGATGAGCACCCAAGTGTTTTAAATAGAAAGAATTCAACGCCATTTTGTTTCCAAACAAAACAACAAAAAAAAAATAAATAAATGGGACGTCCATGGGGTCCATGTCGTAACTGTCTCTGTCAATAAAAGGACTCTAGAACCGGAACCATCCATACACAGATTTTGGCCAACTCGGTTTCAGATGCCTCAACATAGCGTACATTCCTGTGTTGCATGCTTGCCTAACAAAGCAACATGCGCCATATTGTTACCTACTGGAGTCGAGTTGGCCAAATTCTGTATATAGATGGCTCTACTACGCAGTTTTTCCATCGCAGAGGTTAGCCAACATGGTAGTGTGAAGCAACATGGCACATAATTTTGCAGTGCGCTTGCCCGACACGTCCGTGCATATTGCTACTGTACCCACCAAAAGTGTGGTGGCAAAACTATCTGAATATTTATGATTCTGTTTTTAATATGCTGCTTAGAAGAGAGAGAGAGAGAGAGAGAGAGAGAGAGAGAGAGAGAGAGAGAGAGAGAGAGAGAGAGACAGCGCCATGCTGCTCCACTTTCAAAAGGAAGCGAATGTCATCTGAAGTTTGTCAAAAAATTAATGAGAAAACACCTAAAACATAAGAAGTCAGATGACATAGGAGTATATTGGGCTTTCACGCAAGAAAGCCTACATGTTCACACATTACATCCCAAGAACTTAAGAGTGTACCAATCACCTAAAAATAATTTTGTGTACAGCTCTGTAAAAGAACTATTCTATAATGTCATCAGTTAAGGAGCATGAAGGAAATAAAAATGATAACAAGAAAATGCGCGCACGGAACCCAACTCCAACTTGGGTTACGCGCGAACCCCCCATCCTTTGCGACAGGGGCAGATCCAAGATTTTTTTAGAGGGGGGGGGGGGGCACTCAAATGCAGGATGGGGGGGAGGGTTATGGGGTCCAGTTTCCCTCCATAATTCTCTGACAAGCAAAACAAAATTTTTTTTTTAAATCAAAAAAATAAAGTTATCATCCGTTCGAAAGGGGGGGGGGGCACAAAAAAAGGGGGCACAATGCACCCCCAATCCGCCACTGCTTTGTGAGAAGTGTGGGCACAAAAAAAGGGGGCACAAAAAAAGGGGGCACAATGCACCCCCAATCCGCCACTGCTTTGCGAGCACGTACAGGTACATTGACTAGTCTACTCATAAGTCAATTTTTGAGAGTGTACTTAAACTTGCAATATATCCTTACAGAAGTAGTTTTTGAGGGGTAACCTCACTAGTCATAGGGACCACTTATTCATAAGGACCGCTATCCATTACGCGTGACTAAATGAATATCGGTTTTGTACGAATAGCGGTCCTTCGGAATAGCGAGCAAACCATAGACAAATTACCTTGCCATTCATAAGAACATCCATTCATAGGACCACTATTCATAACTACTCATAAGGACCGCTATTCATAATGCGTGTTAAATGAAAAGCGGTTCTTATGAATAGTGAGCGGACCCCGTTTATGAAGCCCATAATTCAAATATAGTAAAGAGACATGGAATATCTAACATACAGAGCACAAATATTTATAGTGATTGGTACCCTTTAAGTGTTAAGATTTTTTTTTTTTTTTTGGGGGGGTGAACGTTTGATAAGAAAAAAACATACAATTTGCATAATTCAAGTCGTTAACTTTGTCAAAGTAGGGCAATATGTACATATTTGAATATAGGACAACCTTCCTATAATCCAATCCTCACCCTGCTTTATTCTGGTTGTTTTCTTCATTCGTTTGTACATGCATGTAAAGGAGAAGGAATTTTATATTCAAAAGTAAACTCCCCCCCCCAAAAAAAACAAAAAAAACAACAACAACAAACAACAAACAACAAACAAAACAAACAAACAAAAAACAAACAAAAAAAACAGCAAAAAAAAAAACCCAAAAGAATAAAAAATAAATACAAAAATAATAATATAAAAATTAATACAAAAAAAAAATTAAGTAAATAGATAAAAAATAACAACAAATATAATTAAACAAATAAATAAATAAATATATAATAACATGCATCAAATGTTAAAGCGTTTTGCCACAATATACAAAAATACAAACTTTTACTAACGATTAATAACTTTTAGGCAGTGGAAGAAAAAATGTGCAAATGACAGACACATGAAAATAACATACACAGGAAAGTGTCATCACAGTTTTGTAAGAACTGCCATCAATATATATTTCATATACATGTATTTCCTATTATACACAATTCATTCATACAATCTCTGAGATACAGTAACATCTATCAAGTGTATGTTCAATGAGTAATACATTGACTTGATATGAAATATTTCTACACAAAATTATGCAATATCAACAATAGAAAAATAATTTGTTGTTCATTAAATCTCTTTAAAGATAAAATCAATCAATCAATCAAGTTGGGAATAACTCCCGAGATCCGTGGATAAGTTCTTTCCAGCAACCATTGTCATTCATAACTACAGCAAAAACGACATTCTTTCCGGCAATTGATTTTTTTTTAAAGACAGCACATATCAAACCGAAAAGTCAAGAAAAGGTGTAAGATTTCTAAAATAATTTTCTTGAAGAACGATACATTTTTACTTTCAAACCAAAATACAAAAATAAATACGAACAAACAAAACATTTGTGACATGGTAGCATTCAAATCCTATATCTTGTGATCCACAGTCAGAAGTATCCACTAGACCTCTACATGGCAGTAGTAGTGGGGAGTGCTCGTTTTTCTGATGGTTCTTTTTTTCCAAAAGGTTCACAATTCAGAAACAAGAGTTGAAGTTGAAAATTCCCATACCGGGGGGGGGGGGTTCATGATTCCAAAGATGAAATAGGGTTCATATTTCCACACATTTGTCGCTTTACTCCAAAGTTTCATAATTCTCATAATGAAATAGGGTTCATAATATTGAAAATGAAATAAGGTTCATTATTCCGAAGGTTCGTAATTCTGATAATGAAACAGGGTTCATTATTCTGAAGGTTTGTAATCTTTAAAAAATGTAGGGTTCTATTACATTTTTGGAATTACAATGTATGAACCTTCAAATTTATGAACCCTACTTCATTTTTCAAAACTGTGTACCTTCTGAATTAAGAAACATTCAGAAATATGAAAATGTGGAATAACCAACCTTCGTAATTATGAACCTTCGCACAAACCGTAGAAGTAAATGCTTGGAAATGCTTTTTCGGAATTTCTCCTCACCTTTTGAATATAAGGGCATTTGAAGAGCAAATTTTTTTCAGGGGACATTCTCCTATGATATTCTTCCAAAATAAGATGAAAAAAATGAAAAAGCTCAAGAATGATTTTTCCCCTTTACCAGAACTCAACCTTCTCTTTAAAGAGGCAACATTAAAACGTACACATACCAGCTTTAAAAATATAGGAAGTCTCAGAGGATTTTTAATTAGAAAAGTCATGTCCATAAACAGGCCCATCTAGAGTGAAGTAACTGCTGGGAAAAAAAAAAAAAATTGAATCGAGGCTACGACATTATGATCGCGAGGTAGCATACGTCCCCGAATAATACCTAAACTGTCAATCAGTCCATCTGGTTGAAACACTTAGATGTATAAAAATCCCAAATAATCTATTCTGATTTGCTCCAGAAGTGAGTTTTCATGCCTAGAAGGTTTGGCCAAGCCATGAGTGTGTCAGGAGGGCCAGAAATATAGAGGACATTACTTTGTGGGCCACTGACTTTCGTTCATATCATGGATTCATGAAGATATGGTAGTAGGCATACACATTTCAAACTACATGGCACAGAGTACCTCAATACATAACCATAAATTATACAAATTGATAAGTGTTGCTACTTTTACTTAATCCTTGATAATGTCCTTGTCATCGTAGTTGATAGCATACATATTTTTCAGTTAGTGAGCAAGTAAAATATTTAGGCTTTTACTCAAGCTTAGTGGTAGAGCAGTGGTCTTGTAACTGGGAGGACCCAGGTTCGAAACCAAGTGGACGCCCTAGCGCCCTTTGGTAAGGCATTTATCCTCACTACCAAGCCATCGGTCCCCTGGTTGCTTACTTACAAGCATACACATGCTTTCCCAGCAGTCAGGTAAATTAAACCATCAACCCATCAAGTCAATGGTTATGGATTATATATTCATCAGTGTTGGGTCCAAGACCAGAGGGTCCGAGATCAAGATCAAGATCACGATCAAGATCAAGATCAGACAGTCCGAGATCCAGATCAAGATCAAGATCCGCAGCTCAAGATCGAGATTAGAACATCTGAGATCAAGATCAAGATCGAGGTTACTGATGCCGATCTCGAGACAAGTCTCGAGATCAAGATCGATCTCGAGGTACCCAACACTGAGTCGTGTTTTCGCCAATTGGTGAACGATTTTAAAAGCTTTTTCGTTTGACAATTTATGTAATAACAATGTTGATATCGAGCAATCTCGAGCGAAAATTCTGAGAACAGAAGCTCCGAGATCAAGATCAAGATCAAGACCAACACCTTCGAGATCAAGAACAAGATCGAGGTTACTGATGCCGATCTCGAGACTGGTCTCAAGATCAAGATCGATCTCGAGGTACCCAACACTGATATCCATACTACAGAATCAAAACAACCAAACAACTGATTTTTGTTTTATTTTCAGTTGATATTTTGGCAGGGCGCATCAAATCATCCTGCAGGCTGCATGTGGCCCATGAGCCGCTATTTCAGAACCAGGGCCCATATTCTATTAACTACGAAAGCATGATATCTAAGAACCTTTTATCTTTTGGCTAAGAGAAAAGTCTTCGCCAAAATGCACATTCTTTTAAAAAAAATTAGAATAGGCTAAGGCAGCTTTCTTTAAATGAAAAACTTGTAGAAAATATTTTTAGACTTAGGACAAATTTCTTAGAAGTTTACTGAATGGGGCTCTAATGTAAGAACATGTACTGTGGATATGCAGAGTTGCATCACAACATGTTCTGATCTGATTCATTCGTCATAAATTGTCCTAAATGTCAGGTTGATCCTTGCATCTCTGTCATGATACTCCCTCGGTATCTGATGCTGTTGACAAAAACGGTGGTGAAAAGGAGAAAAAGAAATTTACATAAAAGTGACAATCGATGCAGAGTGAGACACATGTCTCTTCAACATACAGCTGCCTTCAAAAATGGAATGTGAGTTTTCACGACTTAAAAACAAAATCATACGCCGTTTGCAAAAACTGGACTGTCTGTCCAAAGGCCATATTCATAGTACAGTGGAACCTCATTATAAAGAACACTGTTATAACAAACTCTCCTTATAACAAGGTAATTTTGTCAGTCCCACTTCTTTGTATTTTATTTAACCCTAATATAACAATGGATAAAGAGGCAGTTTCCTTGGTCTCCAAGAGTTTTTTATAACGAGGTCCCACTGCAACAACAACATACATAACTACAATTCATTTTGTTTTGCTACGTGCATACATAAACATACATAAAACAATATTTGAGGAAGGTTTCAAATTTATCACTTCACACATTTATATTAATGATAATCACTGAACATTTTTCACTTTACATGTTTCATCTCAAAAAGATGGTGTTGTTTTTATACAATGGGTTTCATCTAAAATTATCTCAGGCTTAGGAACATGTACAACGTAGCTTAAAGGAAAAGTTCACCCTGGTATTAAGTTGATTTGAATAAAAGAAGAAATATGAGAGAAACAGATAAGTTAAAGTTTGAGCAAAATCCGATAAGATATAAGAAAGTTACATGTGTATGAATTTTTGAAGTTGTACTCAATCAAACACAAATTGGCAACTTAGTGACATATCTTGCAAGCTCCTCTCCCATTTGCTCAGTACTGAAAATTTCAGATATTTTCATTTTCTTAGTTTCTGATGAACTAATAGATTTGTTTCATACTGGCTTTGTGTAAAAACATATGAGCAATGATTATATCTAAGGTGCACATACCATTGAATATTTTCTTTAGAGAAAATGGAAATTTACGTTTTTGGGGGTACAGGGCAAATGGGAGAGGAGCTCGCAAGATTATGTCACGGAGTTGCCAATTTGTGTTTGATTGATTACAACTTCAAAAATTCATAACTTTCTTATATCTTATCAGATTTTTCTCAAAATTTCACTAATCTGTTTCTCTCAATTTTCTTCTTTTATCAAAATCAACTTAATACCAGGGTGAACTTTTCCTTTAAGCTATGTTGTACCTAAGCCTGAGATAACTTTAGACAAAACCCATTCACATTTGTCTGATAATTAAACGCAAGTCATTTTGGGATGTGACAATGTCAACGTTATAACTATTACCTCGTTATAGCTGACCTCGTTATGTCAAGTTTTCCCTGTATTCAAACCCTCACTTTTTTTATTTAGAGTCAAGTGAATGTACTGCAATACATTGGTACTACCTAAGATTCACAGAGCAAAAAGAAGTTAAAGCTCAGAAGGAATTCAATTAAATTGTATTCCCTGTACTTAAAAAAGGGCCCTTTCAAGCATGGGTCACATTTGTCCAATAACGATAACAATAAAGAGATCTTCAATTAAAGGTACACCCTACTATATGATGTGACCAGGCACCACAAAACCACCAAAAAGTTGCACTGTGTAATTTTCAGTTACATCTCAATCAATGTGTTTTTGGTTGGCATGGTCAAATTTTAGTTTTGGGTATTTCCTGAAAGAGTATACATTTTTCTAAGGAATCTAAAAATTTGAAGGCACCAAACAATCTAAAAGTGGTATTTTTGACAGTTTTTTATTAGACTTATGTGTGTCTTTTCTGGATTTTGTGGTATTACTTTTCTTTTTTACGACCCTGAATACTTCTCATTTTGATCTCACATAACAGGGTAATTTCTTGCATTGATACATGTGCACTATGATGAACAGGATATGACTAATTAGTATGCCAAGTTTTAGGACAATCTGATAATCCCTTCATAGAAATTTTCATTGAGTTCTAATCCTCCTTTTGTCGCCTTAGCACAACACCTTGCAAGTCAGAGTGCTTCAATAATAGACTGCAAACTTTAAACCCTTATTTCTCAGAAGTACTATTATGAGGGACTGTGCATTCTTCTCTTTGTACAGTGAGTTAGGAACATCCAATGCTAATGAGTTATATATCATTTTAAAGTTGCGAATCTCCTCTTTCAGAATCAGACCTTAACTAAAAATTCATATCTGGCGACTTTTTGGTGTTTTTGTGGTGCCTGGTCACATATGGTGTGTTTGTTTGAGTATGCTCATGTCTGTTAATAGTAGGGCAGCTCTCAGGTATACCTTTAAAGGGATTTGGTAACTTTGTGGAGGCTTGATTTAATAAATTGTTGAATTTTGATATCTGTCTTGTATAATGATGTTCAGAAGGATAAATAAATAGCCAGGCATAGAAAGGTTTTCAAATATATAATGCTATTATTAAGATATCTATGACTGAATACCCCCATTTACAAAAGCGTATGGCCATACGCTTTAGTCTAAGTGAGTCTATGGGGGAAAATGAGTCTGGCATTTCCGGTCACTTGCATACATGTATGTTTACTTTTGTGAAGCACATGATGATTTTGAAGTGCTTTTTTTTCTGGGCTTCATTTTTACACCATATACACTGATAGCATGTAAGGCCAGGCAGCTTAGATTTTATCAAGCCTCTACGAAGTTACCGAATCACTTTAATAAAAATCTTGTTATCGCGATAACAAGATTTTTTAGTATATCTGGTATTATCTGGGACACATTTCATAAAACTTGTCATCAATAACAAGTTGCAACTGTTACAAGCTACTGAAATCCTTGCATCTGATTGGCTGAGAGCAAATTTGTCATAGAAATGGGGCAGTTGTTATTGATAACAAGTTTTATGAACCAGGGCCCTGGTAGGACTTCTACCTTGAAATGAACTGTGCACTGACAACAGTTGCCGGAGCTGAAGCTATATGTAGGGTAATAATATCCCAACCCTTTCGGAAGCACTTTGAAAATTATATAACTTGATATACGCTGCACTCGACCAAGTACCAAGTACATAACCAGTTTATAATAATAATAATTATCATTATTATCATCATTATCACATACCTGCCAATCATCTTGTGAAGCGCCCTCCATCATCAGTAAACTGCCATGCGTCAAAGGAATTTTAAGCTTCTCTGTGTATGTGTAGTCTCCATCCTCTTCCTGTACAATAAAAACAATCAGGGCCCTGTTTCACAAAATTTTTTATCGATATTATTAGCAAGTTAAAATCATTGTTATAAGCTACTGAAATCCTTGAATCTGATTGGCTGAGAGTGAATTTATCAGAGAAATGGGGTACATGTAGTTGTCAATTATTAATAACATGTTTTAGAAAACGGGGCCCAGATGTCATTAAATTTAGTTGCTATGGAAGAGACAAAAGAGAAGAAAAATCAGAAAAGAAGACTGGTGAAAGTTTGAACGAAATGGGATAAGCGATAGGAAAGTTATGAATTTTTGAAAGTTGTAAGCACTACATATGGGATTTTCAAATAGGCCAAACCAGTACTGTAAATGTGGAATATTTCACGGTGTGGAAATTTTCGCGCATGTCGTGCTGCATGAAAGTTGTGCGAAAATAAAAACATGCGAAAAGTTTTGTATGTATTCTTTTGCCCATGAGCCTACATGTAGCACATCAGTGAAATAAAAAACACATGAAATTCACCTTACTCGGCCGAGTAATAGTGTGAAAATTTCCACTGTTACAGTAATGTCACTGTGATGTAGCAGCAGACAATTACTCTCCCATTTGTTCCAACACGCAAAATGACTAAAATGCCAATTTTTCAAAATTACTCTGGAGAATATTTTTCTTTTTGGAGTACCTGTGACAATATGCTATAATCTACATGTACAATATATTTTGATTACTGCTCCGAAGGAAAAGGCGCTTGGGAGAAAACTGAAAATTAATGACAATTTAGTGTACAATAAACAGGAGAGTTGACAGGAAATGCATCACAATCGACTGATCAAATTGCCAATTTGAGATTCGTATAGATTTGGTAATCTCACTTATCAAACATTCATAACTTTCTTATTATTTGTCAAATTTCTTTCAAACTTTCATCCTGTTTCTCTTACTTTTCTTCTTTCACACAAATCAGCTTATTACAAATTTAAGGTAATGTAGGAAAATGAATTATTTTTTAACTTCTTGAATTTGTTCATATTTGCTCAGTGCGCATGTTTTTGATTAAATGAGCATGCTGATTACCGCATTTGACATTTTAGGTCGTCGCGCATGCAAATTAGTTGGTCTGAAAGAGATTTTGGTTTGCACGCATGCAAATTAATAGCTGTGCATGTTAAGTAGGTTACCGCCCTGGTGGAATGCTTGTGATGCCGTGTACTGTAGCATTGGGCGAAGAGACAGCAACACACGAGTTCGAGCCAAGGTCGTGAGCAGACGCAGCATCACAACGTTGAAATGTTCAAGGTTGCGTGCGAGGTTGAGTGCATTTATCTTTAGATTCTGACAGTAATCCAAAGCAGTTGCAGTGAGACAGTCACAAGTACTGGTGACTTGGCAGTTGGTTGCTGTACGTTCTAGACGGTTGTTGAGCTCAGTGGGTGTGTTCTCTTCGAGCCCTTGGGGTTTTCTCTTTTTATGATTGTGAGCTACCGTACACTAAAGGCCGAGACTACGGCAATGAAATAAACTACAGAACTTCACTCATCCTGTATTTCTGGTCTTCATTGTTGTGCTCTGGTCCTGTACTGCGACAAATGGCGACGAGGATGGGATGGACAGCAACGAAAACCCCTTGAGCTACGAAGGATGCCACCCAGCTACACCATGATAGGACTGGTCTGGTGACTGATTCGACAGCTGCATTCAACAGAGACTGGACTGGTAACTTAGAACACCCATGTTCGATGAGACTTGGCCTTGAGGACTGAGTTGTGGACTGGAATGTGAGCAACTACAGCATTTTGTGGTCTGGGCTTGAGCAGGCTTGGATCAGAGTTGGACTGATGAACTGAGTTGAAATGGTGTTAACCATTTCAGTAATGGTAATGGGTAAAAGGTAAAGTGTTGTTACATATGCTGTAGAATACATTAAGTTGTAACTTACCTTTTTCTCCCAGTGATATTTTCCTTAACAGCCTTTGTAACGATGGCAGAACCTATGACTGAAATGTTACAAACACTTACTAATGTGTTACAAGGACTGAATGTACAGAAGGCACCACCACCTGTGAAGTTGAGCAAGTACAAGGGCACTCCACAAGTCGCTGGTGATCTTTCATTGCAGGAGTGGCTTGATAACTTTGAAAGTTATGCACGTCATTACAGTTTGGAGGGAAGTGCAAAGGCACAATCACTTATTGATCACTTGGCTGGAGTCGCAAAGGAAGAAATCTTATGCAGAGAGGATAGTGTAAGGGAAGACTGTGATAAACTTATTGAAATTTTGAAGTCTTTGTTTGGAGCAGTAGAGACTGTTCAATCACTCACAGCAGAATTTCACAACAGGAAGCAGTTGGGAACTGAAAGTTTGCTTGACTACAGTAGGTATTAATGCGCATATATAATAAGATGGAAAAAGCAGCAACCACAACAGAGAGAAGGGCCCTTGAACAGTTGCGGGATTCATCTCTTAAAGAAAGATTTGTAACAGGGACAAATCAAATATGGATGCAGAGAGAGCTCCGGAGAATAGAAATTGCTGCAAAAGAGAAAACTTTCATAGAAATGAGGGAAGATGTTCTGGAGTTCTTCCGAGGCCAAGAGACAAGAAAGGTTGCTGTGCACGAAGCAATAACTGATGCAGCGGAGATCCATGTTGCAACCACTAAGAAGGCGGATGATGACTTAAAACAAGAAATCAAGTCTTTGAAAGATGATGTGGCTTCGCTTCGGAGATGTGTTGAAGTCTTGGTCAAAGAAAAAAAGAAGGGTTCTACATCCTCTTCTCAGAAGGTTACCAGATGTTACAACTGTGGGAAAACTGATCATAAGAGAAATCAGTGCCAAGAGGAAACATTATGTTTCGCTTGTAAAGGACGTGGACATATCAGTAAAGAGTGTCCTCAACGATCTAACTCAGAGTTGCTGCAGTCAGCGAACCCACCTCAACCTACTTCGTCTATACCCCGCCCTGAGGCAAATAGAGGCATCATGGACTCACAAAACATATCCCCAGAGTTTCTTGAGAAATTCATTGCTCCATGTCCTAAAGGCACGGTGACCATTGCAGGTGTAGATATTGGATGCATCTTTGACACTGGTGCTCAGTCTTCGATCATCCCCTCGTCGGTGTACCATAAACGTCTAAAAGAGAGCCTAAGAGAACTTCCGCAAGAACCAGGTATATTCCTTAATGTGGTTGGCATTGGAGGCATAGAAGTGCCTATTGAAGGATTTATTGAAGTCCCATGGCAAGGAGGATTCTTAGTGGTAGAGGATAGAGTTTGCAGTGAAACCCAATCTGATTATCCAATACTTATTGGAAGCAATATTCTCTACAAGATGTACGGATCTTTAATCGGAGAAGAAGTAGATCTCCACTTTCAGGTACTGAAGGAAACTATGAATTCTGGGAAGAATGAAGACTGTTCTACATCTGTGAAGACCGGGAAAATGGAAATTCTCCCTCCCTACACCATTCGTCGGGTAGTGTGTCAAGTAGAAAATAAAGCATTATTTCCTGGTACTGAGGTGTTGGTGAGAGAGGTCGATTTGCCTATGTCTGTCGCTACTACAGAAGGATGTCAAGAGGTGAAAGGAGATACAGTAGAACTGTTGATGACGAATCATTCAGCGAAGGAGATCCAACTACCACCAGATTTACATGTTGCTGAGGCTTTGGTCATGGAAAGAAAGCTGGAGATTCGCCTTGATCTTCAGGAAGAGAAATTGAGAGTAGCAGTGTGTGATGTGGTGGCTGAGAAAAGTCAAGTGCAGAAAGATGACAAAGAAGGATCAACTTCTGAGACGGTGGAGATTCCAATACTACCCCCTGGAGTAAAGCTAGATGGATTGAGTAGAGAGCAGGAGGAGAAAGTTAGAGAACTTCTTCACAAGCATGCAGATGTTTTCTCAGCTGGAGCATTCGATCTTGGTGAATGTAGTGTAGTGCCACATCATATACAATTAGAGGGTAACTCAGTCGTTAGGCTTCCATATAGGAGGATACCACCAGCCATGATACTGGAAGTAAAGAATGCCCTGCAAGAAATGTTAGATCGAGGTATCATTAGACCATCCAAAAGCCCTTACGCAAGTCCAGTGGTGTTGGTTCGCAAGAAGGACGGATTACTAAGACTGTGCATAGATTATAGGAAGATTAATGCTCAGACGATCAGGGACTCTTTTCCCCTTCCAAGGATAGAAGAAGCACTCGATGCATTGAGAGGTGCGAGGTACTTTACATCAATGGATCTAGCACATGGCTATTTTCAGGTCGTCATGGATCCAACTTCCATTGATGTGACTGCTTTTAGAGTACCTTGGGGGTTATATGAATTCACTGGAATGCCTCAGGGTTTGGTGAATAGTCCGAGTACTTTCCAAAGAACGATGGAGTATATTTTGGGAGACCTGAACTTGAGTCAGATCATCTTGTACTTAGATGACATACTACTGTTTTCTTCAACATTTGAACAGCACTTAGAGAGATTGGATTTAGTACTGACCAGATTGGCAGAGAATGGACTAAAAGTGAAAGGAAAGAAATGTCACTTTGTTCAGCAAGAGGTAGAATATCTAGGACATTTCGTGACCAGTGAGGGAGTAAGAGTGGACCCTGGAAAGGTAGAGAAGATTCGAACATGGCCACGACCTCAGAACGGGAAAGATGTGAGTTCATTTTTGGGTCTAGCATCGTATTATCGACGCTTTATTGATGGTTTTTCCAGCATAGCTGCTCCCTTACATCAAGTTGCAGAGAAAGGAAAAGGAAGCAAGACTAAGTTTGTTTGGGGTCAAGCACAAGAAGAGGCTTTTGAGATATTGAAGTCACAACTAACCAGTACTCCAGTCTTAGCATACCCCAAATTTGATGAGGAATTTATAGTCGAGATAGATGCATCCAAGAAGGGTTTAGGTGCTTGTTTGTCCCAGAAGGGAGAAGATGGGAAAGTACATCCCATAGCTTTTGCCAGTAGAAGTTTACGAGGATCGGAGAGAAATTACCCAGACTTCAGTAGTTTCAAAATTGAGCTGCAGGCACTAAAGTGGGCGATTGCGGAAAAGTTTGCACCTTACCTCATGAGTTCTCGCTGTATCGTTTTGACTGATCATAACCCATTAGCCCATTTGTCTACTGCCAAATTGGGCGCTACGGAGTCAAGATGGGTTGCACAGTTGGCACCCTTTAACTTTGAAGTGAGATACAGAACTGGAAGGAGTAATGGGTGTGCAGATGCACTAAGAAGGAGACCCAATGACATGCCACAGGAAGAAGTTACTGCAGCTATCAATGAAGTATTGGACTCTGTGGAGATGCCCCAACCAAGTGGTAGAACATTACCCGATGAACACAAGATAGCCGTTCGAGTACTTACTGATGAGACTGCGTCATGTACCATGCCTTCCTATAGTTATGAGGAATTGGCTAAGTTACAGAAGGAAGATGAAGATTTGAAAGGAGTTTGGCATTGTTGGGAAAATGAATGGCAGCCTGGACGAGAGATTAACGCTCAATCGACAAGTTTACAGGGATGGTTACGGGAGTATAAGAACTTTCGAGAGTATCATGGTGTACTTTACCGAGAAATTGATGATCCAGTTCTAGGCAAAATTCAACAACTACTCATCCCTCGAGTATTGAGAGAAACAATGCTGGAACTGACACATGATAGATGGGGACACCAAGGAATGGATAGGACTCTAAATCTTCTGAGAGAAAGATGTTACTGGCCTGGAATGACACGTGAGGCACGAAGGTATATCAAGAAGTGTTTTAGATGCATCGCTTCAAAAGTGCCTATGCCGACTATCCATCCTCCGCAACGACATTTGCTTGCTTCTAGACCTCAAGAAGTAATTGCAGTGGACTTCTTGAAACTCGATAGAGGTCGGGGAGGATTTGAGGACGTATTAGTCATTACAGATGTCTTTAGCAAATACTGTCAAGCTGTACCATGTAAGGATCAAAGTGCTTTAACAGTAGCAAAAGTACTTCGAGATGCCTGGTTTACCCGCTATGGAGTACCTTCAAGAATTCATTCCGATCAGGGACGATCGTTTGAGAATGCTATTTTGACAGAATTGTGCAAGCTGTACAAGATACAGAGATCGAGGACAACGGCTTATCACCCCGCGGGGAATGGCCAATGCGAAAGATTTAATAAGACCCTGTGTAGCCTGTTGAGATCATTGGACCCAAAAGACAGGAAGAGATGGCCAGAGTTGATTCAGCATACGGTATATATATACAATACCACCCCTCATCGAATTACAAGAGTGACACCACATTTCTTGATGTTTGGTCGTCGACCCACATTACCAATAGATCATTTGTTGAATAATCTACGTTCAGACTGGAGTGAAGACTACACTCAAACACAACAAAAGCTGTTGGAGAAGGCGTACAAGATAGTATGTGATCGACAGAGAGAAATGGCAAGAAAAGAAGAAGAAAGACAGCAAGCTAGAGTAAGAGGTGATATACCTATCTTGGAAGTAGGAGAGAGAGTCCTATTGAAAAAAGAAGCATTCACAGGAAGACATAAACTTCAGGACAAATTTGATGATTTACCCTATGTAATACTTGCTAAGAATGAGGAAGGAGACTTGTTCCAGATTCGGCCAGCTTTTGGTGGTCGTACTCAGTGGGTAAATCGACGCCGCTTGATAGCTGACCCCCGCTCACAGGATGATGGTCTAGGAGATGTCCTACCTTGTCTAAACGAAGAAGAATTCAGTGACAATGACATGGATGCCATAGGGAATCCGTATGATGATGATGACGACAATGTCGATAACGATGATGATGATGATGACGAAGAGGTTGGTTATCTATTGTCATGGAGAGATTTAACTCGGCGACGAGAAGAACGGTCAGATGATGTAGAGCAAGAAAGATCTCTGCCTAGACGATCAGCTAGAACCACCAAAGGGATAAATCGAAATCCAGGTCGTAGGCCGGTGTCTGCGGTCACGGGACTATCTGTCTGATTTTCTTAGTAATTGTTGAATTTTACTTGGACTCGTAGCCTCGCGTTTCTTTCATTTTCCTCTTTACTTCTCTAACTATAGACATTAGAATTTTTTTAATCATTACACAGTTATGAGTGTACTGTATATTTGTATCTCATTGTGATCATAAAACAAGTGAGGAATATCATCACGTCATTTTAAGCTTGATTGTATAACTTTGAAACAAGCGGGGAAGGAATCCCACAAGGCGTATAAAAATTTCTTTGAAAAAAGATAACAAAAGTTTGAAACAAGGAATTACATGAATTTGATTGGTTGTAATCACTTTGCACAAAGTAAAACAGACTAAAAGGATTCAGATTAATACAAAAAGAATTGTAAATATATTGTGATCAAGTTTATTGAGAACTGAGTAAAATTATTATTTTTGTGAAGATGGTACAAAAGCATGAAATAAGCACTATGGTTTGTTATAGGCTTGGTAAAAAACAATTCTGATTAGAAAATCGAAAAAATCCAGGAAGATAATCTGGTGTACTGAAGATAATTTGTATTTAATATCAAAACACTAGTTAAAGATGGAAAGCTTGGTCATTGTTGGAGATGTGTTGGTTAAAGAGTTTAGTCAAAATAATTTATCCGTGAACTGAGGAACATGAATTTCCTTGGATGTTAATTTCTGTTTTAATGCATATGGTTTGTAATATGGAAAAGTAATTGAGTACAGTTTATAGCACAGATGTACTTGTACTAAATTCTATATTTGGAGTAATTGTAGATAAATTAAGTAAATTAGTATTAAGTACTTTCGAGACGAAAGTTTCCAAGCGGGGAAAATTGTAGGAAAATGAATTATTTTTTAACTTCTTGAATTTGTTCATATTTGCTCAGTGCGCATGTTTTTGATTAAATGAGCATGCTGATTACCGCATTTGACATTTTAGGTCGTCGCGCATGCAAATTAGTTGGTCTGAAAGAGATTTTGGTTTGCACGCATGCAAATTAATAGCTGTGCATGTTAAGTAGGTTACCGCCCTGGTGGAATGCGTGTGATGCCGTGTACTGTAGCATTGGGCGAAGAGACAGCAACACACGAGTTCGAGCCAAGGTCGTGAGCAGACGCAGCATCACAACGTTGAAATGTTCAAGGTTGTGTGCGAGGTTGAGTGCATTTATCTTTAGATTCTGACAGTAATCCAAAGCAGTTGCAGTGAGACAGTCACAAGTACTGGTGACTTGGCAGTTGGTTGCTGTACGTTCTAGACGGTTGTTGAGCTCAGTGGGTGTGTTCTCTTCGAGCCCTTGGGGTTTTCTCTTTTTATGATTGTGAGCTACCGTACACTAAAGGCCGAGACAACGGCAATGAAATAAACTACAGAACTTCACTCATCCTGTATTTCTGGTCTTCATTGTTGTGCTCTGGTCCTGTACTGCGACAGTAATAACAACAGAACAAATGATAAAGTACAGGCTGACTACATGTTACTATTGTCTCCTTCACCTTTCATATCTAATCAAAGTACTGTAAAATTGAGAAGAGCAGCCAAAATTAATCAAGCTTGTTCAAGTTCAGTATCTTCCATGATATAATAATATGGTTTTAGTTTCCCAGGGTAGCTCAGGAAGTACTAATGTTGTTCTCCCTGAGGGCCCTTCAATAATATTATTACCTCTAGCCTAACTACCATGACAAGGCGCTCAAGCATTCAATAAATTTCTTACTACCGGTACCCATTCTCCACCTGGGTGGAGAGTGGCAAATACAGATTAATGTCTTGCCAAAGGACAGTAGTGCCGTGATGGGAATTCCAACCCTGTACTTTGTACTCCATAGTAGGACCTATCCACTGGATCACGACCCTCCTACATCATGCTAACTACTTCCAAAAAATTTTACAGCAATACAGAAACTAGCACATCAATGATGTGGCGCTCATCCGGCATGCAGCAAAGAAATTGATGCAATTTGTACTTTGAACACAGTAGACATTGCAATGAATCGATGAAATGTACATGTATTGGTTACATGCATGTATAGATGATGAAGTGCCTATTGCAGATCTGGCTAAATGTGGTTTTGGAAGGAGACAGTGACATGTAGATATGAATGAAAGTCTGGAAATTGACAACTCAAGTTGCACGACTTCAGTTAAAAGATTTTGGGGAATGTAAATTTTAATAGTTTTACTGTGTGACAGAGAAATTTGAAATAAAGCATAAAGTTAATCAAGGTGAGGTATCTCTACCAACTGTGAAATTTTTATTGAGAGAGATTTGAAAGTTAAGATTTGTAATAAAAGAGAAAAGCACTGAATGACATAAGTTATGCATTGGTGTAAAAAAAGAATTTTAAGGTTGGGACATTTAAGGGTGGCTTCAGTGCATTGTCCCTCACTGTTTCAAGTCTTTATTAGCTCATAACCCGCTATTGTTGACCACTGTCACTTCTGGGTTCTCAGTTCTGTCGATGATGTCGACAGAAATCATGTAGAAAGGTATAGCCTTTGAAATAATCCAGCAGCCATGGGTTTCATAATGGACAGGGCAAAGAGTTAAAATAAATTTTGTATAAATTACCATAAATAATTTTCTAGATAAAATTTCAAAATTCCGAGTAGAAGTTCAATGAACCTCATGAAAGTCTTCCTCAATAAATGAGGAAGAAGAAGCAAGTTTTGTGATTTTGTAATAAATTTCGCATAAATTAGCATAAATAATTTTCTAGACAAAATTTCAAAATTCCATGAAGAAGTTCAATGAACTTCATGAAAGTCTTTTAGATGGAAGAAAAAAAAATCAAAATCAGTCAATAAATGAGGAAGAAGAAGCAATTTTTGTGATGTTTTAATAAATTTTGCATAAATTTGCATAAATAATTAGCATAAATTATTTTCTAGACAAAATTTTAAAATTCCGAGTAGAAGTTTAATAAACCTCATGAAAGTCTTTCAAATGGAACAAAAAAAAAAATCGAAATCGGTCAATAAATGAGGAAGAAGAAGCCATTTTTGTGATCTTTTTAATAAATTTCGCATAAATTAGCATAAATAATTTTCTAGACAAAATTTCAAATTTCCGAGTAGAAGTTCAATGAACCTCATGAAAGTCTTTCAGATGGAAAAAAAAAAATCGAAATCGGTCAATAAATGAGGAAGAAGAAGCAATTTTTGTGATTTTAGAATAAATATCGCATAAATTAGCATAATTAATTTTGTAGACAAAATTTCAAAATTCTGTGTAGAAGTTCAATGAACCTCATGAAAGTCTTTCAGATGGAACAAAAAAAAATCGAAATCGGTCAATAAATGAGGAAGGAGAAGCAATTTTTGTGATTTTTGAGAAATGCGCATAAATTAGCATATTTAATGAGTTTCAAAATTCTGTGTAGAAGTTTCGAATCCCCCACCTAGTGCTATCATATAAAGCAAACGGAATTAAAATCGGGTAAGAAATGGCGAAGAAGAAGCATTTTGAAATTGTGGACGGACGACAGACGAAGGACGGACAGACGGACGGACGGACGGACGGACGGACGACGGACGACGGACGACGGACGACGGACGCCTCGCCACGGCATAAGCTCATCTGGCCCATTCGGGCCGGATGAGCTAACAATACATGAATATTCAGTATACTTTTATGTAAAAATATCATAACATGTTCAGGGATGTTTGATTGATACCAAATTTATACAATTCTTGATTGCTAATGTATACATGTTAAGGCCTAACGCAGGAATGTCATCCCAAAATAAACTGCAATCTATTCTATAACTCCTACAACTTTTGAGACAAAAAATAACATTTCATGAGCTTATTCATACAATATAAAGCACTTTCTCCTTGCAAACTCAGGATAAGCTTTAACTCTTTTTACCCGCTATGGATTGAGACCCAAGACTGCCACATGGTTTCTAGTACATGATACATACACATTGTGTATGTGCCAAAAGTTGACTGTGGCAGACCACTCTTTGTTCCATTAGTCAACCATAGCCAGAAAAGAGTTAAATTGTCAGCTGGACTGAATGGCATTGCATTCTACTTACTGGAGGAGGCTTCTTCCTCATCTCAAATGTCCTGGAATCGCCGAGGGAGACGGACGCTATCGTAGGTTTGCTACCAAGCGAGGGCTCATCATCACTGTGCCAGGAGACGTGGTCTTTGCCGTTGCGGTAGAAGTTTAGGAGGCAACTGTTAAATGTCTGGTCAGTCTTCTCCTGGATACGGCTTTTCACATACAGCAAGGTTTCATTCCACTGAAGAAAGAAGGAGAACACAGAGTCAAGATGATACAAAAACAACCACCCCCCTCCCCCCCAGGGGGTGGGGGGGGGGGGACACTCAACATATTGGACAGACGGGTTCATGCTGCTTTGACGACCCCCTTTTTCAATGGCCGATTGCCGTTCTCAAGATACCCAAATTTCCATAAACTGCCGTTCTCACCCTTCTCATGTGTTCTCAAGATACCCGGCCAGAACAAAAGCGCTCGTCTCTCTCCATTTCCCCCGGCGCGCCCCGTTCCCTAGCTCTCGCATATGTACGTCCATTCACTTACATGTGCAATTGCATATATGCATGCACTATAAAATCCCCACGCTATGTGCCATAGTTCCTTAGACTGTTTTTTTGCCCAAAGACTCTGTTTTTCGCTTCTAGTCAGTTCCTTGGACCCCCGTTTTGAGGGCGGCTGTGGCACACCCCGTCTGAAATTTTTTTTTTTTGAATGCCTGACTTGAACTGCTTCACTGGAACTTACATTCCTCAGTCATTTGTTCTCTCCGTGATTTTGAGCCTGTATGCAAATGCAGCAAATCTTTTACACATGCCCTATATGTAACATTATGTAACTGACTGCTGCAAAGTGCGATCACAAAATTGTTCACGAAAAGACTAGGGTGAAGATGTTCACTTACATCTGTATTTTTCTCCCATCTCACTTTAGTGTAGGCATAAGGGTGCTCACCATACCAGTATGTCAGTCTTGGCTCATCAAATGTTTGCCCTATAAAGAAAGCCAAGTGAAATGTTTCAAAGATAAATCTGCAGGTAATTTTAAAAGCATTTTCTTCTATATGCATCAATAATGATAATAATACTAAATATCTACATTTAATTTGAGCACATATCCATCCCAGGGGATACTCAAGGCGCCTACAAAGGACTATTATTACCCCGGCTTTAGCCCAGCTGCCCTAAGGTGCTGAAAGCATTCAAGGAATAAACTCCTACCAGTAACCATCGTACCCATTTACTACACCTGGGTGGAGAGTGGCAAATGTAGATTAATGTCAAGGGAATTTTTCCTCTAAAACTAAGTCTGTAGATGATTTGGACATTTTTCTAAAAAATGCATTTACAGAATGCATTTAATAACACTTATGATTGGGAAAATTTCTACTTCCTTTCCACAGCTTATTTTATTGTATATTTTGGGGTCTGGACAGCCCAACCCTGGATAACCCGACCACCTACCCTGGACAGCTCGACCGGGTCGAGTTATCCGCAAGGGGGGGGGGCGGTTCTGCATTATCAACCAAATTCACCCAGTTCACAATAAATTGCCATTTAAGTGGTAACTTATAATTAGATTTATACAGTCACGATGTTAAACACGGCAATTGTGGAGTCTTGACAGTTACACTGAAGGAAGTGACCATGAAGCTTTCCCTCGTAATGAGAATATTTTTATGAAGGACCTGGCACCAAAGGCTAGTGGTAAGTTGATTTTATGCCCCAAGAATCACTGCTAGAAATATACCTCGTAATCTATCTTTACAAAACCCTTACCTAGAGAATGGAAAGGTTATCTTGAAATGTAAAGATATATATTACAAGGTTTATTTCTATCAGTACAGTGATTCTTCTGGCATGAAATCAACTTACCTCAAGCCTCCGGTGGTCCGATCCATCATTCATCAAAATAATTGAAAACTAGAACTAGCTCATGTTTATTCACTTTCAGTGCAGCTCTCAAAAAGTCATGACTGTTTACATTTAATTCTAATTTACTACCGGCAATTTATTGTGAATTTAAAGTGAATTTAGTTCATAAAATCATGAGAAAAAAAAGTGGGTTGAGTTGTGGTATCCCACCCTGGAAAACTCGACCGGGTCGAACTGTCCAGGGTAAGTGGTCGGGTTATCTAGGGTCTGGCTGTCCGTAGGTAGGGCTGTATAGGAACCTATATTTTTGGTGCTCAAATTCAGTTTATGTTATCAATCTAAATATGATATATCATTGTTTCAGGAATCAAAACTAAAGACTTTATAAATTTGATGAAAATTTTTACTCGCACCCTTCTGCCAGGTAGTTCTAAACAACAAAGTAGTTTAATCATTTCACCCATTTTACGTCCACTAACCTTGTATACAATTCTGCTTCTGAGTCCAAGGGATCTCTTCTCTTAGAGTAGCAAACACATAATCAGCTTCCTCAGGTAGCAGAAAATCCCTTGTTAAAGTAATCCTGGAAAAAAAAAAAGGAAAAAATTAATTTACATGTGATTGTGGTCATCCACATCCCATCACTGCAACATTACTACATGATCACCGTAACGAGTCATGGTACGAGGTCCTTATCAAATGCTTGCTTTCGATTCACCCAGGGTGACCGGGGGGGGGGGGGGGGGGTTTGGTGCGCACAAAGCTCCTTTTGAATTTGACAAATTTCGGCAATAGCTGACAGACAACTGCCAATGGCCGGGCTAAATTATTTTGATTGTGGCACCTGCTTCTGGTACAGGCTTCTGTACTGGTTTTCCTATTGATCAGCTGACTTGCCTTAATAAAAAATTGAGTCTAAAATGCTATCGTAAAGTGACGTAAATATCGATTTGAATCATACAAAAGTATTTTCTTCAGTATGCGGTTCCGTTGCGAAGCAGCGATGTGTTGGTCAGAAGGGAATTAGAAGAGAAAACCAACAATGTATCTGTAGATGCGAGATGTCAAGAGGGTGAAATATCCTACCCATCTTATCCAAGCAGTGGCATGGAAGAAACTAAGTACATGTATGTCGCAAGGGCAAGTTTGAACCGACAAAACATTCCAGGCTTTGTTCGAGATATTTTGACGATGAACAAATTGACTCTGACGGCCATGCCACTGGCTTACCACAATTTTTCTTATGGAATGAGTATGGAGCCCGGAAGCGGGCAATACAACCAAATGAACGATAGACCTAATGAACCTGCAGTGCGAATCAACCAATCGAAAGCAAGCATTTGATAAGGACCTCGTACCATGACTCGTTACGGTGATCATGCCTTTTCTACTCTTACCCCAAAACTCTGGAACAATCTTCCTATCTACATTTGTGAGGCTTCCATCATAGATTCTTTCAAAACACTTCTTAAAACTCATTTTATTAGGCAATCGTATCAGTAGTTAATTTGTTTGCACTTGTTCTTTCATGTTCTTTATCTTTCTCTCATCTTTTCTTCATTCTTTCCTGCACTTAGAAATGTAGTACTTATTAAACGCTATATAAATTTTACATATTATTATTATTATTTTTATTACTATATGGTGGCGCCCTCTAGTGGCTCAGTAGTTTTATTAATTGTTGATCCCTCGACTTTATCAGGACAACAGGCTGATCTTACCTTGCCTCTCCACCCGGCTCCATACTTATCACGTATGACCCATCTTTCCTGCAAAGGAGAAACAATAGGAGATGAAGCATTTGAATTAATTTAGTTTGCAACATCATGTATGCGTAACTTTCTGAATTCTGAATATTATTTTGTTTTGTAGTGTCACTAGCTAGTGCACTCAGATGCATATATTTAAAACATATCCCAGATTAAGGCCAGTTTTTATGTACCCCTTGAGAACTAGGTGCCAATATTAAGAAAAGGGCTCTATAATCTGTTGGGCTTTAAGTTGAATGAGATATCATCTGGGAACTTGATATGTACAGATTGAGGAGTGAGAGCATGTTTCAATACATATCAAAATAGCCTATCCTATGCCTGTGCCTGATTAAGCTTTACACTTACGAAATCTCTTTCGGCTTTGGAACCCTTCGTATCGGACCAGTCTCTGTGTAAGTAAACCTCTCTTGCAGACAATCTGATTGACCCGTCGTCGACTGTGATGTTGTAGACTCTGCGCTCTTACTTGTCGGGGACACTGCATTGGGATTGGGTCCTGGTCTCTGATGTTGGGGCTTGGATCGAGCTCCTGGGTCAGATCCTCTGGTCTGTATGTGTTAAATTTGTAAGAAATAATGGCTGTGGTTGTCTAGAGATTATTTCATACGGTATAATCTTTAAAGTTCACCATTAGTGTACAGTGGTTGTGTTCAACACTTTCATAACTCAAGACAGGCACATGCAATAAAATGACTTCATATCCCCGAACGAAATAGACTGACTTTTCAGTCTACCAATTTAATGGCCCTCAGTAAAGGCGCACAGCCAATATGGGAGGCTCTTTCCCATTTGTGAGATTGTCTCCATTCTTAGAGACTTTTGTCAAGAATTTCGGTAGCCTGTTTGGGAGACAATCTCCTATTTAGGATACCAATTTTCTTAGTTTACATTTGCTACAAAGGGATCACCTTGGCTCAACTTGAAAATACGATAAGCAGATCACTCATGAACAATGAGTCCTTTTAACCGTCTACTTCCGTTTAAATTATTACATTTTTTGTTGTGATCCACACACAAAAACAAATGGGCTTCTGACCTCAGAGAGGAAAAAAAAATCGGTTGAGAAAAAGTGCCTTGTTGTTGGTGTTGTTTCTATTGTCCTCTTCACACTCTTGTTAGCAAAGTCTTGAATATCAGAAACTGTCTCCCAAATTGGCCATGCGCCTCTACTGTCCCTGGGGGCCAATATTTTCATTTGATTTACCTTTCCTTTTGATGGTTGAGCAGCCCATGATCCCTGTATTCTTGCTCTCTGTCGCTTGTTATCAGCCATCACAAGCAATCAGATGAGACTTCTGATCGGAGACGATACCTTCATGGAAAACAAAAATGATTTTCAAAACAATTAAGACACATTTCAAATGCGTCAAATACTGAATTTGTTGGCGCCATGGTCTGTTGTCCTTCCACCAGTAAGCAGCCATTAGGAACAGCACTGTCTTTGACTATAGAGCTACATGTAGGTCTAGGACAACGAGTTGTAGATTCTAAAAAGTTACATAGTCTTATACATCATCAACATGAATTTTACATTAACCTATTGCCGACTGGAACCAGGTAGAAGTGATGAAAACATCTACCGACTAGGGTCTAATTCATTCATTCAATTCCATTTTATTGTCCAATGGAACTTTGCTTTCCTCAAGTTTTACATCCAGATATCAAATAACTTTAGTTTTTACATGTATGCAAATACAGTTAACCTTGCATAAAAAACTTCATAAGTCGAATTTTCCCTAAGACTTGCCAAGTCGAATCCACTCTTTCGACCAATTTCCAAAGTTGAATTTTTCATAAGTCTAACTAACTATTTTTTGTGGTCCCAACACTAACAGATTTGACTTATAAAATGCAAAGTTAACTGTACATCGTACATGTAACTTAACAATTATGATTTTAATATCGTGGTTGAGGAAACCACTTGTTCGTGTGCATACATTACAATGTGCATACCGTGCATGCAGAGTCTATGTGAGGGGAAAGAGGACAATGACGCAATGAAGCGCTTCTGTGCAGAGTGAATGGTGCCTGTGGTTTCTTCAAGGCTCAACCACGATCACATACTAGTAAACATTATTCAAAATTTAAAAACTGGCTTGCATATATGTACTGATCTGTGTAGCAGTGCCACGTACATGTACATGGGCACTAGCCTGTGCTCGCGTGCCACGACCTTCTATACAACTAATTAGCCCCCGTAGAGCTACATGTGTATGCCACGTACATGTTTAGTCGCATTGTTTGTTCACGCTTGCACCCCAAAACTAAACCTGGCTCAGGGGGGATTAGTGGCTGGCACAATAGGGATTAGCATTGTGGCAATGGGGTTGGTCTATGTCATGGGGCCAGAATCAGGGTTAATAAAGTGAGACTTGAGCTGAGAGAATGGAACTAGTAATCACAAGACAACTCTCAGTCTCACTCTAGCTCTCACATGCACATACAATATGGCTCGAGTGCCCAAGTCTGCGCAGTGCCCTTGTCTGCACACACGCGGAACTGATGAAGCAAAACACGCAACGAACATAAACTTTTCATCTTCATCATAGGCCAAATCTTAGGGATTGGTATTCATGGAAAAAAAACGAGTCAAAATATTGAAAAAAAGGTCTTATTTTCTGACATTTTATTCACAAGCCTCAAAATGTCGTCTTTCACGTTAAAACTCCCGAACTGCGTGTAAAATGAATGAGTGCGCAGACATGGGCACCATTGTTTTTTTTTTCAATGTTGAAATGACACGGCCGCCATTTCTTGTGAAAATGGCATTGTTCTTGCTCTAATTTTGATGAGATTTTTTGCAAACTTACTCTTTAGAATATCAGGAATGATATAAAATTAAGATTTAGAGAAATATTAACCCATACGATGCCACCACCTTGTGTACTGATCTGCGTAGAAGTGCCACGTACATGTGCACTAGCCTGTGCTCGCATGCCACAACCTTGTATACAATGACTCATGAGTAGCCTCCGTAGGTGTGCCACAATCCACGTACATGTTTAGTCGCAGACTGGCATTGTTTGTCCTGTTTGTTCACGCTCGAGCACCCCAAACCTTAGACAGAAAAAATCTGTCTGTTTGGAGTTTAATTTTATATAACATTTTCTGACTTTTGAGGTTCTCCTCCAAGACAAAGAGGGATATTCATAAAGGAGAGGGATTCCGCGAAGCCAGACGTAGTCTCAGCGGAGCATATCCCCGAACGAAATAGACTGATCTTTCGGCCTTCCCAAACCTAACCTGGCACAGGGGGATTAGTGGCTGGCACAATAGGGAGTAGCACTGTGGCACTGGCGTTGATACATGGGGGAAGATTAACGGTTAAAGAAATTCTGGTTCATTTTCAGGTCAAAATCATAGGGCTCCCCATCATACTCACAGCTATTCTCAGTCTCAGAGTGAGAGTCAGTCTCTCTCAGTCTCACTCTCAGAGAGAATCACCAATCACAATCAGAGTTCAGACATCATTCACGGTCTCAAAAACTATCATCACGGCCGGCTGCGCGGCCATATTATCATATCCTTACATTGTATTTTTTGTAGTTATGTCTAGTATAGGTCTAGATCTAGATGTTATTAAACTCCTGGGAGCTCCACGGCACGCCGCCGCCAGAACTCCCTGGAGTTAAGTCTTTATGAATTCAGACTTACATTAACCTAGTACCTCGCATAAGTGTGAGTGGTTACAACCATTATTTGTTAGACTCAGTCACACAACTCACAAGTCACAACAATCAACATGACCAGATGACACTTTTGACAGCATCATCCAAACGAAACCTCCAAAATCATCTAGGAGTAGGACTAGTAATCCGGAATCAAATACACTGGTTGATTTACCCGATCCGAGTGACAGGAGCTAGGAGATATACCTCACTTCACCCTATTGAGTTTCAGAAAAGATTACCAAATATGAAAAGAAGTGAGGTTACTATTGCTTCCCTATTCTTAAAAACAACAGTCATGACACATCAACCTGAATTTCGGAAGAGAATCTGTAACCTACTTCCAGTTAAAGAACAATTATTTTTAAATAAAAAGTCAATAATGGAACAGAAATCATGCAAAAATGAACCATATTTTTAATAAAAACCACACATTAAGCAATAATTTTTGAAGAGCTATCAACTAATCGATTGCCATCTTTCCATATTCAGCAAAAGAAGAAAAAATGAAGAAGTATTAAAATAGGAAACGCCTTGATATAAGCTAAATACAACAAAAGGATGGTGACATCTCTCTGATCTGTCAGATCTGTGTAATCTAAAATTTCATAAATGTGATTTCGTCTGGTGGAATCATCCATCATATTTTCTTCCAATATAATACCAGAATATATTTCACACTACATCTGAGGTGTTGAATTACTGAAGCAACCACTCAATATGGGTGCAAATCAAAGCGAACAGCAAGTTTCACGGTACGATGCTCCCATCGAGTCGGAGGCAGGTCCCCCGCCAACAGCTGCGGCAGGGGAAGGAGGCAGCATACCGTACACGTTCTACTCCGTGGACAGGAATGTTCCAACTCCGAAAGGTGACACAAATTACATTTTATGAAATTCTTATCAATATCATGCTTGATATTTAACAGTGTTTAAGTTTGTGTATAAGTAAGTACAACCTTTTCTACAAAAAATACATGCAATCTGCCATGACCTTAGTTTTAACTTTGTTTTTTTTAATTTTATTTATTTATTGGGGGGGGGGGCACTCACGGGACCATCACTATATGGGGCTGTGTCAATTTCGGCCTGTCACGACCTCTAAGTTGAAGATGTAAAATCACCAATTATGATCTGCAAAATTTTGAGATAATACTTCCTTCTACCATGTCTACCATGTCTACGACTACATTTTAGAATGATAGAATATCTAATTTCATGCCAGATCCTTCGATAGGAAGTTTATGATCATCTTGATCAAGTGAAATTTTCAGGCTGTTTTTGGTCCGTGATCTTGCTCCTCTCTAGACCGAAAATTCTGTCTCTCGTTCATTAGCCTCTTATTATTTTGACAGGGTTGGCCATTCACTTAGAGACAGAAACACTCCTATCACTCTGCTGTGCAAACTTTCTGAGAGCCGACGAACAGTCGGCATGTAGTCGTAAAAAGGCTTGTAGACCCCTTTTTTATAAATATTTTACAAATTGAATAGATTAGGCCTAGGCTCTAAACATTCACGAATCTGTTCACTTACCAATTTGACTGTTTTATTCCATGTAATGCTCCTTTTTCAGGTAATTCAGGGTCCAAGTTATTCTCCGTTTGAAAATCTTGCAGCCGTATTCAAACGGTTCCCACTGCGCAGGAATGAAGATAACATTGCACCTGTTCTAGTCTACGTACAAGGGAAAACTGTTATGAAGGGGAAAAAATCAATGTGTGCGAGTTTGTAATGAATTCATCACATTTTCCCCTTCAAAATAATAAGAGGCTAATGAACGAGAGACAGAATTTTCGGTCTAGCTCCTCTCCAGCACACATATGGGCTAGATATCACACACCTGCTATGGGAGGCAATTGCTCACAGTATGAAGGTACAGAGTGTGAGGTTATCTCCAATAACCTTGCACACATGTAAGTGTGAGTGGGGGGGGGGGGGGGGGCTTCATTCCAATCAGCATGCATAGCTATACTAATTAATATATACATTTACTTGTAAATTGTAAAATTTTCTGTATATACTTTATTCATGATTGTAATGTTTCTATTTTTGCATATCTGTTGATTTCACTGAAAAAGAAAAGCATAAAAGAATAGGCCTACTTAAAACAAAAATACTTATACATCTAACTGTTATGTAGCCTATTTGGTGAAAATAAAGCCTGTGTCTGGAGCACTTGTCATTAGGCTTTATATTGTCACTTGTCAGACAACCATGGACAATGCAAATAATGTGGTAAACTACATGTAAGTTAGATGTAGACAGAAGAATTTGTCTTTTTGGAGGAGTTTTGTTGTATATTATAACTTTTTTTGCTTTTGAGGCTCTCAAGTTAACTTTGCATAAGTCGAATCTGTTGGGACCACAGACTTACATGTACTTACAGAAAATAGTTTGACTTATATACAAAATTCGACTTAGGAAATGAAAACATGTTTTGCATATAGTTTGGTCAAAAGATTTGATTTAACTTAGGGAAAGTTCGACTCATGCAACTTCGAATTATGCAAGGTTAACTGTATTTCCGCGAGCGAGATAAACTTTTTTTTTTTAGTCCAGATAGCAGTGTCGGGTACCTCGAGATCGGCATCACTAACCTAGATCTTGTTCTTGATCTCGAAGGTATTGGTCTTGATCTTGATCTTGATCTCGGAGCTTCTGTTCTAGGAATTTTCGCTCGAGATTGCTCGAGATCAACATTGTTATTATGTAAATTATCAAACGAAAAAGCTTTTAAAATCGTTTACCAATCGAGATCAATCTTGATCTCGAGACCAGTCTCGAGATCGGCATCAGTAACCTCGATCTTGATCTTGATCTCGGACATATCTGATCTTGATCTCAGATGTTCTCATCTCGATCTTGAGCTGCGGATCTTGATCTTGATCTTGATCTCGGACCCTCTGGTCTTGGACCCAACACTGCTAGATAGTCTACATGTAGATCTACGCCATGATTTATCATGGTTATCCCCTTGTAGTGGAGGATCGATAACTTTTTGAAATCTGGTTTCCTTGTAAAGAAACGAAAAACATTTTCCTTCCTGCGTCTCCTTCAGATACTCGAGTGCAGGCTTTGGCCAAGCAGCAACAAGGGAGGTCCACACCCACAAAGGGGTCTCCGCAAAGAAGTCCCAAGGTGGGGTCAGCCGATCATAAGATTGTGACGGTGTCAGCGGGGACTCAAGGAACAGACCAGTCGTTGTCGTTTGAGATTCAAAAGATGAGAGACATACCGACGTTCCTTCCCATCCTTAAAGGCATCCATAACGTTCCACCGGTGGAGGACCCGAATCAGATGGAGAAAATGGATCACAGGTGAGGAGGAGGAGGAGGAGGAAGAGGATTTTGTTACAAGTGATGATGATGATGATGATGATGATGGTGATGTCGATGATGATGATGATGATGATGATGGTGATGATGATGATGATGATGGTGATGATGAGTATGATGATGATGATGGTGATGATGATAATGATGATGGTGATGATGAGGAGGAGGAGGAGGTTTATGAAGGATGATAAAGATGATTGTGATGATGATCATCATCATCATGGTTATTGATCATGGAAAAAACACTGATAGTCATGGAAAAATGATGATGATGATGATGATGGTGATGATGATGGTGATGATGATGATGATGATGATGATGATGATGGTGATGATGATGGTGATGGTGATGATGATGAGTATGATGATGATGATGATGGTGATGATGATGATGATGATGATGATGATGATGATGATGATGGTGATGATGATGATGATGATGGTGATGATGAGTATGATGATGATGATGGTGATGATGATAATGATGATGGTGATGATGAGGAGGAGGAGGAGGTTTATGAAGGATGATAAAGATGATTGTGATGATGATCATCATCATCATGGTTATTGATCATGGAAAAAACACTGATAGTCATGGAAAAATGATGATGATGATGATGATGGTGATGATGATGGTGATGATGATGATGATGATGATGATGGTGATGATGGTGATGATGATGATGATGGTGATGATGATGATGATGATGATGATGGTGATGATGATGATGATGATGATGATGATGATGGTGATGATGATGATGGTGATGATGATGATGATGATGATGATGGTGATGATGATGATGATGATGATGATGATGATGATGGTGATGATGATGATGATGGTGATGATGGTGATGATGATGATGATGATGATGATGGTGATGATGATGATGATGAAGAGGAGGAGGAAGTTAAGAGGATTATGAAGGATAATGATGATGGTAAGGGGCAATTCCACGGTAATGGAAGGACATTCAGACACATTTTACCAACTTCAAACCATAACTACAATTTGTTGTTGTTGTTGTAATGGTAGAACATTTCAAATAACAGAGATGTAAGATTAGATCAACTGCCTTTGATTTTCAGAAAAATTCTGTTATTGCCAAGCAGTATTAATGAAATTTGCATAATGAGGTCGGTAACGGAAGGACATCAAAATATTTTTTTATTTCCTTCCGTTACGGACCTCATTAATATGCAAATTTCATTACTGCTTGGCGATAACAGAATTTTTTTTTTGAAAATCAAAGGCAGTTGATCTACAGTAATCTTACATCTCTGTTGTTTGTAATGTTCTACCATTACAAAAAAAAAAAATTGTAGTTATGGTTTGAAGTTGGTAAAATGTGTCTGAATGTCCTTCCATTACCATGGAATTGCCCTAATGATGATCATCATGGTTATGATCATGGAAAAAACAATCATGATGCTCATGGAAAAAATGATGATGAAATTGTTGATATTCATACTGGTTATAATGGTGATGGTGGTGTTGGGGGTAATGACATTTTTTTAGTGATCATGATGATGATGTTCATGATGGTGAAAAAATGTTGATGATTGGCGGTGATGAAAACTCTACCATGGTGATGATGATGATGGTTGTGGTAGTCATGAAGACGGTGATGATGATGATTCGAGTAATGATGTCGATGATGCTGATGCTGAGAGCACTGCTTCTACTGCTGCTGCTGATCGTTATGATGGTGGTGGTGATGATGATGACTGGTGATATGATGATGGTGACAAGAATGATGATGATGATGATGATGATGATGATGGATATGATGATGGTGGGGAAAAAATTGCTGATATTGATACATGTACTGGTTATAATGGTGTTGGTTGTATTGGGGGTAATAATATTTTTTGTGATCATGATGATGTTAGTAATAGTGAAAATGTGGATGGTGGTGATGATGATGACTCTGTCATGATACTGGTTATTATGGTGCTGGTGGTGTTGGGGGTAATGTTATCATGATGATGTCAGTGATAGTGAAAATGATGGTGGTGATGATAATGGTGATGAACATGGCGATTCGCATAATGATGATGATGTTGATCACGATGATGATGATTGTGGTACTTGGTAGCGATAATGATGATTTTGATGGCTGTGTTAGTGTTAGTGTTGTTGTTGATGATGATGATGGTGGTGGTGAATGGTGATGATGATCGTTTGATGTTGATGATGATGACGTTAGTAATGATGTTGGTATGTACATGCAGAATATTATTTCCTTCCAATACACTATTACGCGTACAAGTCTTGCAAGACCTAATATTATTCATGAGGACTACGTGAATGTGAAATATATTGCACAATTAATGCCAATATTTGGGCATCTCATAATGGGTTTTTTTTTCAATGTAGTCACATTTTTGTCCATATTTTCTTGTACATTTTCAGACAGTTGCTCCTGCTGTGTTTGCGATACCAGCATCATCTCCGACAGTGTTCTGAAGCAGTGACCTTTGACCAAAATGCTCTGACAGGGAGAATCAAAGAGGTAAGTCGTTCTCTTATAATGTTTATGTAGTGCTTTTCTGGTTAAAAGTATGGTAACTGATCTGAGTGCGTTACTGCGTATTATAACCTCAGTTAGTTGATTCAATTATGATTTTGCACTGCATTGCACTCTTTCAACCCCATAACATAACGTTAATATAACTCTGCAGCCATACATGTAGGTTCATTACTCAGTAGTACAGATGCTGATGGGGGGGGGGGGGGGCAAGTGGAACACATTCAAAATCAATCATTTGTTACAAGATCAATCTGACAAATTGTTTCATGGACAAAACTTGCCACAAGACGGATCTGCAGAACAAAATAAATTGATAAGATTGTTCTTGTTAAAGAGTCATTAATTTGTGTATGGATCACAAGTTTTACCATTGGTGCTTCATAGACAAATTATATTTTTCACCTGGCTAAGATTTAATTTGAAATCAAATGGTTGATTATCCCAAGAAAAGTCATGTTTCCAGTTCATATTTATTTCCATTAATAGTTTGGAAATACATACAAATACAAGTCAGTACAAAATATAAAATAACAAGATAGAGGAGACAGCGAGAAAAGCAAGGAGCTTTATAAAAAGCTGCCACCTTTAGTGTATACATAAATACATACATAAAATGGGCATATTGGATGGATAAAATGTAGATAATTATAATATGGCCAGTAATGCAGGATTTGAAAGAAAGTTAATCAACCAGGACAAACCCAACACAAAGAATGTATGATGCCAGACAAGTTTTGAGCATACATGTATCTTGTATGCAGAGGTGTCTTGGTCTAGTGGATACATGTACATCACCGGACTGTGCATCATATGGTTCGCGGTTCAAGTAACGTTGCAGCACATGTATATTATGTATTCAGAGATTGCAGATTACATTGGTAGCTTCAAACCATGTATGACTGTGGAAGGATTCAGTACCAAAACCACTTAAAGAATATTCAACTCTGGATTGTAATATACATAGTCATGATTATCCTTACTATAATTTGGCTAAGCTCAGATCTGTCTGTCCTTCCGTTTGTTTGACGGCGCTTTTCTCGGTGATTTTGCACTCAATCGATCTGGGGTTTTTTGTAAACGTGGTTATATTGTTCCCAGATTGTCATGAAAGGGGTTGTTTGTGGTATTTTGGTCGCATTATTCAAAAGGTTTTTACAATTCGTAACTTTCTTTGGCAGGCCCCGAGTAAAGCTTCGAAGTTCCCAGTCTTTTCGACCTTTTTCGGCTCAGCGAAATTACATAGGCATACATTACACGTACGGTATGCTTTGCTGATGAACGAACTGTCGCGTTGCGCGTAGATCTACACTGCATGCACTCGGCCTTCATTCAGTGTGTTTCCGTCCAGTGAATCGATGGCATGGTTGTATAGACCTAATCTGAAAATTGTTCAACAGTCAGAAATTGCACATCCCGCCTGAATCTAGAACTACAAGTACAACTAGCACCTGAATTTCAGTCACATCGGACATCGGGAACGGCTCTAAATATTTCGGCTTCGATGTCGATGTCGTCGATCTGACTCTCGATCTAGATTCGTCTTCGCAGTGTATCTATAACATACAAATTCATAGTGCTTTGTTTTCACATAACATGCCATCTCATATATTCTGATGACACGTTTATATTTTGTTTGACATGTGTTTTAGAACACTCTGTTGTATATATATGAATGTTTATTAAGAATATAGACATGAATATAACAGAGTAAAAATGGTTTATCGCTTAAACAACCAATACAGTGTATCTATAACAGACGTACAGAGTACTGTATACGCCTATATTTCGCGGGGGTTTTATTTTCGCGAATTTCCCGCATCATGAGAGGGTCCCAAATTTAACAACACTCCAAAATATTGCCAACATTAGAAGTCGGTTGAATTTGTTGTCTCCTGGTCAGAAATTCACTACTTCACTTGGCAAAAGTACATCATCACCGCTATTTGTAGTTTGAGAATTTTCCGACCGCGAATTCAACTACTCGCAAAATAGTCTGGTTAGTCCTATTTGCGAAAATTTATGGCCACGAAATTTATGGCTTATACAGTAGTTTCTTTTTACATTAATGATAACATGCCATCTCAAAATCATGATCTTTTCATCCGTATACATGTACTGTAGTATATCTTGCCTTTAGTTGACGTGTTTATATTTTGTACATTGTGCTTTACATTTCTATATAAAAAAAGACATAATCTAACATACACATGTCGATATTGTTATTTATTTGAATGAAACTGAATTTTGTATTCTAATAGCCCATATATCGTTTCAAAGGGGCACGAGTTCCATACGATATGCATTTTCAGTGCATGTTCTAACATTTTTATCAATTCCTTCAATGCATAACTACTTAACCTACCAGGAAAAAAATATATCAGAAATCTAAACATGCCAGTGGAAGCACTACACAAATCTTATCACTTTTCATCACAACAGCTCCCCCCCCCCCTCTCTCTCCTGTATTCTTTATAATTTCTATCTATCCCCCTGCATGTCTATTTTTTTTTCTCTCTCTCACTCTCATTTTTCCTACTGTGGCTGTATCTCTCCCTCTCTCTCTCTCTCTCTCTCTCTCTCTCTCTCTCTTTCTCTCTTTCTATCATTTTCTGACTGTCTATGAGTCTCTCTCTCTCATTTTCCCCACTGGCTGTTTCACTGGCTGTTTCACTGGCTGTTTCACTGGCTGTTTCTCCCTCTCTCTCTCATTTTTCCACTGTTTCTCTCTCTCTCTCTCTCATTTTCCCCAGGCAATGTTTCCCGCTGTATCCTTCTCTCTCTTTCTCTCTTACTCTCTCCCTCTCTCGCTTCTTTCAACATTCCACTATACATGATTGAGCAACCTTTAATTGAAGAACTACAAACAAATGCAATCTGTTGTACATTGTAGGGTACATGTACTTACACATTTATTTTTGACTTAATACATGTAATGATAATATTTCTATATTACCATAATTGCCTCTTGACTGCTTACTAAATACACCATGTTACTATACATTTTGTTTTCCATTGTATACGGTTAGATTTTGATTTCACTCCGTAATGATATTCAAGTTCTCCCCCCCCCCCCCCTCAATTTCATCACTAAACTACTTGCCTTTTACTGTGAATGGGTACTTGGGCTGTACACAGGAGAAGACCCCCCCCCCCCCCCCCAAGGTGCCATGGGTAATTTATGCTAGTTATAATAATAGCTACATTTATATTGCGCACATATCTATCCAAGGGATGCTCAAGGCACCTACAAAGTACTACTATTACCCTGGCTTTAGCCCAGCTGCCCTAAGGCACTGAAAGCATTCAAGGAATAAATTCCTACCAGGTACCCATTTACTACACCTGGTTGGAGAGTGGCAAATGTAGATTAATATCTTGCCAAAGGACATTAGTGCCGCAGCCACGCAGCGTTACTTGAACCGCGAACCATGTGATCCACAGTCCGGTGACCTATCCACTAGACCACGACACCTTTACATGTACAAGATCTGCTCAAAACTTTCACCTTCCTTTACACCAGACTCGTACCTCAAAAGACGCTGTATTTTTTCACAGCCCATTGATATGGAATCTGCCTGAATCCATGAAAAAATGTAAATCAAATACTTTTCAAACATTTGTATAAGGGTAATTCCATGAAAATGTCCACTTTTGGTGAAAAAACAAAGTTTATTTTGAACGTTTTCCTTCTATGTCACTTGAATATGCATGATTTGAACTTTATGGAACAATATTCAGTTTTTTAATTTTTTGAATATTTTGACCCAAAATGGCAATTTTTTAACCCAAAAATGAAATTACACATTTTTATGGCAAAATATGGTTAATTACATATTGAGTCATTTTTAGAAATTTCATCTGTTATAATAATAAAGACAACCAAATCTAGTTAGGACTAAGGGGAATTTTATGTCTATATATACAAAAAATTTTTAAATATTAATATTCTTCTGATTTAATGGAGGTCAAAGGTCAAATGGATTTTTGTCCCGTCTGTCACGTTTTTTAAGGTACTTTTTGCATTTACAATAAATTAGACCATTGTTTTTGAATAAAATTTTGCAGTCTTGCTCTTTAGTAGGGGGGAAATTCATTTCTACTGCTAACTTGGCGGAATTTTAATTTTATGAAGATAATTATGATTCATAAAGTAATGTCCCGTCTGTCACGTTTGGCATCTACAGCAAAAATATGTATGGATGGGACTACATGAAAATTTTCCGATGGATGAAAATTAAAATCCTTTTGCTATTATGTTTCATGATATCAAAGATGACCCTTTAACCCCTTTAGAACAAGAGAATAAGGTATTTAATGCTGGAAATTTGATTGTCCTTAAAAATTCTATTTTGTGTACAATCTCAATGTGTCCCGTCTGTCACGTTTTTATTGTCCCGTCTGTCACGCTCACTTTTTGGCATTTTCCTCCGAAAGTAAGATGAAAATTTCAAATGTACACTAGCAGATTTCAAAAAGGTACCAACAAGTGATAACATGAATACACATATTTTGTTTCAAGATTTTCCAGTGAGGAGAGCTTAGTCGAAAAGTATCGAAGCAGAAATGGCTTGGTAAATTCATGTCCCGTCTGTCACGCTGAACTTGAAGCCCCACCCACAATTTGTGGGAGGGGCTTGAAAAAAAAATTTCCCCCCATTTTGTTGACCAAACCCTGTAGATCACATCTCTACATCAAATTAAGCATCACTTTTAAATGACATATGAAATATCAAGTAAAAACATAAAAATGTGAGGGTTGGATGTCCCGTCTGTCACGCTGGAATTACCCATAAGGGTCATTTAAGTGGCATAAAATGTAATAAGCATATATAACAAAGTTAACTCCTAGACTCTCATTTTCTCTCCTCTCCTCTTTCTTTCTCTCTTTATTTCATCTGTCCTATCCATAGCTTTTCTTGTTATTAAAGGGAATCTTGAGTTCTGGGAAAAGTAAAAAATAATTTGTGAGCTTTCTCATTCTTTTTATGTTAGTTTGGAAGATTATTATAGAACATATGTCCCCTGAAAAGGATTGCTCTTCAAATGCTCTCACATTCAAAATATGACAAGCAACGGCTGAAATGTTCAGGTCGAACATTTGTGTGTAGTCCCATATACACACTTTTGTGTGCAGCGCATGTGATTCTCAGCAGGATTGAGTCAATTTCTTATCATTTTGGTGATTCCAAAACATTACAGCATACACCAATTCTTATGTGCTATAAAATCAACCTTTCCCAATTGCTTTGAGACAGTTTCTTTCACAATTCACTTTCATGGCCAGAACTCAACTTTTCTTTTACACAATGTATCTTCTCAAGAAATCATCTCCAACAAGCCTAAATGGCTGTTTTACGATTCCCCCACTTCTTTTTATCTGTGATCAATTATGAAACATGTATTGCACGTGTTTTTAATGTTTTTTGTGAGAGTGAAAAAAATAAAATGAAAAGCAATAAAATAAAAATTAAATAATATTTTGTCACGTGTTTTTGTTTTTGTTAGGTGGATGCTATCATACACAGTATAATGCAGTCCATGGCTGAGCGTCAGAAGCGTTTCGCTAAGCATGCTGAACAGATACAGAAGATCAACGAGATGTCAGGAACCCTGAAACGTGTTCAGATGAGCGTGGACCAGCTGATTCCACTCATGGACCGTCTGAACAGCGTCTTGCCAGATACAGAGAGGCTGGAGCCATTTACCATGCGCCCGACGGGGCCCAGGACTTGACTTCCATTTTGATTCAGCTTCAGTACCGCTTGATGGAATTTAAACTCGTAGCATACTCAGCCCAAGATGCATCTACATGGGTATTTCCACAAATAAGGGTCCCAATTTGTGCCATTCTTGGTGTCCCGCTTACATACATGTAAGGAACACACTGGTTTTTTTTATGGCTCTGGGTAGAGACAAATAGTGGAGTAAGATTGAGTAGTATTCTAACATTGAAGATGCAATATGTTATGCTCAGAATCACTTTGCAGTCTTACTCCACATTTGGCATCTTACACTCAAAGCCACAAAAACCTGTGTGTTCCTAATGGAAGCAAATTGGGACCCTTATTTGTGGAAATACCCACATATGTACATGTAACTTTGGCTGGAAATTGTAGAAAAAATGCATTCCAGGACTAGACGTTCATATAACAACGATAAATGGTGGAATATACATGTATTACCCCTTCAAACACTAATCCCCGGATAACTTGGGCTGGAGTCTGTGGAAATATGTGTCATACCCAAGGCCTTGCCTTTCTTCAAGCTTGTTGAATGGTGGAATATCATCGCGTTACATGTGAAGCTGGAGATAACCTGGGCAAACTTCCAAGTGTAGATTTTAACTCTTTGAATACCAAAGCTGAGATGACTCAGGCTGAAACCTGGAATATGTCATACCCCATGGGCCCAGGACTTTGATCAAGCTTTGACACGGAATGGTGGAATATAGGAAGCTGTTTAATATCGAGTGGGAGATAACCTGGGTTAAGATTCTATGGAAAATGTGTCTTGTATATCAAAATCAATACATGTACAAGGGGTCACAACTAAGTATTGTGTTTGGTGTCAAATATAAGTCAAAGGCCGTAGTCATGTTCAGATGAACGATTTGATGTAGAGCCTGATTGGTTAGTAACAGACGGACATTTGAAAAATTTTGAAAGTTTGAAGGCCTGCAGATAATAAGTATTTAAGTGAAGAGAGCTATTTTATGTTTCATTGTGAAGGGCATCACTGAAGGAGTTGAGATTTGATAAAATTTGGTGGGCACATCACTTTCATCCATCTAATTGTGCAATTTTTTAGAATGTGTTAGCCTTAGTCTGGTTTAGTTTGCATATACCCTTGCCAGTCCTAAGAAGTACTAGTAACAGATTCTGAATGTAGATTACATGGTCTACTGCACTCATTAGGCACTGTATTATAGCTCTTATTTAACCCTTTCAGGACAGGAATTATTTAAGGGCTAAATTGATCACATTGTGTTCTTCAAATTGGCAACAATAATATTTTTTTTTTCTTTTTGTGCTTCATGGTTCTATTAAGGCGTAATGTCTTTGAAAACACTACACGTAGTAAGAAATTTTGTCGAAAAGTTGAAAAAATTGACAGTTTTGATGAAAAATAATGATTTTGAACCTCTCAATGTGTTTAAGGATTTTAAAGCTTATTCTCCTTTTTAAAGTACACGATAAATACTGCCCAGTTATACGATTCTCGTATGATACGCCATTCAGACTGCGAGGGGATACGTTCGACACGATGCTAAAACATGCATTTCGCTATACGACGTTACGTTATATGATGTACAGAGTATGAAAATGTAATTATTTATCGCATAGAGATACAATGAATTTAGGTAGTCTGAATGAGGATTAGAGCAGTGGCGGATTTACCTAGGGGGGAAACCAGCCCATTCCCCCTCTTTTTAACCTGTCGCCTACAGGAATAAGGTGTTCCCTGCATTAAACCTACAGTACAGGGAACATGAAATTTCAGTAGTCAATGGGTTAAACGTTACTGGCATACCTCAAGTACGCACCCAAACAAATTGCCCCCTCTTTTACAAAATCCTAGATCAGTCCCTTTTTTCCTGAGGAAGATTAAATGTTGTTAATCTTTACATTTTTTTTTTAAAGAATGTGAATAAGATAATGAGGAAGGTCCTTCAAGTTTATTTATACATGTATTTGGTCAGATGATTTCCGAAAGAATTACTCTTTATATGGGTAAATAATCCCCTACATAAAGTAAAGAAATAATATGTTTGAAGGTACGAAATCATAAAAATTATAGTATATAAACTTTATAAATAATGCTAGATGTGTTCTACCTGTATATTTATAGTCTCTTGGTGCTTTATGTTAATTATGTCTCTGATATTGATCAGTGTTTACGTATTTGTGACAATGATTATTCTTAGTATTGCATTCTTCTTTTTGCAACTTATCATATTCTGCAATACGCATTGTATTATTCTTGTTTGTTGATAACGGTTTCTCTTTCCACTTTCGAAACGGACACCGGTTACCATGGTTCTCATTTTATGTGTACATGAAGATTTACACCTGGGTCCCCTTTGCCAGAAATCTTAGAGAAACTTCCTTTCCAAACTTACAAAAAGTATCATTGGTATTATTATTATTATTGGGAACCCCTATTGGGAACCCTTTTCCAAATGCCATTTGCTACCATTCCTTTACAACTGGCCATTTTGTGTTAGGGCGGCTTAATTTAACCCGATGACTACTGAATTCTGTAATTCCCATAGGCTTAAAGTGAATTGGTAACTTTGTAGAGGCTTGATTAAAATCTGAGCTGCCTGGCCCTACATGCTATCAGTGTATGTGATATGGTGTAAAAATGAAGCTCAGGGGGGAAAAAAGCACTTCAAAATCATCATGTGCTTCACAAAAGTAAACATATACAAGTGACTAGAAATGCCATACTCATTTCCCCTCATGGACTGCAGTGTTGCACTAAAGCGTACCCCTGTACGGTTCGTAATTGGCAGTATTCAGTCATAGATATCTCAATAATAACATTATATATTTGAAAACCTTTTCATGCCTGGCTTTTTATTCTTCCTTCTGAACATCATTATACAAAACAGATATCAAAATTCAACAATTTATTAAATCAAGCCTCCACAAAGTTAACGATTCCCTTTAATCTGCTCCTATTTAATTATACGTGTGTCAAGTCAACCAAAATCTTGAACCAACAGAGTTTGGCTGACTTGAATATAGTGGGTAGTGCTTGCTTCACAAAGCAACATTATTTTTGTCTCCCACTGAAGTGGAAACACTGTTTGTACGAATGGCTGTACCAATATTTGTTCTGTGTTGATTTTCTAATGTATGACATAGTGCAGCTGTAGCTTATGATACTCCATTAGAATTATTAGAAGTATTTTGATGATTATACTATAAGCTTATAAGAGTGTGAACAAGAAATATATGTTGTAATAATATGAAGTAATGTATGTTTGTTAATTTATTTGTTTTTTTATTTTGTTTTGTTGTTGTTTATCTTTGTTCCTTTGTTTCTTTTCTTTTACTCTCTATTACAATCCCTATATTCTAGGACATAGATTTTCTGTAGTTGCACCCCCCCCCCCCACACACACACACGCACACACACAAATGAGAAGAAAGAGGGAATGTAAGGAAGGGATGGAAGAGAGATTGTGAGAGAGGAAAGAGATGGAAGAGAGATTGTGAGAGAGGAAAGAGATGGAAGAGAGAATGTGAGAGAGGAAATAGATGGAAGAGAGAAAGAGAGAGAGGAAAGAGATGGAAGAGAGAATGTGAGATAGGAAAGAGATGGAAGAGAGAATGTGAGATAGGAAAGAGATGGAAGAGAGAATGTGAGAGAGGAAAGAGATGGAAGAGAGAATGTGAGAGAGGAAAGAGATGGAAGAGAGAATGTGAGATAGGAAAGAGATGGAGAGAGAATGTGAGAGAGGAAAGAGATGGAAGAGAGATTGTGAGAGAGGAAATAGATGGAAGAGAGAATGTGAGAGAGGAAATAGATGGAAGAGAGAATGTGAGAGAGGAAAGAGATGGAGAGAGAATGTGAGAGAGGAAAGAGATGGAAGAGAGATTGTGAGAGAGGAAATAGATGGAAGAGAGAATGTGAGAGAGGAAATAGATGGAAGAGAGAATGTGAGAGAGGAAAGAGATGGAAGAGAGAATGTGAGATAGGAAAGAGATGGAAGAGAGAATGTGAGATAGGAAAGAGATGGAAGAGAGAATGTGAGAGAGGAAATAGATGGAAGAGAGAATGTGAGAGAGGAAAGAGATGGAAGAGAGAATGTGAGAGAGGAAAGAGATGGAAGAGAGAATGTGAGAGAGGAAAGAGATGGAAGAGAGAATGTGAGATAGGAAAGAGATGGAAGAGAGAATGTGAGATAGGAAAGAGATGGAAGAGAGAATGTGAGAGAGGAAAGAGATGGAAGAGAGAATGTGAGATAGGAAAGAGATGGAAGAGAGAATGTGAGAGAGGAAAGAGATGGAGAGAGAATGTGAGATAGGAAAGAGATGGAAGAGAGAATGTGAGATAGGAAAGAGATGGAAGAGAGAATGTGAGAGAGGAAAGAGATGGAAGAGAGAATGTGAGAGAGGAAAGAGATGGAAGAGAGAATGTGAGAGAGGAAAGAGATGGAAGAGAGATTGTGAGAGAGGAAAGAGATGGAAGAGAGAATGTGAGAGAGGAAAGAGATGGAAGAGAGATTGTGAGAGAGGAAAGAGATGGAGAGAGAATGTGAGAGAGGAAATAGATGGAGAGAGAATGTGAGAGAGGAAAGAGATGGAAGAGAGAATGTGAGAGAGGAAATAGATGGAGAGAGATTGTGAGAGAGGAAAGAGATGGAAGAGAGAATGTGAGATAGGAAAGAGATGGAAGAGAGAATGTGAGAGAGGAAAGAGATGGAGAGAGAATGTGAGAGAGGAAAGAGATGGAAGAGAGAATGTGAGAGAGGAAAGAGATGGAAGAGAGAATGTGAGAGAGAAAAGAGATGGAAGAGAGAATGTGAGAGAGGAAAGAGATGGAAGAGAGAATGTGAGATAGGAAAGAGATGGAAGAGAGAATGTGAGATAGGAAAGAGATGGAAGAGAGAATGTGAGAGAGGAAAGAGATGGAAGAGAGAATGTGAGATAGGAAAGAGATGGAAGAGAGAATGTGAGAGAGGAAAGAGATGGAGAGAGAATGTGAGATAGGAAAGAGATGGAAGAGAGAATGTGAGAGAGGAAAGAGATGGAAGAGAGAATGTGAGATAGGAAAGAGATGGAAGAGAGAATGTGAGAGAGGAAAGAGATGGAGAGAATGTGAGATAGGAAAGAGATGGAAGAGAGAATGTGAGATAGGAAAGAGATGGAAGAGAGAATGTGAGATAGGAAAGAGATTGAGAGAGATTGTGAGAGAGAAAGAGATGGAAGAGAGATGTGAGATAGGAAAGAGATGGAGAGAGAATGTGAGATAGGAAAGAGATGGAAGAGAGATTGTGAGAGAGGAAAGAGATGGAGAGAGAATGTGAGATAGGAAAGAGATGGAAGAGAGATTGTGAGAGAGGAAAGAGATGGAGAGAGAATGTGAGAGAGGAAAGAGATGGAGAGAGAATGTGAGAGAGGAAAGAGATGGAAGAGAGAATGTGAGATAGGAAAGAGATGGAGAGAGAATGTGAGATAGGAAAGAGATGGAAGAGAGAATGTGAGAGAGGAAAGAGATGGAGAGAGAATGTGAGATAGGAAAGAGATGGAAGAGAGAATGTGAGATAGGAAAGAGATGGAAGAGAGAATGTGAGATAGGAAAGAGATGGAGAGAGATTGTGAGAGAGGAAAGAGATGGAAGAGAGAATGTGAGATAGGAAAGAGATGGAAGAGAGAATGTGAGAGAGGAAAGATGGAAGAGAGAAAGTGAGAGAGGAAAGATGGAAGAGAGAAAGTGAGAGAGGAAAGTGATGGAAGAGAGATTGTGAGAGAGGAAATAGATGGAGAGAAAATGTGAGAGAGGAAAGATGGAAGAGAGAAAGTGAGAGAGGAAAGTGATGGAAGAGAGAATGTGAGAGAGGAAAGATGGAAGAGAGAATGTGAGATAGGAAAGAGATGGAGAGAGAATGTGAGAGAGGAAAGAGATGGAAGAGAGAATGTGAGATAGGAAAGAGATGGAAGAGAGAATGTGAGATAGGAAAGATGGAAGAGAGAAAGTGAGAGAGGAAAGTGATGGAAGAGAGAATGTGAGAGAGGAAAGAGATGGAAGAGAGAAAGTGAGAGAGGAAAGATGGAAGAGAGAAAGTGAGAGAGGAAAGAGATGGAAGAGAGAATGTGAGATAGGAAAGATGGAAGAGAGAAAGTGAGAGAGGAAAGAGATGGAAGAGAGAATGTGAGATAGGAAAGATGGAAGAGAGAATGTGAGAGAGGAAAGATGGAAGAGAGAAAGTGAGAGAGGAAAGTGATGGAAGAGAGATTGTGAGAGAGGAAATAGATGGAGAGAAAATGTGAGAGAGGAAAGATGGAAGAGAGAAAGTGAGAGAGGAAAGTGATGGAAGAGAGAATGTGAGAGAGGAAAGATGGAAGAGAGAATGTGAGAGAGGAAAGAGATGGAAGAGAGAATGTGAGAGAGGAAATAGATGGAAGAGAGAATGTGAGAGAGGAAAGAGATGGAAGAGAGAATGTGAGAGAGGAAAGAGATGGAAGAGAGAATGTGAGAGAGGAAAGAGATGGAAGAGAGAATGTGAGATAGGAAAGAGATGGAAGAGAGAATGTGAGAGAGGAAAGAGATGGAAGAGAGAATGTGAGAGAGGAAAGAGATGGAAGAGAGAATGTGAGAGAGGAAAGAGATGGAAGAGAGAATGTGAGAGAGGAAAGAGATGGAAGAGAGAATGTGAGAGAGGAAAGAGATGGAAGAGAGAATGTGAGATAGGAAAGAGATGGAAGAGAGAATGTGAGAGAGGAAAGAGATGGAAGAGAGAATGTGAGAGAGGAAAGAGATGGAAGAGAGAATGTGAGATAGGAAAGAGATGGAAGAGAGAATGTGAGAGAGGAAAGAGATGGAAGAGAGAATGTGAGAGAGGAAAGAGATGGAAGAGAGAATGTGAGAGAGGAAAGAGATGGAAGAGAGAATGTGAGATAGGAAAGAGATGGAAGAGAGAATGTGAGAGAGGAAAGAGATGGAAGAGAGAATGTGAGGGAGGAAGAACAAGCTTATAATAAAATAACACAAGTCGGAGGTTTTTTGGTCTATTCTCTAATGTATTCATACTTATATTTAAAATAATGTATCATAACTAGTGCTCCAATCTTTGCACATCATTCTTACAGCATAACGTTTTTGAATTCGTTCAACCAATTGTTTTTGTGAATTTCTATATGGACCCTATGCTATACAAAACTAATCCAAACGTGAGCGTACTAAAGATTCGAAAAGCTTTTTTAAAACAGATTTTGGACAGTCAACAAAGTTTTTCGTATAATACCAACAAGTTTATTACACGTCACATGTAATTCAGTACATGATCATTCCAATTTAAAGTATTGTTTATCACAAGACCTAAATATTTCTCAGACATTGTATTTTGTAACTCCTGACCATCAATAGTATATGCGTAACCAAGGAGTTATCACATAACTCCTTGGCGTAACCTACATCGTGAAGCTTCCGAGACATAGTCATGGTCTTGCATTTAGATTAATTAAAATCAAGCATCCATGTCTTAGCTAGACCATTGATTCAAATCTTCCAGATCATTTTGTAAAATTTTACAGTCGTCTAAGGTGGAAATACGACGGTATAAAATACAATCATCAGCATAATCTTATGGTAGAGGCAATATTATTAGATATATCATTAATAAAACATAGAAATAACGCCGAAACCAAAATTGTCCCTTGAGCAACACCAGATTTAACATGAATCCACATGCACTGTAAAAAAAAATGCCGTTTTTTCCCGGGAAATTTCCTGGCAGTCAGGATGCCGGGAATGCCCGTTTTTCCACAGTAATGTACAATAACAGATCCCCGGGTTTTGGGGTTAAATAGTAGAAACTTTAATTTCTAACAGGAAAATCTATGTAAATTAAAACGGAACCATGGAAACGATTTGTAATTAAAAGGGTAACTTGTTAAAATATGAGAAAATTGTTTTTTAACAGTGTTTTATGTCGGGCGATTGTAAATATGATATTAGACTGTATGATTGAAAAAACGGCAATAACGTGTAATTTTAAGAGCCAGAAAACCTGTAGTTTTACAATTATTATTTTTATTTTTTTACAGTGCATGATTATTAGCCTTGCCCTGATATCACAGTATACGTATACATGTATGTGAATAGATGCTTTGTAAAAGGGGTGTAAATATGACAACGTATGGTCATCATGTATGATAATTGAATTTTTCATCATTTAATTAGTGTGGCAAAATCAAACAGATGAAAATATACTCTTTTTTTAAAGGGGGTTAGCCCGCCCCACCCCCCCCCAAAAAAAAAAACAACAACAACGAAAAACGAAAAACAAAAAACCCAGAAACCACACAAAAATCAAACAACAAAAATCTAATCGCCGCTACTACCGTAACACGAAAATAAGTGATATTACCAGATATTCATTCTCCTATGTACAGTGTATGATACAGTAATAAATGTAATACAATATAAACAATATTTACATTTTTTTTTTTGGGGGGGGGGGGTAAAGTGAAAATTCACTTTTTGTAGATAGTTCTACACAATTGCCTATATAAACTAAAAATTATTGTTGAGTCAAGTGAAATATTAAGTTTGGTTAAGGAATTTACCTAATTCATGTGCTGTGGTATTTGATTCCATATAAGGACACTGGATACGACATTAAAAAAAAATGTTTCCCAGGTCCATTCGTGGTATATAGAGTTTCGTTTGCTTCTTGTATTAACACGATTATTATAAATGGAAAATAATTATGAACATAATAATGATGATAATAATAATAATAATGATAATAATAATAATGATAATGAAAATAATGATAATAATAATTATTATAGTATTACCACGATTATTATAAATGGAAAATAATTATGAACATAATAATAATGATAATAATAATAATAATGATAATAATAATTATCATTGTAATAATACTAGTTATAATGATAAAAAATAATAGTGCTCATAATACAATAATACTCGCAAATTTGCAAAGATTAAATCAAATTAAATCAAAAGTTTTCTGTTTTACAGTATGCGTATATATGGCTACTTTTTTTATTTGCATTATATTCCGTTAATGCTTATCGGATTTTTTGGTGCTATTTAACTTCTCGCCCACCCCCCCCCCCCCCCGCACTATTCAACTGATTCAAAATAGTTTAGTGACGCTCCTGTCATACAAAACACAATAGCCACAATACAAAAAGAAACAAATAATCAAACAAACAAAACAAAAGCTTTAAAAAAGGGGGGAAATGTAAAACAAAGTAACTTCATATGATTTCACTCTGTATATATATATATATATATATATATATATATGAACTGAAAATATTTATGAACACGCTGAAAGCTTCATTGAGCAGCCTCATTGGCTAATACACATATACACGGGAAACATGTCCATGTATGTGTATTTGAATATATATATGAACTGAAAATATTTATGAACACGCTGAAAGCTTCATTGAGCAGCCTCATTGGCTAATACACATACACGGGAAACATGTCCATGTATATAATCATATTAACGATCAACATGTAAAAAAATAACTACCACTAAAACAAATAAAGCCGCAGTGCAAATTCCAAAGTTCTTTGGAAACGCAAGGGGATGTTAGTATAATGCGTTATACATCAAAGATATGTTATCATTATTGCTGTCGTCAATGGCACATACATGTACATGGTATAAATATAGGCTTTCCAGCCCATTTCATATTTTTGTCACTCATATCACTTTGATGCATTCAAATTTATGCATCATCATCTTACGATCGATATCAGTCTTTCAAAATTAAAATTCAGGAAATGGAATTCACTTGGAGAGAAGCGAATTATTATTTTTATGAGCATCAAAATCAATTCATCTGCAAATTTATTTCAGTCTAGGGCATTCCAATTTTTTAAAATATTTTGTTTGATATAAAAATTGTCCATACGAAGTCGTGAACGTAAGTTCGATTTCAAATTTCGTGCATTCAAATTAACAAAGTGGGCTGTTTGAGCGTTCAAGTTAATTTTGGAGAATGTTGTCTAAGCTCTCTCTCTCTCTCTCTCTCTCTCTCTCCCTCTCTCTATCTCTACCTCTCTCCATCTTCTTCTTGCTCTCTTTCTCTTTCTTGCTTTCCTCTCTCAAGTTTCGGTCTCTGTTCTGCCTTTTTATCTCTTCTTCGCCATTCGATGCTACCTAAAGGCTAATTCATGTATGTTTATATACCTCTTATCTTTTAGTATTGAAAGTAATTCACGGCATTTTTCGTTTAATTTGGTAATTTGGTATTTTCTTATTTATATCTGTCACTGAGGACAGTGACCTTTTCATTGGTGGGGGAATAGTGTAACGAATTTGGATATCCAGAATTCATCAAACAATACAATTGTAGTAGTGCATAATAATTCGATGTAAATTGTAACTCTAGTCCTTGGCAACTTTTATGACTTAGTTTTCGGCCTTGCCTGCGCGTCCAGGATTAAGTTGTTATTCGACTTCGAGCAGGTTTAGCCTCGTGTTACATAACGCCAGGGTCTTGCTCGTCGAGCGAGCGAGCTTGCCCTTGTGTTATGTAACGGCAAGGACGGACTTTCAGTCGCGTGCGGCCCTCCGACTGACCGTGAGCTGAGGTCATACTCTGTCCTCAGCTCGAGGTCGGGTTGTGTCCTTACTCGGAGGACGGCCTGCTCAATATAGTTCCATATAAAAGCCAAAGAAAATCGAAGAAGGACGGACTTCTGGAGATCTCGCTCTCACCGCCAAGTTAAGAACCCTCAGACTACAATTTATACGAGGACTAGAGTGCACGGTTATTGTACAAGTATGCTCTATTGTAAATGATGTTTCTCTACAATAAACTTTATTGAAGCTTACACTCATCTCTGCTCTATTCATTTTCAACTCGTAACATTGCATAATTTCGTTACACTGGTGGCAGCGGTGGGATCTAGGACTTTAACACACCATCGAAATGGCAAGAAGGCGAAGAAAAGCAGATTTAGAACAAGAGATCAGGGAGCTGAAGAAAGAACTTGATGAAGCACGACTTCATACCCATAACCTGAGCGAGGGAGATGTAGAAAATGATTCCGATGAGGAGGTGCAAATTAGCAGCCCAACCCAACACAGGGCGGCTATCTAGCTGCCCCATCAAGAACAATTTGATGGGACACGCCCGTGGGAAAGCTTCATCTTTTCGTTCCGGAGCATTGCCGAAGCATGCGGATGGAATGAAAACGAAAAAAGATTCCGAATGCTAGCTTGCCTGCAAGGAGACGCAGCCGACTTCGCCTTCCAACAACTCTCCTCCGAAGTCACAGGCGACTTCGATAAACTTGTAGCGGCGTTAAAAGAGCGATTCCAAAATAGGAAAACACCGGCCTCATTTGTCTCTCAGTTAGAGGCGAGACGTCTAGGACCAAAGGAACCAATCACCGATTACGCCGCCGACGTCAGAATGTTAACCACTTTCGGCTATCCGAGTGCCGATACCGATACGATAGAAACAATCAGCACAAGGCATTTCCTAAGAGGACTTGGGGATCAAAACATGACATTGACTGTCGGAATGCACGAGCCTAAATCCCTGCAAGAGGCTCGAGAAATAGCCGAACGTTACCTCAATCTGCGGGAGGAAGGCAGCCGCAGTGGCTATCGGCCGATTCGAGCCCTGTCCTCGTCATCGACAGGCATGACTGAAGACCGGCTGGCTGACTTTGAACGTCGTGTCATGTCCATTGACGAAAGGCTGAACACGCTTTCATCACTCTTAAAACAACAAGCAGAGGGTTATGTGAGGGAAAAGAATTTCACAGGCGATGGACGGCAAGGTAGGAGAGGGAATGATGACGGAGGGCGTCCATCACGTGGTGCCCGACCCCACAACCGGTGCTATGAGTGTGACAGGGAAGGGCATTTAGCAAGGAACTGCCCTAATCACCCCCGTTATGACAACCGCCGTTATCAGCCACAGCAACAATTCGCCCAACAGGCACCGCAATTCGCCCCACAGACTCCTCAATTCGCCCCACCAGCTCCGCAGTTTATGCCTCCCCAGCCCCAACTCCAACAGCAGATGTGGGTACCACAACCACCACCATCACATGTCCAACACACCCAAGCTATGCATCAACGGCAGCCAGCCCCATCACCACCCGTGGATCATGCCGAGTCGGGAAACTAGATGGGGCCGATTCAATCGACCAGGTCTCGGCCCATAACAACACAGTGAGTAATGCGCCAAGAATAATTAAACTTGTCAAAAGCACGGGGCTTTCCGCTTTTATTGGAGTTAATGTTCATGGCGCAACCGCTAAACTCTTGGTCGACTCTGGCGCAGCTGTGACTGTCATATCATTTAAACTTTACAACAGCATGGACGTCGATTTGCGCCCAACTCTCACAGAGCAGACAGAGGATATTCAGCTCCAAGCAGCAGACGATGGAATACTGCACATCTATGGGACAATTGATCTTGACATTACAATGAAGGATAAGACATTCAAGTGGAATGTTTTTGTTACTGACATAAGTGACGAGGGCCTTCTTGGATTTGACTTCATACATCACTTTAATTTCATTCTTGAACCCAGGCGAGGACTTCGTCTGAATGATCGCTTGTTTCGGTGTGAGATTGTATCTGACTCGACGAGCTGGGATGTGATAGCGAAGCGTGATGCCATTATCCCTGCCAACTCAGAATTCATTATCGCCGGCAGTGCTGATGTCTCTAAACTAAAAGGCGAATCGCCATACGGGTTAATTGAACCTATGAATAGCGAGCAGGACGATGTCGTCCCTCTTTCCGCGAGGAATATCCGGCAGATACAGCAGTCGTCCCCGCCCATCCAAACTGACGCAAGCTGTCAGTTAATATCGACTGGTTGTCATCAAGAGCGGGGGTTTGGAGTGACGAAGGGACTAACTTCTATAACTGTCTTCGTCGCCGCTCTCTTCATGAGTTTGATTAGCAGTATATTAAGATGTCGAATGTTATGTGTAGTTACAGTAGTGTGGATCTTGGGAATCTTTTTAGTATTTTGGCAGAATGTTGTACACGGAGGATATGCTAGGAATGGTGCAGTCTCGTCATTTGGAGGGGGATTATGGTCTATCCCTAGTAGATTAGCTAGAGTGAATCGTGCCTCGACGTCGTGGAAGAAGGTGCCACCTAATAGGCAAGTAGTCGGTGTTAATCATGGTGAAGAATCAGACACTGTAGGTAGGAGGGACCCCGAGCTTCATGGAGTCCTCATAGGAAATCTCAGCCGTGAAGAATTGATCACTATGCAAAAGAATGATCCCGACATCGCAATCGTGCTCGACTGGATCACTAAGTCACCTGACAAACCAGAACGCAGTCTTGCATATGATAAGAGCCCGACTGTTCGAAACTTGTGGTTGTCTTGGCAACACCTGCAAATGATTGGTGGATTATTGTACAAACGTCATGACACCAATTCAAAACTCACAACAAGATTACAACTTGTTGTCCCTGAGAAGTTACAAGACCTCGTGATCGAAGCAAACCACTGCTTCATTTACGCTGGACATTTGGGGATTAAAAAAAACATTGAGTCGAATATCGCGCAGTTTTTACTGGCTTAACATGAACGAATCAGTCCCCCTCTTCATAGCTAATTGCGTAATATGCGGTGCTCGGAAACGACCCACATCGAAGCCGAGGGCGCCCTTGGGCGAATACAATGTTGGCCACCCAATGGATCGAGTTGCAATTGACATTATGGGCCCTTTCCCAGTGAGTGATAACGGGAATAAATACGTCATGATGGTTGGTGACACTTTCACGAAATGGATTGAGGCCTATGCTATCCCAGACCAAACGGCTGAGACTGTAGCCGAAAAACTTGTGAATGAATCGACGGACCTTATAGACCCGATAAACATATCAAACTGATAAATCTACAGAATTTAATATTGAACTCTAGCTTAATGGACATTAATAAGGGTTAGATTTCTTGAATATTAATGTGTCAGTGCATGCATTAAAGTACACCTGTAAATTCCTTACTTAACGGGATGAATTTTATATACTCTATTCCACTGCATATCCCTTATGAAAGGTACTTATCTTTCCCGTGTAAATAACTCTAGTAATGAACTTTGCATACATTAGCTTGTTTCTGTAGCTTGCTTGATAGTTTTTGTATTGGAATGGATGTTCGATCAATGTTACTTTGTAAAAATTGATTTGTTTTAACTTGTTTTATTGTTTTCCTTTTCCTATTACGCCTACATATTCCTACGAGATCTCGATTGCTTTTATCGCTTGTTATTGCAAACTCTCAATTTGCAGCCAAATGGTCATTTACTTTAAGAACGCACTTAGCTTTTAGTCCTTAGTACTCATACACTGATATTCCTGTCAGCAGGTGTCCATTGTTGTGCCATCTGTATAACTATACTGACGGTGTCCTCGCGTTGCGTAATTGCAGGGTCGCGTTTCCTTAGTCGCGTGCCGCATTATGATTGACAGCTAATCAAGGCTAAACATGCCCAATAGTAAAACAAACCCCACGTGGTCATCGAAATTTCTTCGCCAAGGCAGTGGAAATACAACTTGCAGCTATACTAAGGGTTCGTCGGTTCGCTGTCTCTACAAATTTGGTCTCGCACAAGCATATCAGTGTATGTAACTTGCTTCTATATACATGTACTAGCCGATCTTTTGTGATTTGTCGGTTGCGGCGATAATGTAGATGACTTTGAATACGACATTGTCTTCTTGTCGATGTGTTTTAAATTGTTTTCATGAGGTGTAGTTCTCGTGTTTTTGGTAGCCGAATGGTAGTTTAGACGTTTAGTTTACTTTGAATCAGATAGTGTTTGATATTTGCCTTTACGATATGTGTTATTTTATACAAAGAAACAGTTCTTCTTTCCATTTATTTTTTTAAATTGATCTCTTCATTCGATTTTAGTGTGATAAAGCTTTTTGTATCGGACCAATTGTTCTTATTAAGTATGATTAGTCAGATGTTTGACTGTATGAAATTTCCTCATTACCAAAAATAGTGAAGACATACCAGCTTTCGTTTTTGTAGTGTTAGATTGTATCTTTTTGTTATCCAGGATCAATGTAAACAGTTCATGTTGTCTAAGCTCTCTCTCTCTCTCTCTCTCTCTCTCCCTCTCTCTATCTCTACCTCTCTCCATCTTCTTCTTGCTCTCTTTCTCTTTCTTGCTTTCCTCTCTCAAGTTTCGGTCTCTGTTCTGCCTTTTAGCTCTTCTTCGCCATTCGATGCTACCTAAAGGCTAATTCATGTATGTTTAATACCTCTTATCTTTTAGTATTGAAAGTAATTCACGGCATTTTTCGTTTAATTTGGTAATTTGGTATTTTCTTATTTATATCTGTCACTGAGGACAGTGACCTTTTCATTGGTGGGGGAATAGTGTAACGAATTTGGATATCCAGAATTCATCAAACAATACAATTGTAGTAGTGCATAATAATTCGATGTAAATTGTAACTCTAGTCCTTGGCAACTTTTATGACTTAGTTTTCGGCCTTGCCTGCGCGTCCAGGATTAAGTTGTTATTCGACTTCGAGCAGGTTTAGCCTCGTGTTACATAACGCCAGGGTCTTGCTCGTCGAGCGAGCGAGCTTGCCCTTGTGTTATGTAACGGCAAGGACGGACTTTCAGTCGCGTGCGGCCCTCCGACTGACCGTGAGCTGAGGTCATACTCTGTCCTCAGCTCGAGGTCGGGTTGTGTCCTTACTCGGAGGACGGCCTGCTCAATATAGTTCCATATAAAAGCCAAAGAAAATCGAAGAAGGACGGACTTCTGGAGATCTCGCTCTCACCGCCAAGTTAAGAACCCTCAGACTACAATTTATACGAGGACTAGAGTGCACGGTTATTGTACAAGTATGCTCTATTGTAAATGATGTTTCTCTACAATAAACTTTATTGAAGCTTACACTCATCTCTGCTCTATTCATTTTCAACTCGTAACATTGCATAATTTCGTTACAGTATGTACCTTCTCGCAATCTCAGATCGGCTCAGAAAGATCTTTTACATTGTCCTGTTATTCAGACCAAGTTTTATGGTGAGCGATCATTTGCTCACGCTGCCCCTTCACTTTGGAATACTATTCCATCCCATTTGAAGGATTCATCCACAAAATCTCAGTTTAAAACCGTCTTGAAAACGTATCTGTTCAGAAAGCATTTTGAATGAGCTATATTGTGCATTTTATAGCATCTGTCTCTATTCTTGTTCTCCCCTTTCTTAAAGCGCATAGAGACGCAATGGCAGCGATATGCGCTATAAAAGCATTGTTGTATTATTATCATTAATGACAGTGTGATTGTTAATTTCTTTGTTTTCATCAGTGTTCTTTTTTTATATACATTCTGCAGGTCCTGTTTTAAACCATTGCTTGACATAATTATGTTAAATCTAATGCACTTATTCAAAACATGCTTGCCCTTTCATCAATATGAATGACAGTAGAAATAATGCCATCGGCATCTGATTTTGAATGCTCATTTCTTACATGTTATGCTCCTAATTTAAATGTGAATGAGTCGTTTGAAGAAGAAAAAATATTGCTAGAATAATGAATTCGTACGAAGGAAAATTATTCCGCATGATCTTTAAATTCAGATGACTTATTTGACGAATTATTTGCACGGATAACACATTCGAATGAGAGAAATTTAAATTGAATGACGATTCGTTAAGTCGTATATGCTCCTCATTTAAATTGAAATGACTACTTTGAAGAGCTTGTTGCATGAATAACGAATTTGAACGAACGAAAATTAATTCGAATAACATTTTGCTGTGGCGATCACAACTATCGTGAATTTAGATGCTCTTAACATTAAATTGAATGACCAAATTGCTATATAAATTGAGCGGGAAAACCTATAATCCGAAAATAATGTTCTAAATTGTGGAAAAGATGCACCAAACAACAATGTTAAGCTCTTGTGTACCGTTCGTCTCTAATCGTATGGCCGCATCAACACAGTATTTTTTTAAAGGTCTGATTATCATAAAACTCTTTACTAAAATTGCGAACATTATTCATTCTTAGAGGTCCCCTGCAACCCAAATGCAAGTTGATTTCTGTTGATGTGCAGGGATGCATACAACTTACATTTTGTTATTCAAACATCTAAATATGTTTAACATATTCTTAAAGTCATTTTCTCAAACATGCTAAGCTCCACTCTAAAAAAAAAAAATGCTCCAGATCTCATTCCTGCAATGGCATCACCTGTCAGTAATTAGTGAGCTAAGGAGAGACAGTGGTATGTAGCTTTGCCAGAGATGACCATCTGGGCCCTGTTGCATAAAACTTTTAGGTCATGATTTATGTCATAACATAAATCCCCGAATCACGAAATAAACATAATATGTCATTGACATAGCTTATGCGGAGATTCATGTCACCATCAAAATGTATGTTAAAGTTTTATGCAACAGGGCCCTGTTCTAATGGACCATGCAATGCCTACACAGGAGTTGCTATATATAGTTAGGTACACAGACGGCTCCTCATGGGAAACAGTGTTCACTTTTTTTTCAGCACGGATACCGAAGTAAAATTCAATGCTGAAAACGATGCCATCGACTAATTTTTGATAAACAGTGCCCAAAGTGCCCAAAATTTATGTTTTAGTGGCCCGCCATTGTTTTTAAGCATTTCAGAGTCAACTTTGGAGCTAGAAACGTTCGTTTGGTGTTGAAAACATACCATAAACAGTAAAATGAAATATGGTAATGGTTAAGTCCCACCAAAGACCACAGGGGCCCGGAATTTGTTCCAAAGGACCGGCTACTCACTAGAGTCGAAAAGAGTGCTTAAATACCTTTCCCAAGTTAATAGAAGCTCAGTAAACGGCTACTTTGTTATCAAAATGCAATGATACATTGTAGGGTATGGTAACATGGTGGCCAAATATCTGTCAGGTGCCCAAATTTTGATTTTAGAGGGCCAAATGTAACACAAGTAATTATAGAGCATTAAACTATAGTGGTATGACATATTTTCTTTCTAAAGATATTGGAAAATGTGTTCTACAAATAGTATTTACCAAATCAATCAAGATTACATCATTTTGGGGGCACCTGAAAGGACATGGGATCCCTGAATCTGTTAATTGCGGCCCAGATGCATTAAAAATTATATAATTATATCACTGACTTCCATATGGAAACATATATGCTACGTGATATGCAGATGCTATTTGTGATATTCATGCATGGTAAATATACACGGCAGGCACCTACAGCTTCCGTTAAAAAGGTTTCAGGCCCATATACGTAAATAAGGGCACGTCAAAGGGACCACAGGATTGCTTAAATAACTGAATGCAGTGAGCTCTAGTATTTTTCCTTTAAGTGATATAAGTACATAGAGGTATGTACTAAGCACAACAGTTCGAAATTTCGGCATTCAACGACAAAATTTGAGTGCTAAAATCAAAGTTCTAAAACACCTTTCTGTCAAATGTGACAGGATTTGTAAAACTGTCCCATACGTAGCTTTTTGTGTACTCCCACTCCCATAAAGACGACAAAAGGAAAAGAATTATGTTCAGTGGAAGGTGCTTATGGCTTTCTGTTAACACTCTCGTAGCCAGGATTTTATTTTGGGAGGGGTGGTCGGATCGCATGTGCAGAGCGTGCGCCCTTGGGGTAATTAGGGGGGGGGGGGTAAGGGAGGGGCTTTGGTATCTGTTCAAATCGAGACATGGAGACAGTTGATCTGTTCCATTCGGTAAATGAACAAAGCTGGAGACTATGTTCTTGATTCATTTTAAACTAAAGCAAAATTTGAATGCTAAAATAAAAGTCTAAAACACATATCTCTGGGGAGTGAGAAGGGCCTATATTGAGTGTGAGCTCTTTTTAACATCCTACAATACAGCATTCATAGAGTATTCATCGTTTCATCTATTTTCTGTCAATACCATTAGAAATTGTTTCAGGGATCATAATTTTTATAAAGGTTTACAGTTTTGTGCATCAGAGTACTATAAGGAAACAATAATGATAACCACAAACATATTTCCTAAGTAGGCGTACATTTATACATATACGGTCTGATGACTGCAAAATATTTCGAAAAGGAGATTACACATATGTCAGGTATAATGAGACCAATTTTGTAACTATTATTCCACACGTCACAATATTGCAATAGATTTTTCGGCTACAATATTCTTAGACAATATAATGGAATTACAATATATATAGATGTAATTATCTGAAATAATATTTCTAAGAACAGGCCTTCAAGTTTTAATTTACTCGATGAAAGGAATTGCGGAATTAGTATATTGCTCCGGTCTGTATTCGTCTTTTATGGCTGTTGGGTGAGCCGGGGTGGGGGGGGGGGGGGGGTCGGAGTTGTTGATTTTAGCACTCTTTTCGACTCTAGTGGGTAGCTGGTCCTTTGGGCCCGTTTAGAACAAATTCCGGGCCCCTGTGGTCTTTGGTGGGACTTAACCATTACCATATTTCATTTTACTGTTTATGGTGGGTTTTCAACACCAAACGAACGTTTCCAGCTCCAAAGTTGACTCTGAAATGCATAAAAACAATGGCGGGCCACTAAAACATAAAGTTTTGGGCACTTTGGGCACTGTTTATCAAAAATCAGTCGATGGCATCGTTTTCAGCATTAAATTTTACTTCGGTATCCATGTTGAAAAAAAGTGAACACTATTTCCCATGAGGAGCCGTCTGTGTACCTAACTACTATGTCAGACATGCTGTAACATCACCAGGAAAAAAATGGTAATGAGGAGGTATTGTTTGGAAGTATGCAATTCTATTGTGAGCATGTGCTGAGCTGGGGAAAGTTACATTCCACTGTCTATTGTAGAATGTTAGTGTAGCTGACTAATGATTGACAGATGATGTCATTGCAGGAATGAGATCCGGAGTTTTTTTTAATTTTATTTTTATTAATTTTAGGGTGGAGCTTAGGAGGTTGGGAAAATATTTCAAAAAACATTAAAAAATTTATGAAACATATCTAGATGTTTGAATAACAGAATATTAATTGTATGCATCCCTGCACATCAACAACAATAAACTTGCATTTGGGTTGCGTTTGGGTTGCAGGGGCCTTTTAAAGATAAATTATGTTTTGGCCAAACAATAACACCGTAAAAAAATCTGTCTGGAAGTAATTATTGGGAAATATTAATTATGTAGTACACAGGACTAGTATAGGCCCTACTGTGAGGTTTTGGAATCATAAAAATGATAAACAATTATTATTGACCCATGCAGTCTTGCTGACAGCCACATGTAATGCACATCAAATGTGTGTAATGTGATTACGCACACATGTGGCATGAATCTTTGGTCCAGCTATTTCTTGTCATTATTTTCGAAAATGGGGCATTTCAAGAGCAATCTTTTTCAGGGGATTTTCTTTCATGACATTCTTCCAAACAAATTATTTTCACCTTTACCAGAACTCAACCTCCTCTGTAACCATGGCAACAACGTGCTCAGTAACAACAGGAAGCTCGATTTTTCAATATTTACAAAGAAACATTGATGAAATAGAGCTTTCTGCTACAAGCGAAAGCGAGCAGTTTAGGAGTGAGGGAAACCAGGTAGCACCATTCCAATCCCAATGTCAGGTTAAGTGGATTAAACTGAACTCTCTCCTTCAGGTTCAGACCATCAAGGTCATACAGCCTGATCACCACTTGTCCGGCCTTTTGATCAACACTCGCCACAAAGACCCTGTCGTGCTTGTCAATGGCAGCATACAGACACACACCGCTTGGGGCTTGTAGAGGCTTCCCGGTATTCCCACTCCTGTCATAGACTGTCACAATGCTTGGATTAGCCTGACAAGAACTTGTGACGATCAAATCCGTACTGGTTGAAGACGCCTGACATGTTATGCTGTTTCTAATCATAGGGACAGTGTATTTGACCGTGCTTCCTGTCTTGTCATAAATCCTTATCTCTTTGTCTCCGTTGGCAACTAATATTTCATCTGTAGGAGTTAGGTTCAATGTTGGATAACCAGGGCTGGTCCTATGGATTTCCAACATCCTTGATCCCTTGGGAGAATATATGTGCACGTCTGTAGTACTCGTCGATGTGCACAATGTTTTGTCTTTTTGAAACGCAAGATCATAACATTGGATGTCGCTTGGTATATTTCCATACAGATGATTGTTTCCCGATGAATCTACGATGTCAATGCCAAAGGTAGCTTGGCAACAATATCCAACGGCCACGCTAACAGCAGAATACTTGGTCAACCCGTGGGACTTTCCCCGTAGATTTACACACTGAATCACTTTTAACTTGGGATGAGGTTCTGAGATGTACCCAGGATAAAGAGGGGTATTATCTGCAGGTTGAAACCTCTTCTTCTGTGCTTTCTTTCTCATATTAATGATTGGCGCACGCACAGAAGTGTCATCGGTCATGTCAGTAGTCCCCTTAGACCTAAACATGCTACCCCGTGCAAGCTTTGGATCTAGCTCTGATACGTTTCCAAGATTGAGACGGGTACCATCTGTAGGCTGAAACCTCTTCATCAGTGCTTTCTTTCTCATATTAACCGTTGGCACACGCTCGGAAGTGTCATTGGTCTTGTCGTTAGTCCCATTTAACATGCTATCCCTAGCAGGCTTTGGATCTGGCTCTGATACGTTTCTAAGATCGAGACGGGCTTCACCTGCAGGCTGGAACCTTAATATCTTCTGTGGTTTCTTCGACATAATGGTTGTCGCGGGTGCAGAAGTGTCATCGGTCTTGTCGTTAGTCCCCTTCGACATGCTACCCCTAGCAGGCTTTGGATCTGGCTCTGATACATTTCCAAGATCAAAACGGGTACTATTTGTAGGCTGAAACCTCTTCATCAGTGCTTCCTTTCTCATACTAATCGTAGGCACACGCTCATGAGTGTCATCGGTCTTGTCGTTAGTCCCCTTCAACATGTTACCCCTAGCAGGCTTTGGATCTGGCTCTGATACGTTTCTAAGATCGAGACGGGCTTCACCTGCAGGCTGGAACCTTAATATCTTCTGTGGTTTCTTCGACATAATGGTTGCCGCGGGCGCAGAAGTGTCGTCGGTCTTGTCGGTAGTCCCATTCAACATGCTACTCCGAGCAAGCTTTGGATCTGGCACTGATACGTTTCTAAGATCGAGACGGGTATTATCTGCAGGCTGGAACAACTTCTTCTGTGGTTTCTTCGTCATAATGGTTGCCGCGGGCGCAGAAGTGTCATCGGTCTTGTCGTTATTCCACTTCAACATACTACCCCTAGCAGGCCTTGGATCTGGCTCTGATACGTTTCTAAGATCGAGACGGGTATTATCTGCAGGCTGGAACATTTTCTTCTGTGGTTTCTTCGTCATAATGGTTTCCGCGGGCGCAGAAGTGTCATCGGTCTTGTCGTTAGTCCCCTTCAACATGCTACCCCTAGCAGGCTTTGGATCTGGCTCTGATACGTTTTTAAGATCGAGACGGCTATCATCTGCAGGCTGGAACATTTTGTTCTGTGGTTTCTTCGTCATAATGGTTGCCGCGGGCGCAGAAGTGTCATCGGTCGTGTCGTTAGTCCCCTTCAACATGTTACCCCTAGCAGGCTTTGGATCTGGCTCTGATACGTTTTTAAGATCGAGACGGGCTTCACCTGCAGGCTGGAACCTTAATATCTTCTGTGGTTTCTTCGACATAATGGTTGCCGCGGGCGCAGAAGTGTCGTCGGTCTTGTCGGTAGTCCCATTCAACATGCTACTCCGAGCAAGCTTTGGATCTGGCACTGATACGTTTCTAAGATCGAGACGGGTATTATCTGCAGGCTGGAACATTTTCTTCTGTGGTTTCTTCGTCATAATGGTTGCCGCGGGCGCAGAAGTGTCATCGGTCTTGTCGTTATTCCCCTTCAACATGCTACCCCTAGCAGGCTTTGGATCTGGCTCTGATACGTTTCTAAGATCGAGACGGGCTTCACCTGCAGGCTGGAACCTTAATATCTTCTGTGGTTTCTTCGACATAATGGTTGCCGCGGGCGCAGAAGTGTCGTCGGTCTTGTCGGTAGTTCCATTCAACATGCTACTCCGAGCAAGCTTTGGATCTGGCACTGATACGTTTCTAAGATCGAGACGGGTATTATCTGCAGGCTGGAACAATTTCTTCAGTGGTTTCTTCGTCATAATGGTTGCCGCGGGCGCAGAAGTGTCATCGGTCTTGTCGTTATTCCACTTCAACATACTACCCCTAGCAGGCCTTGGATCTGGCTCTGATACGTTTCTAAGATCGAGACGGGTATTATCTGCAGGCTGGAACATTTTCTTCTGTGGTTTCTTCGTCATAATGGTTTCCGCGGGCGCAGAAGTGTCATCGGTCTTGTCGTTATTCCCCTTCAACATGCTACCCCTAGCAGGCTTTGGATCTGGCTCTGATACGTTTCTAAGATCGAGACGGGTATTATCTGCAGGCTGGAACATTTTCTTCTGTGGTTTCTTCGTCATAATGGTTGCCGCGGGCGCAGAAGTGTCATCGGTCTTGTCGTTATTCCCCTTCAACATGCTACCCCTAGCAGGCTTTGGATCTGGCTCTGATACGTTTCTAAGATCGAGACGGGTATTATCTGCAGGCTGGAACATTTTCTTCTGTGGTTTCTTCGTCATAATGGTTGCCGCGGGCGCAGAAGTGTCATCGGTCTTGTCGTTATTCCCCTTCAACATGCTACCCCTAGCAGGCTTTGGATCTGGCTCTGATACGTTTTTATGATCGAGACGGGTATCATCTGCAGGCTGGAACATTTTCTTCAGTGGTTTCTTCGTCATAATGGTTGCCGCGGGCGCAGAAGTGTCATCGGTCGTGTCGTTAGTCCCATTCATTATGTTCAACATGCTACTCGTTGCAGACTTGGGATCTTGGTCTGATACGTTTCTAAAATCGAGACGGGCTTCATCTGTAGGCTTGAACCTTAATATCTTCTGTGGTTTCTTCGTCATAATGGTTGCCGCGGGCGCAGAAGTGTCATCGGTCTTGTCGGTAGTGCCATTTAACATGCTACCCCGTGTAGGCTTTCGATCTGGGTCTGATATTTCTCCAAGATCGAAACGGGTATCATCTGCAGGTTGGAACCTTAATATCTTCTGTGGTTTATTCGTCATAATATTACAAACACGCGCAGAAATGTCATCGGTTTTGTCGTTAGTCTCCTTCAACATACTATCCCTAGCAGGCTTTTGATCTCGCTCTGATACGTTTGCAAATTCGAAACGGGTACCATCTGCAGGCTGAAACCTCTTCATCAGTGCTTTCTTTCTCATATTAATTGTTGGCACACGCTCAGAAGTGTCATTGGTCTTGTCGTTAGTCCCATTTGACATGCTATTCCTATCAGGCTTTGGATCTGGCTCTGATACGTTTATAAGATCGAGACGGGCTTCACCTGCAGGCTGGAACCTTAATATCTTCTGTGGTTTCTTCGACATAATGGTTGCCACGGGTGCAGAAGTGTCATCGGTCTTGTCGTTATTCCCCTTCAACATGCTACCCCTAACAGGCTTTGGATCTGGCTCTGATACGTTTTTAAGATCGAGACGGGTATCATCTGCAGGCTGGAACAACTTCTTCTGTAGTTTCTTCGTCATAATGGTTGCTGCGGGCACAGAAGTGTCATCCGTCTTGTCGGCATGGTCGGTAGTCCCATTCAACATGTTCAACATGCTACTCCGTGCAGACTTGGGATCCCGGTCTGATCTGTTTCCAAGATCGAGACGGTTATCATCTGCAGGCTGGAACATCACCTCTTGTGGGTTCTTCATAATGGTTTCCGCGGGCGCAGACGTGTCATCGGTCTTGTCGGTAGTGCCATTAAACATGCTACCCCGTGTAGGCTTTGGATCTGGGTCTGATATTTTTCCAAGATCGAGACGGGTATCATCTGCAGGCTGGAATCTTATCTTCTGTGCCTTCTTCGTTATGGCTGCTGCAGAAGTGTTATCAGTAGCCTTCGTCAGCATGCCATCCAGCTCCTCACTAAACAATGCAAGAGCGGACAGACTGTCCGTCTCAAGACGACCCAGTCTGTCATTAGCCACCAACGTCAATGAACTACAAATACTCTTTATCTTCTGTCGGTCGCTTGATTTTAAGGCATCGAGATCCTCGTTGAAAGCGCGCTGCAGTGCATCGATCTTTTCAAGGAGACTTTGCTGATTTTCTTCTAGTCGCTTTGCCTTGGTGCTGCAGGCCTCTTGGACACCTGTTCTAAGTTTCTGCATAGTCTTGAGTACTTCTTGGCGATATCCTTCCAAACTGAGAATATTCTTTTCCAGTTCTGATTTTTTAGGAGTACATCGTTTAATGAGATCATTCATCTATTTTTAAAAAATGGAAAGAAAAAAAATGAAAAAAAAAATGAAAAAAAAAGAAAAAGAAAAAGAGGAAGAAATAAAAAGAAAGAAAAGATTTGCGTGTTTTTAAAGAAGATAAACAACATGTTGATAATCTTTCAAATAATTATGTCAGTATTTAAAAAGTTGAACATTTAACACTATAACTCTTTCAGTGCCGATGTCGCGTATATGTGACAGATAGATTTGTCACTTTCATTCACCAATTGCTCGACCACAGCAAAGGTATATGGTGGTCAATGTATATCAAGATTTTGAGCATACATCAAGCATTATGAATGTATGATTATAATCATATGCTACGATAGAAATTTTCAGAGAAAACTGCAGATTTTTTAAAAGGTAGACCTATTACCTTATTTCAACATTAAACAATAGTAAACAAATGAGAAACCAAAAAATAATGGACAAAAAAGAACTCAAATGTAATTTTCAATAATTCGTATGCATAAAGTTGGGTAAAGTAATGTTTGGTATCATAAGAAATGAAAATAAATTTCCTTCAGGTTTTGTACACAATATTTTGTGAAATAATAAAAGGTTAAAGAAGTGCAGACATTTGAAAAGTAAGCATTTTCCTTCAAGTTTTGTACACAATATTTTGTGAAATAATAGAAGGTTAAAGAAGTGCAGACATTTGAAAAGTAAGCATTGTTCACATTTTGGTAAAATTTTGAAGAAAGCTAAACCCCTTGGCACAGTAAGAGTAAAGTCAAAGATCATTATACTGCACCTTCGCGCCTTACTGCGATAGTTCAGTTACTTTAGAATTTATCTTTAGTGATGGCGAGTTTTCACGAAGTAATAATAATAATAATAATAATAATAATAATAATAATAATAATAATAATAATAATAATAATAATAATAATAATAATAATAATAATAATAATAATAATAATAATAATAGTGGGTAGTGTACGTTCTTGTATAGCACACATGTCGGTCAGATTTGACACTCCTGGCGCTCCACGATTATTACCCCGGCTTTAGCACGGCTGCTCTTACGGCGCTCTGGCATTTCAAGGATTTAATTCCTGCCAGGTACCCATTTAATTCAAATACAATTACAATTACAATACTTACATTTCTATAGCGCTCTTACAAACTATAAGTTGTTTCATAGCGCTTTACATCAGTAACAATTTAAAAAAATATATAACGATTAAACAGGTAGTGAAATAATTTACCTGGGTCCAGAGAGGCAAATGTAGATTAATGTTTTGCCAAAAGACACTTACTATTGCTGCATCAGGAATTCGAACCCCCTACCTTGTGGTTCACAGTCCGGGGACTTATCCACTTGACTACAACACCTCTACAATTTATCCTTGTAGCGTATCACTCATGCATTGGCATGAGATAAGTAAACTGAATTTCAGCAGGTTACGGAATTTAAAAAAAAAAAAAAAAAAAAAAAAAAAGATTCACCTTGAGCTGCAACTCTTTCACGAAGTCGTCTTGATTCTTGATCTTATGATCACGGTGACCGGCGATCACACACATGTGACAGATATGGACGTTGCAGCCCTCGCAGAAGAGATCTTTGTCCTCATGTGTATGCTTTGAGCACTTTTCGGAGGATTGCTCAATGCTGACCCTATTCTCGATGATATCCTGTAAGGATACGATCTCATGACTATGCAGACACTCGTCGCACATGTACATATTGCAGGTTCTGCAGAAAGAGACAGCATCGGCTTGGAAGTCGCAGGTGGTGCATTTCGGGCTCATCTCAAAGACATAATTTGCTCCTTCATGCTCCTCATGGTAATTATCTACGAGTCCGTTGACGCTGACATTGGCGGGAAGGTCATCAACACGCTTCACCGTCAGCTTCGTGATCTTCCTGCAGAGAGGGCAGACCATGTGATCAAGATCCCGGTTTGACAGGTCGTATGTCTTGAGGCACTTCCGACAAAAAGTGTGTCCGCAAGTCAGAAGGGTTGCCTCGTAGAAGATATCAAGGCACAGTGGACAAGTCAAGTTCTGTGCGGATGAGCTCTGTGAATTATCCTCCGAGTCTACCTTTTCAGCCATGGTCGCAGAGTAAATTTCTAGCTATAGAAGTCACACTATAAGCCTGTCGATTGGAGCTACATGGTAGCAAGAAAATGTCAAATTCCCATGTTCCAACAGAGTTCACGTACTTAAAAATGTTTTATTAGCTTGTACTGGCATTTACATGCGTTCTGGATCTATGATCCGTGTGCGTGTACAAAATAATAGAGCCAATACTATCTAAATGGGCGGCAAAATACTCCCTTTATTTCTGCGATAGCATTTTACCCTTTGATTGTGTGTTGATAAAGCGCCGTTGTATGGAATATGAATATAATAGTATAGAACAGAGCTTTGCTGCCAACGATCACCTCCTGATAATTATGTCACTGTGTGCTATTAATAGTAGCAGGGTTTTTCCACATTGGCAGGCGTAAATTTGATTTATTGCAAATATAACTTCTCTCGCACTGACTGAGGTACGTGTACGTTCCTTACAGGGGGAGGTATTGCAAAACCAGGGTGTTAATTCAACACCATCTGAGTTTCTATGTTGGGCTACACCAGATACAACACCAGTTTCAAATCAAACTGGTATAATTGTTTTAACACTAACTGGTGTTGTTTTAACAATTATCTGGTGTAGCCCAATATTGATACCGAGATGGTGTTGATTTAACACCCTGGTTTTTGCAGTGTACAACTGTATGAACATCATGAATGAAAAACGTCGTCGAATGTAACCTATGGAACGTCAGAAGGGAAATAAAATTTCATTCCACAAAACTAATTGATGATAATGTAAATCTATTTCATAACGACAGCTTTCCATTTCATGGCAGCTTATCATTTGATTTGGATGTCGTCATCAACTGTTTTCAAGTCATCAACAACTTTGGTCCAGTCACCACCAACTCGATTCAAGTCATCAAATATGTTTGCCATTTTGGCGATACGATTAGGGCAATCGAAATTCATGGCAAAGAAAATGCAGATGACGGTCTCAAATAATTTGATAGCGACTTATTTTAATTCTAAGTGACTACTTTAAGGGTCGATTATTACTTTGAAATTAGTTTTTATGTTTCAATGTTTTTATTTGATGACAGGAATTGATGTTATCTCTTGTATTTGACCACAGTTTTTTTTCATTTAATGGCGGTTTTTGATACGATGGTAACTTTTCATTTGATTCTGAGCTTATCGTCAAATATGATTATCGTCAAAATATGATTGCCCTTTTGGCGCCCAACGCTCGACGCGGTTAGGGCAATCACTAACCACGCGTACTAGAACTAGGGATGACGGTCTCAAATCATTAGATAACGACGTGCTTTAATTTCACGTGACTGCTTTATGGTCGATGGTTGCTTTCACTTAGATGACACCTTCATATTTGATTTGATTTGATTTGATTTGATTTATTTTCTTCTGCATTCATATAAGTACAACATTTTTCGGCAACATATATAAAATAAAATACAAAAGTACTTTTTGACAATAAATCATAAATAGCAAGTATATGTAACAATCATTTTTCAAAAACAAACACGAAATGATAAATTGTCAAATTATTGTAATTCATCAAATATAAAGTCATTTGCGGAAGAAGGACTACCATTATAAGCAATTTGCTTGAGAATATGGCAGCCCCAGACAAATATTATGAAATAGCTAAAACATGTTTAAATAAGCAGAATGGATAAATAATTGAAATCCTAAATTAAAAGCATATTAATGATGATGTTGATGATGGAATGATGATGGTGATGATGATGATGATGACGATGATGATAACGGTGATGATGATGATGATGATGATGAAGAGTTGACACAGAAATTTTACCTTGTATATTCAGATAGTAACATCGTTTTAACTTTGGCTTTAAATGAGTAAAGGGAACAACAGGATTTAATGAATTCTGGGAGAGAATTCCATAGGTCTGGACCATGGTGTCTTATTGATCTATGGGCAATCAGTAACTTTGGGTTGACTACATGAAAATTGGAGGAATTGCGAGTAGGGTAGGAGTGAATAGTGTTATTCAAATTATAAAAGTTTTGAAATGAAAGAGGGAGCAAGTCATTTAGATACTTAAATATGAACAGTAAAATTTGTAGTGAATTGATGTCGAATACTGTTAGAGTTTTCAGTTGGTAAAATATTGGTCTGGTGTGAGATAAATATGGTGAACCGGTACATATGCGAAGGGCTTTCTTTTGCAATAAGTAAATAGAGTTGATTTTTGTTTTGTCGGTGGTGGCCCATACTAAATTGCAATATGTTATATATGGTAATATCAATGAATTATAAAGCATAATGAGCGTTTTACAAGTGACAAATCTCTTTACTTTATAAAGTATACCAACATTCCTAGAAATAGAAGTAGTTATATGACGTATATGTTCATTCCAATTTAAATTTTCATCGATAATGACACCCAAAAATTTTGTTTGTCTCTTTCTTTCTAGAGGTACATTATCTATAAGTATGTTGTAAGGAAAATCAATAACATGAGAATTTACGCGCTTGAAATACATGAAATTGGTTTTATCTAAATTAAGGGACAATTTATTGCACTTAAACCACAAAGATAACTTTGGTAACTCATTATTAAGTGTATTTACAAGGGTATTTAAGTTACGATGTGAACAGAAAATGTTTGTGTCATCTGCAAATAATATGAAAGATAAAAGAGGAGTTGTATAAGTTAAATCATTAATATATAGTAGAAAGAGTAAAGGGCCTAGTATTGACCCTTGTGGAACACCGCATTGGATTGGTAGGAAATCTGAAGAAACATCATTATACATTACATATTGTTTTCTATTAGATAAATAGCTCTCAAACCAGGAGAGGGCAACTCCACAAATTCCATAAGAGTGTAGTTTTTGAAGTAAAATATGGTGGTCAAGCGTATCAAAGGCTTTAGATAAGTCCATGAATACTCCTATTACATGTTCTTTATTGGCTATGGCATTCGTTATTTGATCATATAATTGTACTAAAGCTAGGTCGGTTAAATGTTTTTTTCTGAAACCCTATTGATTTATATTTAGAAAATGAAATGTATCTAAAAAGTTATACAGCCTTTTGTAAATAATCTTTTCTAGGATTTTTGATATGCTGGGAAGAATGGATATAGCCATGTAATTACTTATTTCGTGAGGGTTGTCTTTTTTGAAAACGGGATTTACCTTTGCAATTTTTAGAGACTCAGGACATTTCCCGGTGTTAATACATAGATTTGAAATGTGAGTTAGAGGATAAACAAGAAAATGTATGATTTGTTTAAGGAGAAAAGCACTGATTCTATCGTGACCTTGTGATTTACTTGACTTAATATTTTTTGTTATTTCGATTATTTCATTAGGATTTATGGGATTAAAAAACAGTAAAGAAGTTGTAGGTTCAGGAAGAAATTTAGTAAAATTTTCGTTCGGTTTATTGAGTTTATTTGCTAAATTAGGTCCTATATTTACAAAAAAGGAATTAAAGGTATGAGCTATATCTTCAGACTGTATCACTGTATTATCCATTGTAAAATTATTAGTAGGTAATTTTTTTGTTTTCTTGCCAATCAGATCATTTATAACCTCCCATGTAGATTTCATATTAGTTTTCACTCGGTTAAGTTTATCGGAATAATACATTTTACGAGAAGTTCGAATGATATTAGTTAATTTGTTTCGGTACGTTTTATATTTGTTTTTATTAAGAATAGTAGAGTTTGTTAAATAAGCTTTATAAAGTTTGTTCCTTGTGTGTATGGATCGCAGAATTGCTTTTGTTATCCATGGCATTTTACTACGTTTATTGTTCTTGTTTACAGATACCAGAGGAAATTTTTTGTCGTAATACTTCTGTAACTTTTTATTGAAAGTTTCGTATGCAATATTTGCATCTGACTGACTATAAATATCCAACCATTCTTCTGTTGCAAGATCGCTTTTGAGGGATTCAATATTTTGGGGTGTTTGCTTTCTGTACATGCTTGATTTAACTGACCTTTTATTTGAAATGTCATTATTACACATTAAAAAAATTGGCAAATGGTCGGATATATCGGAGTAAAGTAATCCACTAGTCATGTCTTTGTCAAAGATGTTAGAAAAAATATCATCAATAAGGGTTGAAGATTGACCATCAATCCTGGTTGGTTTATTTATATGTGGATAACAACTATTAGCATAAATAATATGAAGAAGGGTATCATGATAACTACTATGAGATAACAAGTCTATATTAAAATCACCCATTAGATATAATTGTTTACCTTCTCCCGTAAGAGTATGAAGGCATATATCCAGATCTTCACAAAATGAATTTATAGAACCATGAGGGGGTCTGTAAATTAATCCAATGATTATATTTTTGCTGTTTGAATTCATGATTTCTAAAAACAATGATTCACTTTCTTTTAATGATATTTCCTTTCGAAGTTTAAATTGCAGTTGTTCATTGACATAAAATGCTAAATCCCCTCCTCTCTTTTGTTCTCGATCATGTCTGATCAGTGTATAATTTTGTATGTTGAATAGGTTGGGCGAAGTGTTATGAAACCAAGTGACACCAATAATAGAAAAGGGAAAATTGTTCAAAGTATATAGCAATATTTCCAGAGAATCAAAATTTTTGCTTAGACTTCTAGCAAACAAGAATTAAGTAAACTAAATTTATTTCCTGTTTTTTTGAAAACTAGAAGTAAATTCGTCAGTTGAGTAATAGTTACTATCAGATGATAAGTTGTTAGTATTGAAAATAGATAACTGGTCTAGATCAGTAGTCATAAAAAATAGCTAATATAACCAATCTATTATAATTAAAAGTGTAACAACTAATTCGCATGTAAAGTTTCTGTGTCGTACTAGTATGACAATGGTAATGGTCATAAGATGGAAAGAGAATGGAATGACGATGGAAAGATAGGGGGTGACATATGGATGAATGATGATGATGATGATGATGATGATGATGATGAGTTCCTAAAGCGTTAATCAGATGATTAACTTTCATAATGACAAGTTCACTAATTTTGAGCACCTCAGCCATAAAATACATTCATAACTTATGGAACCCTTAATGGACACTTTGTCTCAGCACTGCTGCCTCGCATAACAACGTATGCACTGTTGATTAGTTATGAAGTTTTAAATAATAATAGAGTAATATTATACTTAATTTATCAAAAGTCAATTTGTTTAAGAAATACCTGATTCGAATGAATTTATTTCGAAATAGAATTGAGGATTGATTCTTTTCATGAAAAGGAGCAGTGCAGAGACAAGGGTTGTACATGTTTGCATAGCACTTCATTATGTATTACAGATGTAATAAACAGATAAGTTCAGTTATGTGTATTGTAAATTCATAAAGGTAATATTAAAACAAGGAGAATGAAATGCTGAAAACAGGAGTATGGAAATTTACTTTTGCTTTGACATCATATTTATCGATCGTGCTACCTTTTCAGCACGTATTAAAATATAAGCAATAAAAACAAGCGAACATAGATATTGTAGTTGAAGATTTGTAATATTTCAATATTCATTTTTATTTCATAACAGATTTTTATTTGATGACAGGTTTTATTTTGATGACAACTTTTGATTTGATGACGGCTTTTGATTTGATGACAGCTTTTGATTTGATGGCGGCTTTTTATTTGATGACATGCGTTAAACTTGATGGCGGCCCTTTATTTGATGACGGCTTTTCATTTCATGACAGGTTTTTAATTCGATGACGACTTTTTATTTGAAGAACTGCAGCTTTCCATTTCTTGGCAGCTTTTCGTTTGATTTGGATGTCGTCATCAACTGTTTTCGAGTCATCATCAACTTTTTTCAAGTCATCATCAACTCCATTGGCGCACAACGCTCGACGCGGTTAGGGCAATCGAAATTCGTGCTTAGTACACTACGGATGATGATCTCAAATCATTTGATAGCGACTTGAATCGAGTTGATGATGACTGGAAAAAAAGTTGATGACGACTTGAAAAAGGTCGATGATGACTCGAAAACAGTTAAACGACATCCAAGTCAAATGAAAAGCTGTCATGAAATGAAAAGCTGCCTTCATGAAATAGAATTACATGTACGTTATCATCAATTAGTTTTGTGGAATATGAAATTTGATGGCCCTTCTGGCGTTCCATACCTTCCTCTCGGCTTCAGGGCGCACACCTGCAATTATTTCCCCATAGGCTCATGTGTTAAAAATGAGAAATCATAAAAATCATGAAATAAAAAGGGGGCTAGCAATGGCACCATTCGAACCTTTGTCTTTACTAATTCATACAAATATACGATGCCCTTGACTTCCTGAAAATATGAATATGTGTTTTTCAGCATTTTTCCCCGATTTACAGGGGGGGGGGGGGGGCAACTACAACTAACCACAAACCTGTTCAAAGCTACAGTGGTCATAAGGTTTCTTGCGCCACTAATAAAGTCCCCATGAATACCACCTGGAACCAACTCCTGCGTGCTCTCTCATGGGACTGATCTGAACCAGTAATTATCCCTCTTTTATGCACATTTGAAAAAAAGTTTTCGAATATATGTATCAGTGATTTTATATGATTTTTTTTTTCAACAATTAGCAACTCGTGGATATCAAGGTCACTACAATAATAAAAAATTTGTATACTGTACATTCGATTGCTATACTATACTACATGCAATCATTGTGTAATCTTTGAATAAGTATACTATCCTATAATATATTTTGTAAATGTGTATAGAACAACTTTGTTTCTTTACTGAGCTAAAGTAGTCTTTTTACTTTGTGTATGTACTTTCAAAACTATATAATGCCATTTCAAAATAACTATATACATGATTATTTTTTCAACGGATTTTACAAAATATCACCGATATATATACATATGATTTATTAAGATGATAGAAATGTGCAACGATTTCAACATTTTCGTAAAAAAACACAAGTTAATTATCAGGATACCATATACTTTGTATATATATATATATATATATAAATGTGTGTGTGTGTGTGTGCGTGTGTGTGTGTGTGTGTATGTTCTTATCTATCTTTTGTTATGAGTTTATTTTCATGATTTTGTTGGCTATTATTGTTACTTTTCATTGCTATCAGGGCCTCATGGAAGACCTCCAATATTGGTGATAATAAGTCACTCCACTCTGTATAAATATCAGAAACAAATAAATAAATAAATAAATAAATAAATATAATTGTAGATATACACTGAGGAGCGCTTTAAAACAGAGCGGTACAGAAAAAGCGCTATATCCCTTACTTTGTCCGACTGCTTAACCGTCATCAAACATAATAATGTATTCCCTTAGCCTGAATTCTAAATGTCTAAATGTAATAAGATCAATACATTCAAATGTAATATTCGTCTGCAAATTTATACCTTACTTCTAGATGTATTATAATATGCAACAAAACGTGTGCATATAATGTTGATTATATCCATGTTTATCTATGAAATGACAGTGTCAAACCTTATATGCACCTTTTAGTTTGTTATATTTCATACTATTTCCACTTGTCAGTTATTGCATTCATATTAGATCAGTATTGCAACACAATTACTTGAATACATAATTATTACCATTTTCTATAGTTTTGGTACATTTTGAAATATTTTGCTTGTACATGTATATAAAGTCGATCAAACTTCACTTTCTTAATCGACGATATTTCAATTTACATTTCTACTTTGGGTTCACTTTCATTTAAGCAACTTAAATAATTAGTTAACAACGGTCACTGAAACAATTCTGAATCATGATATAGAATACTTTTGTTTCCACACTTAAGTTGTATCGCCTTTTCATATCACTTCCTTCTAACCCAGTGTATAATATGGTTCTAGGCAGTACACCCAGTTATTTTTATGCATACACTGATATTTCTTTCCAATTTACTTTTGTGATATCATCTAATCAACTCCGTAGATATTAAGTCAAATATTTATGTTATCTACAAGTATTGTAACATCTAACCCATTACTACGCCTGTATCTTCCTAGCCTTAAATCAAGGCGACTGTGCTGCTCTGTCCACTAGCGTAGCTGAAGGGGGGGGGGGGGGAGGGGGCTGCCCCTGACAACTTTTGCCCCCCAAAATTGATCCCCCCCCCCTTCCTTGTCGAACTGATAATTTGTTTTGCTCTGTCGATCCCCTGGTCGATCCTCGAAACGCGCGGTATAGTCCTCTGATTATTGCCTCGGAAGGCTGCGATGAAATTTTCACAATAAACCACTTCAATTCACTTTAATTCAATATTGCATACCCCAAATCTGTTTATAAATCTAAATGAATGTGAGATAGTTTCACCATCGCATCTGTATCATCACCTCGGGATTACTTTACATTATCTTCATCTTCTGTGTCACATCCCCACCTTCACTCAGCACTCATTGGAATTTTACTTAATAAGGGTACAAAATCCTCCACCTATTAACCCTCCGATTTTTCTTTTCTTTTCGAGATCGAAAATAACCAGTAAAATTCGAGGGTAGACTTTCATGAACAGGACTGGACACTTGGTTTTTGAGTGACTCTACGGATCCTGATGGTATCTATAACGCTATAGGTGGGTTATGATATGTTTCGGATTATATTTGTGCTTCTGCCGTAAAATACAGAGAGGTGGCACCCCACACCCCTGTGTTTACCCCCTTTCAATCCATATTCTAGATGCTACATGTTTGATGATTGATCCCACAAGGATCGATTTTCCTTTCTGGCAGATATCACATGTAACTTTGGAGTCACGTTGAAAGTGCATCAGTGGTTGACTATATCGCTTATGAATCTTCATTTTCAATCAGCTTTTGCATGGACAGAGTGTATGATACCACTTGGACACCAAAGGGGTTTGTCTTCCTCTCACCAGTGAATTCATTTAAGGATTTCTGGAGGAGTGGAGTTGAGGAGGCAAGATGACGGGATCAACCAAGCAATCACCGTCAAGATATAGAGGGACATCCGATTAACTGTTCTTGATCAGAAAGGAGTTCGAAAATTAGTCGAGTACAGTGTATGTTTGTCGTGGTCATCATTTGAACTCCTTCCTGACTGGACCCCCGAATATGAGATAACGACTGAATGAATATTGGATTTAAAAATTAAATTATTATTTTCATTTCTGCCTTTATTCATTTAATTATTTTATTTTGTATTTATTTCAGTATTTATTAATTTCTATTCATTTATTTATTTATTTAATGTAAAGTGACAGTAAACCGAAGCTCCTAAATAGCGCCACCATTTAAAAGGATTTGAAAAGTGTCTGTGCCTCTCATTTTTCCACCATGCCCCATTCTAGTTTGTAGAAGCTTTGAATGAACCTACAATTGTCCACATTTGTCAAGTCAAAAATAATAGTTTTAAAAATGTGCCTATTATCCAAACAAGCTGTTTGTCAAATTCAAAATAAAATGCAATTAATTTCTAAACTATAATCTTAATTTAGCAATCACTGTAAGGTGGCGCTGTTCAAGTTCTACCAGTTTATTACCAAATTAATTATTTTATTATTATGCCTTCTTTCTTTTTTTTTTTTTTTGGGGGGGGGTAGGTTGTACTATGGCCCCTCGACTTCATACACCCATGCAACCAAATGAATGTGATACTCTTTGAAGACACTGCCAGAAAGAGAGAGTAAGATGGGTCAAATCAATTCAATTTATTGAACAGAATCCAGTGTTTGATTTTTATCTCACGTGTGTATGAAAATACATGTACAAGAAGCAAAAAAAGTAACCAAAACTAGTTCAATGGAACAAACAAACATAAACAAGTATGCGAATTGTAACCTGCCAAGGTACCTTTTCCTGTGTATGTCTACAAATATCACAAATAGCTATTTACATAATGCATTGCCTATTCTACCACTGTGCATATTAGATGTGACATAAATCTTGACTCATGTCGTGGTCACTAATTTGATACAAATCTATTAAATTCGCTCATATCTCAGAATGATGGCGCTATGTTAGGCCTTTACACATGGAATACTTTTCTAGCTGGTTGTTTAGATCATGGACCATGCTTAGATGATAGGGAAAGTACATAATGAATCAAAATTTTTGTTTCTTCATCAGATATATAGGTAGGTTGGACACATACACACTTTTATTAGACATAGCTTCTTAACGTGCCACTCCTGTCCAATAACTACTTTATTATGAATTATTATCTTTGAGCCTTATGTACATCATTATCAAGTTTACCAATGTATATTACAACTATAATTCTGTAAGAAAAAAATTTCAACCACGGCAGATTTTTATCATGGATCATCTTTAGTACAAACATCCATCTAATGAGTGATTTACGTAATGTATATACCATCTTCACGATCTCTGTGGTATAACCTACATATATATATATATATCAGTGCATTTGCATGAATAACTCAGTGTATCAACAAATTAAACATTTCTTATAGATTCACGATATTAAACGACAGTTACAAAAACTTCTAAAAGTAGTTCAAGTTCAAGAAGTCATAAATTGAAGATACATTTACATGTATTCATTAACCTGTTGCAGAGCAGATCAGATAAACAAACATGGAAAACAATATCCATACAGCATTGGCAGAAGTGATCCCAACACCTTATGATCATATAACATGACGAGTAACTACATGAGAGCATACGTGTATAGAAATCATTTATGTGATCAATTAAGTAACAACACATGTATATACAAGCAGCGCAATGTGTAAATATACATGTATTTTGCTTAGTGCAAAAGGAAAGGGGGAAAAATATGGGGATTTTTTTATTCGGTGTGCATTAAATTTCTTTTTTTTTTTTTTTTTTTTTTTTTTGGGGGGGGGGGGTAATCTATAGTCGATAGTCTATAGCTGGGCGGTGTTAAATTCAACACCCGTGGTGTTAAATCTAACACCGCTCTTTTTGCAGTGTACGTACTTCTTAGTAACGTAACTAGCCCTATGTAAACAGAAACATAAAACAAGCATTATGATCAACTTAACGTTTCAAATACGCCTATAATCATGATAACTTATGAACATGTATATATTTACATACTCATATTACTTACAAGCACGACCTGTATATCGTCACTGTGTTCAGTTTTTGAATTATGAATGGTATCGGCAAAACTAATCCCAACACCATTTGTGGTTAAACATGTAACATGAAATGGTATATATACTGACCATATCTCTATCATAGAATACAAATCATTATTCGATTTCTATCAGCTGGCCCAAGCTAGCATTCGGTACAAACAACGTCACATTTGAATGAACCTTACTTTAGAAGCAAAAGGAAAAGGGAAATATTTGGAACAAACATTTCTGAAATATGCAGTTGTTTGTTGTTGTTTTTTCCCCCTTCAAATATTGAAACATCAATATTTGATGTTTCAAATATTGATTCCAAAAGACAAAATTTTCCGCCTAAGTACATGTCCCTACCTGAAATAGATTTGTATAATTATAAAAAATATATAACTTGTTATAACTGTGGAATTCATTCGGATGCATTTTACGGTATGCTATAATTAGCTTTATTTTGTATACATGTATTAAACTCGTTCAATAAACAAAACAGAAAATTTAAAAAATCGGCATGAAACATACCTGTCAAACTTTCTAGATGGTCTATATCTACACTTAGCAGAAACGTATGCCCTTAAAAGATGAATAGAATTCCATGTTTTGGTTATTATTTTACAGATGTATACACTATTTACAAGATAATACGTGGATGAACCGAAGCACAATTTAATAACCGCAGTGATATGCAGGTTTCACATAGGTCATTTACTGCATACATCTACATGCATGACTATATTACTTAACAAAATAAAAACGTTATGCTCTACATAAGTGTTACTGTGCTGAATTCCTTCTATTTAGTGCTATGACATGAGCACATTCAAGGATTTACAAGAATATAAGTAATAACAAACCAGCAGTACCACCTTTGACTCAAATTGGTAGTAGGCCTATATGTATGTAATAACAGAAACATACTCAACCAAAAAGGTTCGCTCCTAATTCTTTTTAATGTGACCCAAGAAATATTTGATGAAATTTGTTCATTCAAATAGCAACGTATGCAAAAAATTTCTAACGGCCGTTTTGATTTTATCTTCATTTTGCTCTGTCCACTTTAGCGCCCTCTTTTTTCATATTTCTTTGGTATTTACGTGTATGGAGTATTCCCAATACACAAAAGATACATAATATGGTTTACAAAAGGCCTTTCTAGCCATGTAGACCACTGCTTGTCAATACATAAATCACTCTCCTTTGTATTGTTTGACTCTCATTCCTCTTCTGTTCTCTAATCACTTGATTTCATGATATCAAGCTTCCTAACTGTACATGTATACTAAGTACAGAAATTTACTATTCATTATTCAAACATGATCAGAAATAAGTGATTTAACATTTGAACTCATAATGAATATGAATGGGTTTTCTTTCGATTTCTCTATGTTCGCATAATTTCGTTTGTGATAACTATGGATTCTATGGACGTTATAATGTAAAGCTTACACTAATCGCTATGCACTTCCCGATAAGACAGGAACCTTGTTCCATGGGGATGGTTCAACATGTCAAAAGCTCGATCTTCATATTGAGCGGTTCAGATTTGACAGACTAAAGGCCTGGTGAAGGCTAACTATATAGAAGAAGTGCACAGCTTCTTGGCAAGGGGGTCCTTGATGTATTCATCGTGGGCAGCATGGTGAAGAGCTTTGGAAACGAGTGATATTATCTTGCATCTGGCTGGTTGGTAGAGGAAGCCAGCGGACAACAAGTGTAATAAGCGGTGTAGTGAGTGCCCCCCCTCCCCTCCCACCCAAAAATGAGGGCAAAGAGAAACAGAAAACAAAGAGGGGGGGGGGGGGGGGGAGAGAAAGACGAGGCAAGAGAAAGAAAGGGTGAGAGGGTGAGGGTATGTTAACAAATTAAAGACGAGGGTAGGCCTACCCCTCCCGCATTCTCCGCTTAGTTGCCTTTCTCATTTCACCCACCATGCTATACCACTGGGAACAACACACATGGATCCCCGTGTTCAATCTCCACTTTCATGGTGTGATCCACATTGAACGCATGGATAAGGTCATCCACTCCGTGATCTGTCCAGCATCTTATAAATCTAATCAAAACAAAATATAGACACATTACACTGGTTATAGTTTTTTCAACAACAACAACAAAAATCTTTGAGATTCTCATTTTCTTACACTCTTCTTGTGTATATAGAAATGATTCAAAGAAATCTATTGAAAACTTGTGATACAATTAAAGTAAACGACGTTGAAAAATAAAAACAAGAAAAACGATCGAGTTATATGGGAAGAAAACTTACAGCAATAATTTGTATATGAAATTGAAAAAAAGAAAGAATCTCCATTATGAATATTTAATTTTAAAATAATAAGAGGTTATTGTCCCAAAACGTTCATGTAACTGTAATTGCACTTTTGAGAAGTGTGTCTTCATCTCTCTAGTCTCTAACCTACCTCATAGTCCTGAGCTGACTGCAGGTTGATCGGAAAGCTTCCAGGATCGATTTAATCTGTCTGTTTCCCAACATCATATCGCTGAATGTCACCTTGATGAGTTGAGGGAAGGCTGTCAGAAAGATATCAGGTAGGTGATTGAACTCATAGAAGCGAGCCGAGAATGAAATAGTTGACTGAATGGTGAGTTCCGTTGCTCCTGGTAGTTGGATCCGCTGAATGACGTCACAGGAGAAGATACGCCCGACGTGTAAAGTGAACCTCTTTATACCGTCAAACATCTGTCCGCAATGCTGCCATCCTTCCAGTATCCCACCACCGACTGTCAGATCAGTCAGATTGAAGCAAGTGTGACCATTCTGGTGGTCAAACTGTGCTCATGCATGGGGAATCGTAAATTGTGATGGGCAAATAAGTGTAGTCAGGAATATCGAAAGTGAAACACTATGTGTGGTATAGGTAACATTGAATCATTAAAAAAACTAGCACATCAATGATGTGGCGCTCATCCGGCATCCAGCAAAGAAATTCACGCAATTTGTACTTTGAACTGAGTTGAGACTGTAATGAATACACGAATTTGTATATGTATTGGTTAAATGCATGTACAGATGATGAAGAGCCTATTGCAAATGTGGCTAAATGTGGTGTTGGAAAGAGACAGTGACATGTAGATATGAATAAAGTCTGGAAATTCACAATCAACTCAAGTTGCACGACTCCAGGTAAATTGTAATAGTTTTACTGGGTGAAAGAGGAACTTGAAATGAAGCATAATTTTGCATAAATTAGCATAAATTATTTTCTAGACAAAATTTCAAAATTCTGTGTAGAAGTTCAATAAACCTCATGAAAGTCTTTAAGATGGAACAAAAAAAAAAATCAAAATCGGTCAATAAATGAGGAAAAAGCAATTTTCGTGATTTTTAAAATAAATTTCGCATAAATTAGCATAAATAATTTTCTAGACAGAATTTCAAAATTCTGTGAAGAAGTTCAATGAACCTCATGAAAGTCTTTCAGATGGAAAAAAAAATCGAAATCGGTCAATAAATGAGAAAGAAGAAGCAATTTTTGTGATTTTTGAATAAATATCGCATAAATTAGCATAATTAATTTTGTAGACAAAATTTCAAAATTCTGTGTAGAAGTTCAATGAACCTCATGAAAGTCTTTCAGATGGAACAAAAAAAATCGAAATCGGTCAATAAATGAGGAAGGAGAAGCAATTTTTGTGATTTTTGAGAAATGCGCATAAATTAGCATATTTAATGAGTTTCAAAATTCTGTGTAGAAGTTTCGAATCCCCCACCTAGTGCTATCATATAAAGCAAACGGAATTAAAATCGGGTAAGAAATGGCGAAGAAGAAGCATTTTGAAATTGTGGACGGACGGCAGACGAAGGACGGACGGACGGACGGACGGACGACGGACGCCTCGCCACGGCATAAGCTCATCTGGCCCATTCGGGCCGGATGAGCTAAAAAAAGAATATAGACAACATTTCGCCACTTTCTAAGAGGTGGGTGTGGCCGATAGGGGATTCCCCTTATCCCAAATGCAATTTGTAATTAAATTCAAAAAATATATATTGTGATTTATATCATCATTTATTTGAGATTTTACAAAGGGAAAGGGTGTGGCAAGGAGGGATATGTCAATCCTTGCAAGGTAATGTATTTCTGTATTCTCGTACAAACTTCGCCTTCTAAATTACTTTACATTGTCATTACACATTCAACTTATATATCGAAATTATTACTGGAACCATAAGTTAAGCACTGATGTGGCCTAGCTTCTTTTGTGTGTTTCGTGAGTGTCACCCTTGGGCTAAAGATCTTTTAAATGAAACGCAGGCCAATTGCATTATGTTCTAACTATATTACAATTTGTTTACTTTTGATAAGCAAAAACGGTTGTGTATAGTGAACGAGTTCAAAAAGGATCTACATGTATGTGAAGGAAATGTCCATTCCTCAGGTCAATATTTCTGTTTAGGTTTGTCAGTTTGTAGTGTCATTTAGAGCAAAACAATATAGGGTCTTGTTTACTGATAATAATAATTAATAACAATATAGGTTCTTGTTTACTGATAATAATAATTAATAACAATTTGGTCTTATTTACCCAGGGTAGCCACATCAGTATTGATACTGCTTTTCTGCGGGCCCTGCAATTATTATTTACCCAGCGTGATCATACCTTTTAACAGAAAAGCTTACAGTAAGGTGGACAAGGTTAAATCATATTTTACTCTTCTGCAAAAGGAGAAAATTTTGTGATTTTGAATATCCAAAAATACAATAGCAATACACAGACAATATATAATAGGCCTACCATGTAGCTTTAGGTCTATCATATTCACTTAAATTATCTATGTCCATGCTACCTTAAATTTTCACGTTGATCAAAATTTCAAATGCAATTAAAAAAGAATATTTATTTATTTTATTTATTTATTCATTCATTTTCATTTATTTATTTATTTATTTATTCATTCATTTATTTATTTTACTGTTATTATTATTCTTTTCTTCTTCCCTTTTTTTTTTTTGGGGGGGGTGCAAAATAGACTCCCATCCCCAGTGAATCTTAACGTCAAAAAGCTTTGTTATCATCTTACAAAATACGGTATGACACATTAAAAAGTGGGGGGGAGGGGGGGGGGGTCCCTCTACAGAATCGGCGACTCACGCAATTGCCACAGACACGACACGGCACGTCTTTTATCATTTTTTCTTATGAATGGTGCAAACTCGAGAGGCCAATTTAAAAAAAAAAAAAATGGATGGTTTATCAGAAGGTCACGTAACATTTAAGCCAAAATCACATTAGATAGAATATTAAGAATTCAGCAATGAAACCAGTATCAAGCTGTCTCTTCTACATGTCTATGATTTAATTCAAATTAAAACGTTAATCATAATGGCAGTGTATTATATCAATGTCATTAATGCAATATTATATGCAAATAAACTATATATCTAAATATATATTTATAGTTAAAGAGCGGTATTTCATTCTCTAAACATAACATGTATATAGTGTCAAAGGTAATCGATAAACCTCAACTGTAAATTTGTGTCAGAGTATTGAATATGTACTTGGTGTGAAATAATTAGAACTCTTTCTTTCGGCATCTGAATAGAAATCATTAAAATAAAACTTTAATGCTTAACTCTTGTTAAAAACATTATGAGAAATACACCGAAAACACTACCTTTGTAGATGATGCCACTGAAGATAACGTGGAATAGAAGTCATCGTGAAACCGCATTTTGTTATCCCCAGCATTGCCGAGCGTCAGATTCTTCAGACAAGACAACTTACAGATGAATTGAGCCAGATCACGTGAGGCCAATGCACGTGAACTGATATTGGCACACCTGATGGTAAGAGTCTCAATCTGTCATGGTTGTAATAAAACGAGGTTTGAATCATCTGCATACATCATGCTGTGTGCTAAGGCAGTCACAATTACACTTTCATATGAAATAATAATGATAACAGTAACAATAATAATTATAATAACAATCATGACATTAATAACACCAATAATAATAATGATGATAATATTGGTAATAATAATAATAATAAATAATAATAATAAAAGTAATAAAATCATAAAGATAATAGTAATAATGATAACAATATTAAGCATTTTTACAATTTTTACAATTTTGAAATTAGATGAAAAGCACAATAGGTATACATAAATAAATAAATACATAACGTCAATGCGGTTTTGAATTCTACGAAAACGAAAGTTGTTATGAACTCTGAGTTTTGACTGACTAGTGTACTTGACGTTACGTTGTATGAAAAAATAAGAAAAAAGGAAAGTATTCAAACCCAAATTAAGCTGTCGAGACGATGATGTTGTTCATGAAGGTAACGAAGTACAGTTAAATTCATCAATCCGTTACGATGTTAAAACAATATGTTTAAAATAAAAGTAGTTTGTAGTTAAAGAGCGGTATTCTAAACCAATTGACTCCTGAATCTTCTCATTCCCGTAAGCTTCATACACAGGAACCATCCATTCGACCCTGATCAGCTAAACATATTTATTTCGCACACGTGTAATATAAGATTTAAAAAATGGAAAACAAAGATTCGCACCACAATGAAGCTGTCTTAATTATGATTTATTTCATATATACCTAAATGGTATTTATATGTTGAGTGAATTATATTAATTCAATGTCTCAAAGTGATGTTTTAATAAATTGAATGATTAATACTTAAAGAGCAGTATTCTATTTCCTTTGCATAAGCATCAATCATTTATAACAATTGCAGTAATCGAAGAAACTCGATTATAATTATACCAATTTGTGTCAGAGTACTGAATATCGACATGATGTTAACATGGTTAACCAATTAGAACTTTTGCTTTCAACTACTGAATAGAAGAACATGTCGTAAATATTTATTTCTCTTTTGGATTTATATGTATAGTGAATTACATTTAAGTCAATGTCTCAAAGTGATCGTTAAATAAAATAAATGCTTAATACTTAAAGAGCAGTATTTCATTTCCTTAACATAAGCATCAATCATGCATAACACTTGAAGTAATCAATGAAACTCGATTATATGCCAACTGTGTCAAAGTACTGAATATCGATAAGGCGTTAACATGGCTTACCAATTATTAGAACTTTTGCCTTCCGCGACTGACTAGAAGCACATAAAATGAAACTTCAGCATACAACTTTTGTCGAAAATAATCCTAGAAATATATTGAAAACAGTACCTTTGTAGATGATGCCATTGAAGACAACGTAGAATAGAAGTCATCGTGAAACGAGCATTTGTCCACAAAGAGTTTCATTTCCTTCAGACAAGACATTTTACAGATGAATTGAGCCAGATCACGTGATACCAATGGGCGTGTACTGAGATCGTCATGCTTGATGACAAGACTAAGAGTCTTAATCTGTCAAGTTGATAATAAAACAAGGTTTGAATCATCTCCATACATCATGCTATGTTCTATGTTTAAGACAGCCACACATACACTTTAACATCTACTACTACTACTACTAATACTACTACTACTACTACTACTACTACTACTACTACTAATATACTACTACTACTACTACTACTACTACTACTACTACTACTACTACTACTACTACTACTACTACTACTACTACTACTACTACTACTATTACTACTACTAGTACTACTACTGTACTACTAATATATACTACTACTACTACTACTACTATACTACTACTACTACTACTACTACTACTACTACTACTACTACTACTACTACTACTACTACTACTACTACTACTACTACTACTACTACTACTACTACTACTACTACTACTACTACTACTACTACTACTACTACTACTACTAATGATAATTCTAACAATATTAAACATTTCAACTCACAGTTTTGATTGAAAAGTCTACTCGACATTACGTTGTATGCACAAATATCAATAAATAAGGATTCAAACCCAAATTAAACAGTCCAAGCTACGATGTTGTTCATGAAGGTAACGAATTACAGTTAAATTCATTAATTAATTACGATGTTAAACAACATAAGTATTTTGTAGTTAAAGAGCGATATTTCATTTTCTTAACCAATTGACTCCTGAATCTTCTCATTCCCGTAAGCTCCATACACAGGAACCATCCATTCGACACCGATCAGCTAAACATATCTATTTCTCACCCTTGTAATAAAAGATTTTAAAAAAGGAAAGATTCAGATCAAAATGAAGCTGTCTTAAATATTTATTTCTCTCTAAATTGTATCTATATGAAGAGTGGATTACATTTAAGTCCATGTATCAAAGTGATTTTTGAATAAAATAAATGCTTAATACTTAAAGAGCAGTATTTCATATCCTTAACATAAGCATCAATCATGTATAACAGTTGCAGTGATCGATGAAACGAATTATATACCAATTTGTGTCAGAGTACTAAAAATTGACATGGTGTTAACATGGCTAACCGATTAGAACTTTCGCTCTCAACGACTGACTAGAAGCACATAAAATGAAACTTCAACGTACGACTTGTGTCAAAAATAATCTTAGAAATATATCGAAAACAGTACCTTTGTAGATGATGCCATTGAAGACAATGTAGAATAAAAGTCATCGTGAAGCGAGCATTTGTCCAAAGAGAGTTCCATTTCCTTCAGACAAGACATCTTACAGATGTATTGAGCCAGATCACGGGATGCCAATGGGCGTGAACTGAGAGCGTCATGCTTGATGACAAGACTAAGAGTCTTAATCTGTCAAGTTGATAATAAAACAAGGTTTGAATCATCTCCATACATCATGCTATGTTCTAAGACAGTCACACATACACTTTTACATCTACTACATGTGCTACATCTACTACTACTACTACTACTACTACTACTACTACTACTACTACTACTAATACTACTACTACTACTACTACTACTACTACTACTACTACTACTACTTGTACTACTAGTACTTCTACTTCTAATGATAATATAACAATATTAAACATTTCAATTCACAGTTTTGATTTGGAAAGTCTACTTGACATTACGTTGTATGAAAAAATAAGGGCAAAAAAGACAAGAATTCAAACCCAAATTAAGCTGTCCAGACGACGATGTTGTACATGAAGGTGACGAATTACAGTTAAATTCATTAATTCATTCATTATTATTACGATGTTTAAACAACATGAGTATTTTGTAGTTAAAGAGCGATATTTCATTTTCTTAACCAATTGACTCCTGAATCTTCTCATTCCCGTAAGCTTCATTCACAGGAACCATCCATTCGACACCGATCAGCTAAACATATCTATTTCACACTTGTAATAAAAGATTTTTAAAAAAAGTAATGATTAAGACCAAAATGAAGCTGTCTTAAATATTCATTTCTCTCGTAATTGTATTTTTATGAAGAGTGGATTACATTTAAGTCAATGTATCAAAGTGATTTTTGAATAAAATAAATGCTTAATACTTAAAGAGCAGTATTTCATATCCTTAACATAAGCATCAATCATGTATAACAGTTGCAGTGATCGATGAAACGCAATTATATACCAATTTGTGTCAGAGTACTAAAAATTGACATGGTGTTAACATGGCTAACCAATTCGAACTTTTGCCCTCAACGAGTGACTAGAAGCACATAAAATGAAACTTCAACGTACGACTTCATGATTCTATGAAAGAGGGAAAAAAAACTCACTATAGACTTTTCTCCGTACTAATTTGCGACACAAATTAATCCAAAGACTTTGAAGTCATATTCACTTTTATTCTGATAGAATGAGTAATTAACGAAGGAGAGAATAATCATTCTGAATGGCAAATAGGTAAAAAAAAAAAAAAAAAGAAGAAAAAAAAGAACCATTCCCCCAAATGGTGTTCTTATCAAAAGAACCTCTGTGCCATTAAGAACCCTTTTGCATTGTCTGATGAACCTTTATTATGTACACTGATACTTGAAGAACCTTATAAGTTTTTTTAAAACCACTGCGCAATTACAAGAACACTTTTAGAAGTGAGAACCATTTTTTAAAGAGTGTAAGCAATGATTTGATACTAATTTACAATATCAAACTACTACGGACATTTCAAACTTGCAATTCAGATTTGTAAATTGATCGTTCTGGCGTTCTTCAAATTTGCCGCAGTGAATCTAAAGAGTTAACTTGTTCATGTAAATGATTGGAATTTTTTCAGCAACGAGAAAATTGCACATACTGCATATACTATATAGCGCTGTGTTTAATTCATGGATAGAAAAGCGCTAACAAAGAGAACAAAACAAAAAAAATCATCATAATCATTAACAACAAAAAAATTGTTTACAGTCCTATGAATGTACTTGCTTTGGAATTCTCCGCTTTATTGGCAACCGCTGAGTAGAAGACGTTATGCATGGTTCCTTCTATATGCACAGATCTCAGTGTTTGTGATGTGCACATGAATACAGCCAAGTTTTGTGAAATAGTACGTCCACATGATCGATCAATACTCAGCCCTCCTAAAATGTACATGGATGATGTACCAAGACAAGGTCAGAAATCATACAAAGCAAAATCATTTTGAATATTATTACGCTCTTGATATATACATGTAGGTTTCTGGTCTCTCATTCCCCCCCCCCCACCCACCCCCCCCCCCTCTCTCTCTCTCTCTCTCTCTGCTCGAAGCTTACACAAACGACGCTAGGCCTAATAAAGTTTTCTTAGTCTGTTTTTACTATAACCTGGTATAGTATGACCTTGTATAGTATGACCTTGTGCTAAACAAATCATCTAAAAGTCGTCTAGGACTACTATATACTACTACTACTCCTACTACTGCTGCTGCTAATAATACTAAGACTAATACTAATACTATACTAATACTACAACTACTAGTATGCGCAAGACGTATTGTAAATCTTAAATTGATAATACAGACACGCACAATTATTTGTAACAGTTGTCGGGGGGGGGGGAGGGGGGTAATCTGCAATTATATTCCCCACCCCCCTCTCGATTCCATATAGTGTATGTATATTTACGCGAACCACCTGAAGTGAAATAATCTACAAAAATGACATTGCTAATTCAATGACTTATTCTTACCACCTCACGATGGTCCATGACAAAAAGATGTCCTGAAACTGTGTGAGTCTCCATGAAAGCCCTGATGTGCACGTGCCTGCTGCTCCTGATTATGCGATTGTAATGATACAAAATGTTAACAGACTAAATTTAGCACTCTGAAATTTGATATAGGCATCCATTGGTTACTCATTACCATCCCGATCCTATCTAGCAAACTCCAGTGTGTAATGCATGCAATAAAATAATCAACACATGATGGAATTACGCACACCACAATCAGCATACACTGCCTATATATGTATATATTGTACATAATAATGTAGAGTTACACATTTTTATTTTATCCAGCAGAGCTCGAAACTGAATGAAAATAGTTTACATGTAGCTTCAAGTTACTCGTCATCACCTCATAACCCCAATTAGCAATGTGAACCAAATCATTAATTCGCCACGAATTCGCCACACTCAGTAACATAAGAAATGAAACCAACCATTCCTCACTGAAATAATCTGCCACTGCTTTCGCGATTGTTTGGTCTTGGCTCTCGTAAGCAATATCCACGAAGAAGTTAACATCCGTCCAGTTCTCGCTGGCAATGAGACGTGTTACGATATCCATGCCAACTGTCTTATGTTGAGCAACAGTGAAGTACAAGAGAGACTTGTATTCCCATTCACTCTGTATGATCTGAGCCGCCAGAATATCATATTTACTATGGTTCGAGCTGTACAGTGATGCAAGATACATCCCTGACATGTACTCCTGGAACAGCTTATGAGGAAACTGAACCGTGGAGACTGTTAGTAAGGGGTTAGTTTTCCTCTCCCTTCTTGGAGGAGTACGTTTCTCTCTGGTCAAGACTCCGACTTTACAACCAATCTCCATTGACTCTGAGAGTGTCTTGAATTCTTCTTCTGGAATCACCATCTTTCTCTGTAACAAAGCTTGGAGGGCAATCTCACCGATTCGTGTGAGATGATCAAGAACCTGAGAACGACTCTCACATGTTGTAGCACCAGCAGATGAATCCATATGCTTTGAGAGGTAATGGTCAACCAGAAAGTAAACCATTTCATCGAACAGCTGCGAAAATGTTTGCAGCTTACACATTGCATTTCGTCTCTCGCCTTCATACTCCTTCCACATGATACACAACATAGCTGTGTATATGGGATAAGGTGCCATATTCTCTCTTATCACGTCGTTATCTGTTATGAAACAGTTCAGATCCTGAGATAAATAAGTGTCCGGGTGAAAGAACTTTGTGATGTAGGAAGCAAGGTTTTCGGCAGAGAAACCTTCTACAGCTATAAAAGCAAAAGCCCTTCGTAGAGCAGTATTATTCCTAATTTCATCTGATCTCCATGTTCTTGATGTGATTAGGACTGTGCCTGACATGAAGTGCCGATTGAGAGTGATCTGGACAATTTGCTGTAGACTTGTAAGGTCTACAGCTAACTCATCTAACCCATCCATGGCAAGGAAGACGTCTTTCTGATTTGAGAGGACGTACTTGTCAAGTTGTTTTGCTGTGACAGGATTGTCGTCAAAGAGATAGGTCTTCACGATTTCTCCAATGGTCTGATCCTTGGCCTTACGGAGGAGGATAACAAGAACAAGTTTGAACTGCTTGAAACCACATCCATGAGCCCAATCCCAAGCAATCTTGGCGCAAAGAGTGGTCTTTCCAGAACCGCCTTCACCCTCTACCAATAAGCGCTTCGGGTAGACTCCGTTAACCTTTGTATTTAGAAGGTCCGTGTAAGGTAATGGCTTTCTACGTGTGGTTTTCTTATCTTCTTCTAGCAACGTCAGATTTGTGAAGATTTGATCAAATTCAAGTAGAGTCTCGTTGTTCAGAGGATCGGCTTGTATCTGACACAGCTCAATGATGTAGTGATGTTTGATATCTTCGGCAACCCTTTGTAGCATTTCCTCTGTAATTTGGGGAATGTGTTCACCATCCTGATCTGTGGACAGGGTGAATGGAAAAGACTGAAACGGATAAATAACATAAGTTTGTAGTCGACAAATAATAATTATTATCAACAATTTGGTGTTATTTAGCTAGGGTAGCCTGCAATTATTATTACCCCAGCATTACCAGGTATCCACTTAATACACTCTGGTCGAGAGGGACACATGTGGGCAAAACATCTAGTTCAAGGAATGTAATGCATCGAGCAAGGATCGAACCCGGGACCTATCGTATGAAAGTCAAGAGTCTTCATCAACAGACCACAGTGCTCCCACTTTAATACCCACATCCTCAAATGTGCTGTAAGGTACTTACATGTATTTCTGGGTGTATAATTTCTACAGGACAACTGCCACCTCACAACTCGTCTCCCCCTTCCCTATCACAGATTCCCTCTAGTTATCCTAGTATTGTTGTGGTAAGGGGGGGGGGGGGCGCGCTAACCGGCCATGAGGAAAAAATGACAAGGGTTGCATTATTCTTTTCATATTTATATGTCCGATTTTGTGGTGTAATTTTTGATTCTCTACTAAATTGTTATAACCCATCTCTATATTTTGATCGTTTATGAATAATAGAAAGTACCTTTGCACAGACTCTCAGCAAGCTCTACGAGACCAACTTCTTCTAACTTGTTGAACAATATTTTAGTTTTTCCATTTTCATGTATTCTTTTCCGCCACTCACGGAGCATGTGATGTGTAGCTTCCAGAGTGTCACCCTGCTTGTCTTTCTCAAACCGATCCAGTGCAGCCTTAGAAAAGCCCAAATGCAATCCCACTTTTGTGTAGTCTGCGGGATCCATTCGATCGGCAAGCTGATAGAGATCCGAATCTGTTAAGTTCTCCGGCCTAAAAGATGACAAACAAAATAATAAAAAATAATACAATTATCATTTCAACGAGAGTCTATATATGGACAATTTTATTATTCGAAATCAGTATTATCCACACATACAGTATTCTTATTATATGGTTGAATATAAA
>CM046852.1:4926862-5042634 GCA_025618425.1 Heliocidaris tuberculata
TTTTTGAGATTGCAACTGTAGAGGTAATTAGTAAAAAATCAACATTTCGAAGACTTCTGATATTTTGTTTAACATTGGAACTGTACCAAAGATGGATCTCGTTTTGATTAATTTTTCATTGGACGTGCTTTTATGAGGTCAACTTCAGACTACTCCAGATTGTAGGAGAAGAGAAGGCACAGAAAATATGGCATTGGCTGGAAAACTCAAGGGAGCGGTATACAGGAATGTAGTCAATTAATACGGGTGATTATTTATTGATTGGTTTTGAGATACATTAATTCCTTACCATGGAAAATACAGTTCAAGCATGCAACGATGTGGAGAGGGTTTAACCATGGTGTCGAGGAGGGGGGGGGGGGGGGGGTGGAGGGCGGGAGCGGTGTTCGGATGGTGTGAGAGGGATTATCTTGTTTCCACAAGTCTTTTTAAATTTCCTATCGGACTTTGCTCAAACTTGCAATGATATCTGTTTCTTTAAAATTTGTGCTTCTTTTAAAACCAACTTGATACCAGGGTGGACTTTCCCATTGAAATACGCCACAACGTAACAGAAGACACACTGGAAGAAGAGAAAATATTACTCCCATTCTCTTTTCCTAATCTTTGCCTATCTTATTCCTTCTTATTCTCTCCCCTTTTTTCAGTGATTCTCTCTCTCTCTCTCTCTCTCCCTTTCTCTCTCTTTCTTTTTTGTTAATAATATGAATATATGTCAAATTGTATATCAAATTGTATTTTAACTTGTATTTTTATATATGAATATATGTATTTTCCATGTAATTCAGTTCTTGAGCTGCCTTATGGATTTTTCAATAAATACCCTTTCAATTTCAATTTCAATACCTGTGTCACACCTCAAACCCGGGGGGCGTTTCATGAAAGGACTTGTCAGATATTTTATCCGACAAATTTGCTCTCAATCAATCAGATGCAAGGATTTCAGTAGCTTATAACAGTTGTCGGATAAAATATCCGACAACTTCCTTTCATGAAACGCTCCCCAGATTTCAAACCGACCAATTATCGGCCATTCAGTGCAATGCAATAATTGTTTGATCGATCTCACGTTGGTCTCTTTAGTGTGGCGGGGGTATCAGCCCACTTCCTTAGAACCAATTCATTCAAAATATCTATGTTTTATAACATCTTAAGGCTACTTGTTAATAAACGGAAATTGTATTTTCATAAGGTAAATAAAAACAAAGAGTTTTGCTACAGGGGAGGAAAAGTGCACGTAAAATCGATACATGGTTAACCTAATGGTATTTCAATTGTATAAAGGTTACTGGACTTGAACATAATAGATTCGCAGAAAATTGCACCTGTCGAAAAGTTTTGCCTGCCTCAAAGGTGAGAAAAAATACCAAAGAAGTGCTTGCCTCCTCGGGCTGTACAATAATAGACTAGACATTAATTAAAAGGGGGAAAAGGGGAAATACTCCCATTAAAATCCTTTAAAGAAAAATAAAAATGCAGTGATTAAATATATGTCACCTTTTAATGGCATTTTCTGCATAATTTATGTCCCTGCAAAATAGGTAAAAATAAATTGATTAATTAAAAAAAAAATTAAAAATGTAATGATATTGATAAGGGAAAACGAGTTTACTAGGTCAAAGGATGTGTGATGGAGCATGAAAATCGCAAAAGGTGCTATAAATCAAATCACAACGTCGAAAACCTGTAATACCTCTATAAAGAAAAAAAAGGTTATAGGGGAAGGGCAGGGGAGAGGGGGGGGGGGGGTTCACATCACGCTAACACGATTTTTATTTCTTTCCTCATGATGTCTGTGTGTGTGCTGCGTTTTTGCCACATAAAACACTCCTTTGTGATATGTGTAATCTGTGTAGAAGCTGTGGCACGGCAGGGGTTCATAAAATAACCGATTTCCATATCCTTAGTATGGCTTTTAGTATTTACATGATTAGAGCCTCTTTCCCTACATGAAGCGGTAAACTACTACCCCCCCCCCCCAAAAAAAAAAAAAAAAAAAAAAAAAAAAAAAAATTAAATAAAAATAAAAAATAAAACGTTGCTAAAAACATTACATTCTGGTATCTAACAATATATATATATATATACACAAACATTCAAATTGTGTGTAAGTCTTTATGGCATTGTTTTGGTGTGTTTATGTTAGAATCATTTTATGCCACAAACCCTAGCCATAAATCGAAATGGTGTTAAATGTTGCTCTTGAAATGTTCATTCTTAAATTGGTTATATTGCAGTGTGATTTTCATATTCAACAAGTGTCATTATTGTACAAAGAAGCATTTCCCCCCTTCTTTTCGTATGACATTCCTTCATTGATTTCCCTCTGTCTGTCTTCTCACTATTCTAGAGCCTTTCCTACACAAACGAAATGCAGTACACTTCCTCAAGTCGGCAACGCGGGAAATTGACAACCGGCCCTCTATAGGTGACACGGCGATAGTGTCCGTAGAGCGGCGCTCGCGGTCATCGGGTCACCGAGGATTCATTCACGAGTGTTGTAACAAGTTCTGCGATCCAGGGGAAATGATTCTGTACTGTTGCGAAAAACGGCAAATAGAATGGGCCCGTTTTCATGACTTGTTAAAGGCATAGCACGTGTTGTATCAAAGTACAAAAAAAATGAGCCTATTTATTAGAGTGTAGAAAAGCAGCGAATGGAAAATTTTCTTTTGCTAGATTAGGAAATTAATTGATTTGGAAGGAATCGTAGTTAATTTTATAGATATTATTCTTCTTTTTTGTTTAGGGACATTCAGTCATTATTTTATTGGATTTAAGCCAAGGTCTAGGTTGAAAGATTAAAAGTCTATAGTTTACTTTTTTTTTTTTTTTTTTTTTTTTTTTACATTTTCGCATTTTGTTCGTTTTCCAGTGTTGACATTTTTTCTCTGATTTAACCGGTCAACAGATTCAATTCAATAAAAAAAAAAGAAATAAAAAAAAACAACAGTTTGTTAAGAATCAATATAGCAGCCATAGGGCTGAATTGCTCGTAATTTTTACATTCGTTTATGAAATACCATACATCAATGAAAAGCTTAAACTGTTACGATATAACTGTATGATATAAAAACATACAAACCTGTTTCGATGAGATTGGGTCTTTTTGTTTTTAATACACTATACTATTCTCCTCTTGTCACTGTTCTGGGTGGTATTTATGACATTTTCTTTATAAGTTATCTTAATTTTACCAGACATTAATTTTGTTGATCTAATTATCGATAATGTTTCTATTCACTTACTATATAATGAATGCTGGCAACATGAATGAAATTCTCAATGTGTGCATCCTGTGTATGTCCACTATATATTAAAAGTATGCGCTATAAAACCACAGATCAAGCTATATGTTTTTTCGTTGTTGTTTTTTTTTACTCATTGTTAATAAATTCGATTGTTATGGTATAGGAAATCAATCTTTAAAATGTGATAAAATTTCTGTAGTGAAAGTAGGAAATTGGTGTATTCTTTAAACAGCACTTCCAGCACATCCCTATTATACTGAAGATGGAATAATCCTAAAAGGCATCATGTGTTCTTAAGTTCTGGTCATGATAATGTTAAATATTTGCAGAGAATAAAATAAGACTATAAAACTTTTATCTGAATTTACAAATACATAATATTTTCCCCACGAATGTTTTCAGAAAAAAAGAAGAATACACAGATAGAGACGAGGAGGTTTTGTCAATTTTCAGCAGTTCATTTAAAAATTTTATTCACCAGATATTTTGGGTCCAAACGGATGATTAAAACACAGTTGAATAAAAACTTTGGACATTTTTTTTTTTTTTTTGCAAAATGCGTTTATTGTCTAAGTCGGGAGTTTCGTAGCGATTAAACAAAATTATGATCATAATAATCAATTGATATTTTGAATGGTGCAACAATTAGGTAAAGAGATCCTTCTGAATGCGATAAACAAGATAATATGACCCAAAGATCAAAATGGATAGGACGGAACGACGTTTTACAAAACCATAAACAAGACAGGGTTAATGTTTTATCGGAAAATACATGTATTAACATTTATCCGAAATGTTAATTCGACCAGTTAACGGCATTACGATTAAAATACATCCATTAGAATAAACGTTCCCCCCGTTGCTTCAGAATAACCTCTTGTCACTATCTCGACTTTGTTGTAAAGGTTAACTAGCCAGTAGCAGAACAGTGTCCATCTTTTCTATTTTCTTATTCCTAAACATGTTATGAGGCAGTACCATTCGTGTGGTCGGGGGGGGGGGGGGGGGGGGTGGGGGTCAGATGAGGTGGGAATTTTCACCTAGTCTAAGCCTTCATGGAGGTACCTTTTGGGTTGATAACTGCCTTTATAATACATTCTAAAAGATAAACAAGAATGTATATGTATGTTCCTATTTGCTTTTGAGGAAATGACTCAGTTTCCGTTTTGGGGGTAGTAGACAAAAGTGTCCCCCCCCCCCCCCCCCACGTTTAGAATCGCGGTGGCGTCACTATATAAAGTAAAGTATCGCCCTAAATAACTACCTTATCATTTTGATAACGTTCAACTGTTCAAGGAGTTAGGATAATAACGATTTAGTATAATTTTCTAAGACCATTATATTGGTGTCAAACTTTTTCTGGGGATGTTAAAATGTATGTTGTTGGTTTTTTTTCAGTATGTATTGAAACAGTCTACATAGTTTGCCTCGAGTGCACATAATTCATATGCGTCAATATAGTTAATGCATTGTCAAAGAATAATGCTGAATGCTTTAATGGAGGTTTTCTTTTTCTTTTTTTTTTTTTAAGGGGGGGGGGAGGGAGCAGAAATCATTTTTAGCATCTAGTGAACATTTGTGAGAAAGAAGTATATAACACGCGCTTTCGGCTGAGGTGATCTCCATTTTTGACCAACTGATTTTTATTTGAACACAGATCATGTAAATATTCACGTTTTCGTTCACAGACGTCTATACTGTGAAGGCGAAGAGGGAAATTATTATTATTCTGTTTTAAAAGCTGATATAATTGTGATTGTTACGGGTAATGTGTTTTGCCGGCTTGTAAAGAGGGTCATGGCTTTGACCGTTCTATTTTTGTGATTTCTTGCTTTTGATGTAAATTTATTTCGATGCATCATGAACGACGTTGCGAATAAATATGTTTTATGTCAAAAAACCCTTCCGTCTATATCTCTTTATTTATTTTTTTTGGGGGGGGGGCGGGGCGGGGGAGGCGATATTTGCGGCATCGCTCGAGGAGAATCTGGGGTGCGCCGCCCTCTTAAAAATGTATGTCGGCAAATATGACATTTTTATAGGCTGCCGACTTGTCTAAAATTAAAGGAGTTTAACAAAATTATACTTGAATATCAGAATAATACTCCCCCCCCCCGAGAAAAATAACCCCAAGCTTGACCCCCCACCCCCCCCCCCCCCCCCCCCCCCCCCCCCCACCCGTTGATTCGGGCACAATGTATGGTGTCACATACTCTAGCATTCGATCATATTCTATAAGAGGGACAGTCATTATACATGTATCACCTGTTATATTATTCCAGGTATAACTTAGTTTTTACATGTCTTCATGTCCTACCGTGGATACACTCTCAGAAATGTTGGTTAAAAATCATTAGGTTGGTTCAAATATGAACCTACCAACTGTTGGTTAAACATAAATTGTATGTAAAACATATGGGATTTTTTCAACCAACAGTTGGTAGGTTCATATTTTAACCATGCAACCTAAAAACTTTTCTGAGAGTGTAAATATCGTTCCAGAACAGAATTGAAAAAAAAAAAATAAAAATAAAAAACGAGGAAAAATAATCCAGGCATAGCAAAGTTCACCTCTTTTCGCGGATCCATATAATACTCTAGTCACACCACAACGCATACCCTAAACCGATCGATAGCAAACGAAATACTGGCCACACGGTGTAATGTAATTTTTTTGTTCGGTCATGGTTGGTCTGATATCGGTCTGGTCAGTGAGACGGGGGAATTAAGCAGGTGGAATGACACAGAGTACTGATCAAATTCCAATCCATGTACATTATTGGTAAGCCCCAAAAGGCAATCGAAGAGATTCCGTGAATTAGTAGAGAAACATATCCGTTAAGTTTTAACGACGTCGAAGTTTTTCTATTTTCTCCCTCGAGTGGTAAGCTATTAAGGTGTGAAAATAATTTCCAACACCTGGCCATATAAAGATCTGAAATGTTTTTCTCCCTTTTATAGGACTTCTGTTTTGTTTTCCTCTCATCTCTAAGTGTAATCTAAGTAAAAAAAACCTTAGCATCAGTATTATCTTCAGGAATGATACGGACACATCACTTCAAATAAATTTTCCTTTAATATTATTGTGGAAGATGCCATTAATGTATTTGCCGTCCAAAATAATGTTGGGTTTTTACGGCTTAAAGTCGACGGAGACATTAAAAAAGGAAAAGAAACAACAACAAAGTTAGAGGGGAAATGAAAGAAAGAAAAGTAAGCGGGGGGGGGGGGGCACTGAAGTGTATGAATTTGCTTGAACAGAGACAATGTATTGGCAATGGACAGATATGTTTTAAATGGCGAGAGGCAAAAAGGGAGAGAAAAGTACAGAGAGAAAACTTAAGGGAGGGAGACAGAGAGAGAGACACAGAGAGAGACAGAGAGAGAGAGAGAGGGGGGGGGGGAGATAGGGGAGAGAGAGAGAGAGAGGCAGAAATGTCGACGATTTTATATTCCACATTAATGAGTAGAGTATAAAAAGCAGGGGACAAAAATAAAAACAAAGAAATAGACAAAGAAAAGAAAAAGAAGAAACAAAGGAACAAATAATGTGGAGAACAAAATACAAACCACATGAGAGTCCCTTTATAGAAGGGTTACGATAACCCATGGTCCGAAAGCCATTTTGTTTCCACTATTACGCAACATTTCTATTCAATTCCGATGAGCACCCAAGTGTTTTAAATAGAAAGAATTCAACGCCATTTTGTTTCCAAACAAAACAACAAAAAAAAAATAAATAAATGGGACGTCCATGGGGTCCATGTCGTAACTGTCTCTGTCAATAAAAGGACTCTAGAACCGGAACCATCCATACACAGATTTTGGCCAACTCGGTTTCAGATGCCTCAACATAGCGTACATTCCTGTGTTGCATGCTTGCCTAACAAAGCAACATGCGCCATATTGTTACCTACTGGAGTCGAGTTGGCCAAATTCTGTATATAGATGGCTCTACTACGCAGTTTTTCCATCGCAGAGGTTAGCCAACATGGTAGTGTGAAGCAACATGGCACATAATTTTGCAGTGCGCTTGCCCGACACGTCCGTGCATATTGCTACTGTACCCACCAAAAGTGTGGTGGCAAAACTATCTGAATATTTATGATTCTGTTTTTAATATGCTGCTTAGAAGAGAGAGAGAGAGAGAGAGAGAGAGAGAGAGACAGCGCCATGCTGCTCCACTTTCAAAAGGAAGCGAATGTCATCTGAAGTTTGTCAAAAAATTAATGAGAAAACACCTAAAACATAAGAAGTCAGATGACATAGGAGTATATTGGGCTTTCACGCAAGAAAGCCTACATGTTCACACATTACATCCCAAGAACTTAAGAGTGTACCAATCACCTAAAAATAATTTTGTGTACAGCTCTGTAAAAGAACTATTCTATAATGTCATCAGTTAAGGAGCATGAAGGAAATAAAAATGATAACAAGAAAATGCGCGCACGGAACCCAACTCCAACTTGGGTTACGCGCGAACCCCCCATCCTTTGCGACAGGGGCAGATCCAAGATTTTTTTAGAGGGGGGGGGGGGGGCACTCAAATGCAGGATGGGGGGGGGGAGGGTTATGGGGTCCAGTTTCCCTCCATAATTCTCTGACAAGCAAAAAAAAATTTTTTTTTTAAATCAAAAAAATAAAGTTATCATCCGTTCGAAAGGGGGGGGGGGCACAAAAAAAGGGGGCACAATGCACCCCCAATCCGCCACTGCTTTGTGAGAAGTGTGGGCACAAAAAAAGGGGGCACAAAAAAAGGGGGCACAATGCACCCCCAATCCGCCACTGCTTTGCGAGCACGTACAGGTACATTGACTAGTCTACTCATAAGTCAATTTTTGAGAGTGTACTTAAACTTGCAATATATCCTTACAGAAGTAGTTTTTGAGGGGTAACCTCACTAGTCATAGGGACCACTTATTCATAAGGACCGCTATCCATTACGCGTGACTAAATGAATATCGGTTTTGTACGAATAGCGGTCCTTCGGAATAGCGAGCAAACCATAGACAAATTACCTTGCCATTCATAAGAACATCCATTCATAGGACCACTATTCATAACTACTCATAAGGACCGCTATTCATAATGCGTGTTAAATGAAAAGCGGTTCTTATGAATAGTGAGCGGACCCCGTTTATGAAGCCCATAATTCAAATATAGTAAAGAGACATGGAATATCTAACATACAGAGCACAAATATTTATAGTGATTGGTACCCTTTAAGTGTTAAGATTTTTTTTTTTGGGGGGGGGGGGGGTGAACGTTTGATAAGAAAAAAACATACAATTTGCATAATTCAAGTCGTTAACTTTGTCAAAGTAGGGCAATATGTACATATTTGAATATAGGACAACCTTCCTATAATCCAATCCTCACCCTGCTTTATTCTGGTTGTTTTCTTCATTCGTTTGTACATGCATGTAAAGGAGAAGGAATTTTATATTCAAAAGTAAACTCCCCCCCCAAAAAAAAAAAAAAAAAAACAACAACAACAAACAACAAACAACAAACAAAACAAACAAACAAAAAACAAACAAAAAAAACAGCAAAAAAAAAACCCCAAAAGAATAAAAAATAAATACAAAAATAATAATATAAAAATTAATACAAAAAAAAAATTAAGTAAATAGATAAAAAATAATAACAAATATAATTAAACAAATAAATAAATAAATATATAATAACATGCATCAAATGTTAAAGCGTTTTGCCACAATATACAAAAATACAAACTTTTACTAACGATTAATAACTTTTAGGCAGTGGAAGAAAAAATGTGCAAATGACAGACACATGAAAATAACATACACAGGAAAGTGTCATCACAGTTTTGTAAGAACTGCCATCAATATATATTTCATATACATGTATTTCCTATTATACACAATTCATTCATACAATCTCTGAGATACAGTAACATCTATCAAGTGTATGTTCAATGAGTAATACATTGACTTGATATGAAATATTTCTACACAAAATTATGCAATATCAACAATAGAAAAATAATTTGTTGTTCATTAAATCTCTTTAAAGATAAAATCAATCAATCAATCAAGTTGGGAATAACTCCCGAGATCCATGGATAAGTTCTTTCCAGCAACCATTGTCATTCATAACTACAGCAAAAACGACATTCTTTCCGGCAATTGATTTTTTTTTAAAGACAGCACATATCAAACCGAAAAGTCAAGAAAAGGTGTAAGATTTCTAAAATAATTTTCTCGAAGAACGATACATTTTTACTTTCAAACCAAAATACAAAAATAAATACGAACAAACAAAACATTTGTGACATGGTAGCATTCAAATCCTATATCTTGTGATCCACAGTCAGAAGTATCCACTAGACCTCTACATGGCAGTAGTAGTGGGGAGTGCTCGTTTTTCTGATGGTTCTTTTTTTCCAAAAGGTTCACAATTCAGAAACAAGAGTTGAAGTTGAAAATTCCCATACCGGGGGGGGGGTTCATGATTCCAAAGATGAAATAGGGTTCATATTTCCACACATTTGTCGCTTTACTCCAAAGTTTCATAATTCTCATAATGAAATAGGGTTCATAATATTGAAAATGAAATAAGGTTCATTATTCCGAAGGTTCGTAATTCTGATAATGAAACAGGGTTCATTATTCTGAAGGTTTGTAATCTTTAAAAAATGTAGGGTTCTATTACATTTTTGGAATTACAATGTATGAACCTTCAAATTTATGAACCCTACTTCATTTTTCAAAACTGTGTACCTTCTGAATTAAGAAACATTCAGAAATATGAAAATGTGGAATAACCAACCTTCGTAATTATGAACCTTCGCACAAACCGTAGAAGTAAATGCTTGGAAATGCTTTTTCGGAATTTCTCCTCACCTTTTGAATATAAGGGCATTTGAAGAGCAAATTTTTTTCAGGGGACATTCTCCTATGATATTCTTCCAAAATAAGATGAAAAAAATGAAAAAGCTCAAGAATGATTTTTCCCCTTTACCAGAACTCAACCTTCTCTTTAAAGAGGCAACATTAAAACGTACACATACCAGCTTTAAAAATATAGGAAGTCTCAGAGGATTTTTAATTAGAAAAGTCATGTCCATAAACAGGCCCATCTAGAGTGAAGTAACTGCTGGGGAAAAAAAAAAAAAATTGAATCGAGGCTACGACATTATGATCGCGAGGTAGCATACGTCCCCGAATAATACCTAAACTGTCAATCAGTCCATCTGGTTGAAACACTTAGATGTATAAAAATCCCAAATAATCTATTCTGATTTGCTCCAGAAGTGAGTTTTCATGCCTAGAAGGTTTGGCCAAGCCATGAGTGTGTCAGGAGGGCCAGAAATATAGAGGACATTACTTTGTGGGCCACTGACTTTCGTTCGTATCATGGATTCATGAAGATATGGTAGTAGGCATACACATTTCAAACTACATGGCACAGAGTACCTCAATACATAACCATAAATTATACAAATTGATAAGTGTTGCTACTTTTACTTAATCCTTGATAATGTCCTTGTCATCGTAGTTGATAGCATACATATTTTTCAGTTAGTGAGCAAGTAAAATATTTAGGCTTTTACTCAAGCTTAGTGGTAGAGCAGTGGTCTTGTAACTGGGAGGACCCAGGTTCGAAACCAAGTGGACGCCCTAGCGCCCTTTGGTAAGGCATTTATCCTCACTACCAAGCCATCGGTCCCCTGGTTGCTTACTTACAAGCATACACATGCTTTCCCAGCAGTCAGGTAAATTAAACCATCAACCCATCAAGTCAATGGTTATGGATTATATATTCATCAGTGTTGGGTCCAAGACCAGAGGGTCCGAGATCAAGATCAAGATCACGATCAAGATCAAGATCAGACAGTCCGAGATCCAGATCAAGATCAAGATCCGCAGCTCAAGATCGAGATTAGAACATCTGAGATCAAGATCAAGATCGAGGTTACTGATGCCGATCTCGAGACAAGTCTCGAGATCAAGATCAATCTCGAGGTACCCAACACTGAGTCGTGTTTTCGCCAATTGGTGAACGATTTTAAAAGCTTTTTCGTTTGACAATTTATGTAATAACAATGTTGATATCGAGCAATCTCGAGCGAAAATTCTGAGAACAGAAGCTCCGAGATCAAGATCAAGATCAAGACCAACACCTTCGAGATCAAGAACAAGATCGAGGTTACTGATGCCGATCTCGAGACTGGTCTCAAGATCAAGATCGATCTCGAGGTACCCAACACTGATATCCATACTACAGAATCAAAACAACCAAACAACTGATTTTTGTTTTATTTTCAGTTGATATTTTGGCAGGGCGCATCAAATCATCCTGCAGGCTGCATGTGGCCCATGAGCCGCTATTTCAGAACCAGGGCCCATATTCTATTAACTACGAAAGCATGATATCTAAGAACCTTTTATCTTTTGGCTAAGAGAAAAGTCTTCGCCAAAATGCACATTCTTTTAAAAAAAATTAGAATAGGCTAAGGCAGCTTTCTTTAAATGAAAAACTTGTAGAAAATATTTTTAGACTTAGGACAAATTTCTTAGAAGTTTACTGAATGGGGCTCTAATGTAAGAACATGTACTGTGGATATGCAGAGTTGCATCACAACATGTTCTGATCTGATTCATTCGTCATAAATTGTCCTAAATGTCAGGTTGATCCTCGCATCTCTGTCATGATACTCCCTCGGTATCTGATGCTGTTGACAAAAACGGTGGTGAAAAGGAGAAAAAGAAATTTACATAAAAGTGACAATCGATGCAGAGTGAGACACATGTCTCTTCAACATACAGCTGCCTTCAAAAATGGAATGTGAGTTTTCACGACTTAAAAACAAAATCATACGCCGTTTGCAAAAACTGGACTGTCTGTCCAAAGGCCATATTCATAGTACAGTGGAACCTCATTATAAAGAACACTGTTATAACAAACTCTCCTTATAACAAGGTAATTTTGTCAGTCCCACTTCTTTGTATTTTATTTAACCCTAATATAACAATGGATAAAGAGGCAGTTTCCTTGGTCTCCAAGAGTTTTTTATAACGAGGTCCCACTGCAACAACAACATACATAACTACAATTCATTTTGTTTTGCTACGTGCATACATAAACATACATAAAACAATATTTGAGGAAGGTTTCAAATTTATCACTTCACACATTTATATTAATGATAATCACTGAACATTTTTCACTTTACATGTTTCATCTCAAAAAGATGGTGTTGTTTTTATACAATGGGTTTCATCTAAAATTATCTCAGGCTTAGGAACATGTACAACGTACTAGTATGAGGGACTGTGCATTCTTCTCTTTGTACAGTGAGTTAGGAACATCCAATGCTAATGAGTTATATATCATTTTAAAGTTGCGAATCTCCTCTTTCAGAATCAGACCTTAACTAAAAATTCATATCTGCCGACTTTTTGGTGTTTTTGTGGTGCCTGGTCACATATGGTGTGTTTGTTTGAGTATGCTCATGTCTGTTAATAGTAGGGCAGCTCTCAGGTATACCTTTAAAGGGATTTGGTAACTTTGTGGAGGCTTGATTTAATAAATTGTTGAATTTTGATATCTGTCTTGTATAATGATGTTCAGAAGGATAAATAAATAGCCAGGCATAGAAAGGTTTTCAAATATATAATGCTATTATTAAGATATCTATGACTGAATACCCCCATTTACAAAAGCGTATGGCCATAAGCTTTAGTCTAAGTGAGTCTATGGGGGAAAATGAGTCTGGCATTTCCGGTCACTTGCATACATGTATGTTTACTTTTGTGAAGCACATGATGATTTTGAAGTGCTTTTTTTTCTGGGCTTCATTTTTACACCATATTGCATACACTGATAGCATGTAAGGCCAGGCAGCTCAGATTTTATCAAGCCTCTACGAAGTTACCGAATCACTTTAATAAAAATCTTGTTATCGCGATAACAAGATTTTTTAGTATATCTGGTATTATCTGGGACACATTTCATAAAACTTGTCATCAATAACAAGTTGCAACTGTTACAAGCTACTGAAATCCTTGCATCTGATTGGCTGAGAGCAAATTTGTCATAGAAATGGGGCAGTTGTTATTGATAACAAGTTTTATGAACCAGGGCCCTGGTAGGACTTCTACCTTGAAATGAACTGTGCACTGAGAACAGTTGCCGGAGCTGAAGCTATATGTAGGGTAATAATATCCCAACCCTTTCGGAAGCACTTTGAAAATTATATAACTTGTTATACGCTGCACTCGACCAAGTACCAAGTACATAACCAGTTTATAATAATAATAATTATCATTATTATCATCATTATCACATACCTGCCAATCATCTTGTGAAGCGCCCTCCATCATCAGTAAACTGCCATGCGTCAAAGGAATTTTAAGCTTCTCTGTGTATGTGTAGTCTCCATCCTCTTCCTGTACAATAAAAACAATCAGGGCCCTGTTTCACAAATTTTTTTATCAATATTATTAGCAAGTTAAAATCATTGTTATAAGCTACTGAAATCCTTGAATCTGATTGGCTGAGAGTGAATTTATCAGAGAAATGGGGTACATGTAGTTGTCAATTATTAATAACATGTTTTAGGAAACAGGGCCCAGATGTCATTAAATTTAGTTGCTTTGGAAGAGACAAAAGAGAAGAAAAATCAGAAAAGAAGACTGGTGAAAGTTTGAACGAAATGGGATAAGCGATAGGAAAGTTATGAATTTTTGAAAGTTGTAAGCACTACATATGGGATTTTCAAATAGGCCAAACCAGTACTGTAAATGTGGAATATTTCACGGTGTGGAAATTTTCGCGCATGTCGTGCTGCATGAAAGTTGTGCGAAAATAAAAACATGCGAAAAGTTTTGTATGTATTCTTTTGCCCATGAGCCTACATGTAGCACATCAGCGAAATAAAAAACACATGAAATTCACCTTACTCGGCCGAGTAATAGTGTGAAAATTTCCACTGTTACAGTAATGTCACTGTGATGTAGCAGCAGACAATTACTCTCCCATTTGTTCCAACATGCAAAATGACTAAAATGCCAATTTTTCAAAATTACTCTGGAGAATATTTTTCTTTTTGGAGTACCTGTGACAATATGCTATAATCTACATGTACAATATATTTTGATTACTGCTCCGAAGGAAAAGGCGCTTGGGAGAAAACTGAAAATTAATGGCAATTTAGTGTACAATAAACAGGAGAGTTGACAGGAAATGCATCACAATCGACTGATCAAATTGCCAATTTGAGATTCGTATAGATTTGGTAATCTCACTTATCAAACATTCATAACTTTCTTATTATTTGTCAAATTTCTTTCAAACTTTCATCCTGTTTCTCTTACTTTTCTTCTTTCACACAAATCAGCTTATTACAAATTTAAGGTAATGTAGGAAAATGAATTATTTTTTAACTTCTTGAATTTGTTCATATTTGCTCAGTGCGCATGTTTTTGATTAAATGAGCATGCTGATTACCGCATTTGACATTTTAGGTCGTCGCGCATGCAAATTAGTTGGTCTGAAAGAGATTTTGGTTTGCACGCATGCAAATTAATAGCTGTGCATGTTAAGTAGGTTACCGCCCTGGTGGAATGCTTGTGATGCCGTGTACTGTAGCATTGGGCGAAGAGACAGCAACACACGAGTTCGAGCCAAGGTCGTGAGCAGACGCAGCATCACAACGTTGAAATGTTCAAGGTTGCGTGCGAGGTTGAGTGCATTTATCTTTAGATTCTGACAGTAATCCAAAGCAGTTGCAGTGAGACAGTCACAAGTACTGGTGACTTGGCAGTTGGTTGCTGTACGTTCTAGACGGTTGTTGAGCTCAGTGGGTGTGTTCTCTTCGAGCCCTTGGGGTTTTCTCTTTTTATGATTGTGAGCTACCATACACTAAAGGCCAAGACTACGGCAATGAAATAAACTACAGAACTTCACTCATCCTGTATTTCTGGTCTTCATTGTTGTGCTCTGGTCCTGTACTGCGACAAATGGCGACGAGGATGGGATGGACAGCGACGAAAACCCCTTGAGCTATGAAGGATGCCACCCAGCTACACCATGATAGGACTGGTCTGGTGACTGATTCGACAGCTGCATTCAACAGAGACTGGACTGGTAACTTAGAACACCCATGTTCGATGAGACTTGGCCTTGAGGACTGAGTTGTGGACTGGAATGTGAGCAACTACAGCATTTTGTGGTCTGGGCTTGAGCAGGCTTGGATCAGAGTTGGACTGATGAACTGAGTTGAAATGGTGTTAACCATTTCAGTAATGGTAATGGGTAAAAGGTAAAGTGTTGTTACATATGCTGTAGAATACATTAAGTTGTAACTTACCTTTTTCTCCCAGTGATATTTTCCTTAACAGCCTTTGTAACGATGGCAGAACCTATGACTGAAATGTTACAAACACTTACTAATGTGTTACAAGGACTGAATGTACAGAAGGCACCACCACCTGTGAAGTTGAGCAAGTACAAGGGCACTCCACAAGTCGCTGGTGATCTTTCATTGCAGGAGTGGCTTGATAACTTTGAAAGTTATGCACGTCATTACAGTTTGGAGGGAAGTGCAAAGGCACAATCACTTATTGATCACTTGGCTGGAGCCGCAAAGGAAGAATTCTTATGCAGAGAGGATAGTGTAAGGGAAGACTGTGATAAACTTATTGAAATTTTGAAGTCTTTGTTTGGAGCAGTAGAGACTGTTCAATCACTCACAGCAGAATTTCACAACAGGAAGCAGTTGGGAACTGAAAGTTTGCTTGACTACAGTAGGGTATTAATGCGCATATATAATAAGATGGAAAAAGCAGCAACCACAACAGAGAGAAGGGCCCTTGAACAGTTGCGGGATTCATCTCTTAAAGAAAGATTTGTAACAGGGACAAATCAAATATGGATGCAGAGAGAGCTCCGGAGAATAGAAATTGCTGCAAAAGAGAAAACTTTCATAGAAATGAGGGAAGATGTTCTGGAGTTCTTCCGAGGCCAAGAGACAAGAAAGGTTGCTGTGCACGAAGCAATAACTGATGCAGCGGAGATCCATGTTGCAACCACTAAGAAGGTGGATGATGACTTAAAACAAGAAATCAAGTCTTTGAAAGATGATGTGGCTTCGCTTCGGAGATGTGTTGAAGTCTTGGTCAAAGAAAAAAAGAAGGGTTCTACATCCTCTTCTCAGAAGGTTACCAGATGTTACAACTGTGGGAAAACTGATCATAGGAGAAATCAGTGCCAAGAGGAAACATTATGTTTCGCTTGTAAAGGACGTGGACATATCAGTAAAGAGTGTCCTCAACGATCTAACTCAGAGTTGCTGCAGTCAGCGAACCCACCTCAACCTACTTCGTCTATACCCCGCCCTGAGGCAAATAGAGGCATCATGGACTCACAAAACATATCCCCAGAGTTTCTTGAGAAATTCATTGCTCCATGTCCTAAAGGCACAGTGACCATTGCAGGTGTAGATATTGGATGCATCTTTGACACTGGTGCTCAGTCTTCGATCATCCCCTCGTCGGTGTGCCATAAACGTCTAAAAGAGAGCCTAAGAGAACTTCCGCAAGAACCAGGTATATTCCTTAATGTGGTTGGCATTGGAGGCATAGAAGTGCCTATTGAAGGATTTATTGAAGTCCCATGGCAAGGAGGATTCTTAGTGGTAGAGGATAGAGTTTGCAGTGAAACCCAATCTGATTATCCAATACTTATTGGAAGCAATATTCTCTACAAGATGTACGGATCTTTAATCGGAGAAGAAGTAGATCTCCACTTTCAGGTACTGAAGGAAACTATGAATTCTGGGAAGAATGAAGACTGTTCTACATCTGTGAAGACCGGGAAAATGGAAATTCTCCCTCCCTACACCATTCGTCGGGTAGTGTGTCAAGTAGAAAATAAAGCATTATTTCCTGGTACTGAAGTGTTGGTGAGAGAGGTCGATTTGCCTATATCTGTCGCTACTACAGAAGGATGTCAAGAGGTGAAAGGAGATACAGTAGAACTGTTGATGACGAATCATTCAGCGAAGGAGATCCAACTACCACCAGATTTACATGTTGCTGAGGCTTTGGTCATGGAAAGAAAGCTGGAGATTCGCCTTGATCTTCAGGAAGATAAATTGAGAGTAGCAGTGTGTGATGTGGTGGCTGAGAAAAGTCAAGTGCAGAAAGATGACAAAGAAGGATCAACTTCTGAGACAGTGGAGATTCCAATACTACCCCCTGGAGTAAAGCTAGATGGATTGAGTAGAGAGCAGGAGGAGAAAGTTAGAGAACTTCTTCACAAGCATGCAGATGTTTTCTCAGCTGGAGCATTCGATCTTGGTGAATGTAGTGTAGTGCCACATCATATACAATTAGAGGGTAACTCAGTCATTAGGCTTCCATATAGGAGGATACCACCAGCCATGATACTGGAAGTAAAGAATGCCCTGCAAGAAATGTTAGATCGAGGTATCATTAGACCATCCAAAAGCCCTTACGCAAGTCCAGTGGTGTTGGTTCGCAAGAAGGACGGATCACTAAGACTGTGCATAGATTATAGGAAGATTAATGCTCAGACGATCAGGGACTCTTTTCCCCTTCCAAGGATAGAAGAAGCACTCGATGCATTGAGAGGTGCGAGGTACTTTACATCAATGGATCTAGCACATGGCTATTTTCAGGTCGTCATGGATCCAACTTCCATTGATGTGACTGCTAGTTTAGAGTACCTTGGGGGTTATATGAATTCACTAGAATGCCTCAGGGATTGGTGAATAGTCTGAGTACTTTCCAAAGAACGATGGAGTATATTTTGGGAGACCTGAACTTGAGTCAGATCATCTTGTACTTAGATGACATACTACTGTTTTCTTCAACATTTGAACAGCACTTAGAGAGATTGGATTTAGTACTGACCAGATTGGCAGAGAATGGACTAAAAGTGAAAGGAAAGAAATGTCACTTTGTTCAGCAAGAGGTAGAATATCTAGGACATTTCGTGACCAGTGAGGGAGTAAGAGTGGACCCTGGAAAGGTAGAGAAGATTCGAACATGGCCACGACCTCAGAACGGGAAAGATGTGAGTTCATTTTTGGGTCTAGCATCGTATTATCGACGCTTTATCGATGGTTTTTCCAGCATAGCTGCTCCCTTACATCAAGTTGCAGAGAAAGGAAAAGGAAGCAAGACTAAGTTTGTTTGGGGTCAAGCACAAGAAGAGGCTTTTGAGATATTGAAGTCACAACTAACCAGTACTCCAGTCTTAGCATACCCCAAATTTGATGAGGAATTTATAGTCGAGACAGATGCATTCAAGAAGGGTTTAGGTGCTTGTTTGTCCCAGAAGGGAGAAGATGGGAAAGTACATCCCATAGCTTTTGCCAGTAGAAGTTTACGAGGATCGGAGAGAAATTACCCAGACTTCAGTAGTTTCAAAATTGAGCTGCTGGCACTGAAGTGGGCGATTGCGGAAAAGTTTGCACCTTACCTCATGAGTTCTCGCTGTATCGTTTTGACTGATCATAACCCAATAGCCCATTTGTCTACTGCCAAATTGGGCGCTACGGAGTCAAGATGGGTTGCACAGTTGGCACCCTTTAACTTTGAAGTGAGATACAGAACTGGAAGGAGTAATAGGTGTGCAGATGCACTAAGTACATGTAGGAGACCCAATGACATGCCACAGGAAGAAGTTACTGCAGCTATCAATGAAGTATTGGACTCTGTGGAGATGCCCCAACCAAGTGGTAGAACATTACCCGATGAACACAAGATAGCCGTTCGAGTACTTACTGATGAGACTGCGTCATGTACCATGCCTTCCTATAGTTATGAGGAATTGGCTAAGTTACAGAAGGAAGATGAAGATTTGAAAGAAGTTTGGCATTGTTGGGAAAATGAATGGCAGCCTGGACGAGAGATTAACGCTCAATCGACAAGTTTACAGGGATGGTTACGGGAGTATAAGAACTTTCGAGAGTATCATGGTGTACTTTACCGAGAAATTGATGATCCAGTTCTAGGCAAAATTCAACAACTACTCATCCCTCGAGTATTGAGAGAAACGATGCTGGAACTGACACATGATAGATGGAGACACCAAGGAATGGATAGGACTCTAAATCTTCTGAGAGAAAGATGTTACTGGCCTGGAATGACATGTGAGGCACGAAGGTATATCAAGAAGTGTTTTAGATGCATCGCTTCAAAAGTGCCAATGCCGACTATCCATCCTCCGCAACGACATTTGCTTGCTTCTAGACCTCAAGAAGTAATTGCAGTGGACTTCTTGAAACTCGATAGAGGTCGGGGAGGATTTGAGGACGTATTAGTCATTACAGATGTCTTTAGCAAATACTGTCAAGCTGTACCATGTAAGGATCAAAGTGCTTTAACAGTAGCAAAAGTACTTCGAGATGCCTGGTTTACCCGCTATGGAGTACCTTCAAGAATTCATACCGATCAGGGACGATCGTTTGAGAATGCTATTGTGACAAAATTGTGCAAGCTGTACAAGATACAGAGATCGAGGACAACGGCTTATCACCCCGTGGGGAATGGCCAATGCGAAAGATTTAATAAGACCCTGTGTAGCCTGTTGAGATCATTGGACCCAAAAGACAGGAAGAGATGGCCAGAGTTGATTCAGCATATGGTATATATATACAATACCACCCCTCACCGAATTACAAGAGTGACACCACATTTCTTGATGTTTGGTCGTCGACCCACATTACCAATAGATCATTTGTTGAATAATCTACGTTCAGACTGGAGTGAAGACTACACTCAAACACAACAAAAGCTGTTGGAGAAGGAGTACAAGATAGTATGTGATCGACAGAGAGAAATGGCAAGAAAAGAAGAAGAAAAGACAGCAAGCTAGAGTAAGAGGTGATATACCTATCTTGGAAGTAGGAGAGAGAGTCCTATTGAAAAAAGAAGCATTCACAGGAAGACATAAACTTCAGGACAAATTTGATGATTTACCCTATGTAATACTTGCTAAGAATGAGGAAGGAGACTTGTTCCAGATTCGGCCAGCTTTTGGTGGTCGTACTCAGTGGGTAAATCGACGCCGCTTGATAGCTGACCCCCGCTCACAGGATGATGGTCTAGGAGATGTCCTACCTTGTCTAAACGAAGAAGAATTCAGTGACAATGACATGGATGCCATAGGGAATCCGTATGATGATGATGACGACAATGTCGATAACGATGATGATGATGATGATGACGAAGAGGTTGGTTATCTATTGTCATGGAGAGATTTAACTCGGCGACGAGAAGAACGGTCAGATGATGTAGAGCAAGAAAGATCTCTGCCTAGACGATCAGCTAGAACCACCAAAGGGATAAATCGAAATCCAGGTCGTCGGCCGGTGTCTGCGGTCACGGGACTACCTGTCTGATTTTCTTAGTAATTGTTGAATTTTACTTGGACTCATAGCCTCGCGTTTCTTTCATTTTCCTCTTTTCTTCTCTAACTGTAGACATTAGAATTTTTTAAATCATTACACAGTTATGAGTGTACTGTATATTTGTATCTCATTGTGATCATAAAACAAGTGAGGAATATCATCACGTCATTGTAAGCTTGATTGTATAACTTTGAAACAAGCAGGGAAGGAATCCCACAAGGCGTATAAAAATTTCTTTGAAAAAAGATAACAAAAGTTTGAAACAAGGAATTACATGAATTTGACTGGTTGTAATCACTTTGCACAAAGTAAAACAGACTAAAAGGATTCAGATTAATACAAAAAGAATTGTAAATATATTGTGATCAAGTTTATTGAGAACTGAGTAAAATGCTTATTTTTGTGAAGATGGTACAAAAGGATGAAATAAGCACTATGGTTTGTTATAGGCTTGGTAAAAAATAATTCTGATTAGAAAATCGAAAAAATCCAGGAAGATAATCTGGTGTACTGAAGATAATTTGTATTTAATATCAAAACACTAGTTAAAGATGGAAAGCTTGGTCATTGTTGGAGATGTGTTGGTTAAAGAGTTTAGTCAAAATAATTTATCCGTGAATTGAGGAACATGAATTTCCTTGGATGTTAATTTCTGTTTTAATGCATATGGTTTGTAATATGGAAAAGTAATTGAGTACAGTTTATAGCACAGATGTACTTGTACTAAATTCTATATTTGGAGTAATTGTAGATAAATTAAGTAAATTAGTATTAAGTACTTTCGAGACGAAAGTTTCCAAGCGGGGAAATTGTAGGAAAATGAATTATTTTTTAACTTCTTGAATTTGTTCATATTTGCTCAGTGCGCATGTTTTTGATTAAATGAGCATGCTGATTACCGCATTTGACATTTTAGGTCGTCGCGCATGCAAATTAGTTGGTCTGAAAGAGATTTTGGTTTGCACGCATGCAAATTAATAGCTGTGCATGTTAAGTAGGTTACCGCCCTGGTGGAATGCGTGTGATGCCGTGTACTGTAGCATTGGGCGAAGAGACAGCAACACACGAGTTCGAGCCAAGGTCGTGAGCAGACGCAGCATCACAACGTTGAAATGTTCAAGGTTGTGTGCGAGGTTGAGTGCATTTATCTTTAGATTCTGACAGTAATCCAAAGCAGTTGCAGTGAGACAGTCACAAGTACTGGTGACTTGGCAGTTGGTTGCTGTACGTTCTAGACGGTTGCTGAGCTCAGTGGGTGTGTTCTCTTCGAGCCCTTGGGGTTTTCTCTTTTTATGATTGTGAGCTACCGTACACTAAAGGCCGAGACAACGGCAATGAAATAAACTACAGAACTTCACTCATCCTGTATTTCTGGTCTTCATTGTTGTGCTCTGGTCCTGTACTGCGACAGTAATAACAACAGAACAAATGATAAAGTACAGGCTGACTACATGTTACTATTGTCTCCTTCACCTTTCATATCTAATCAAAGTACTGTAAAATTGAAAAGAGCAGCCAAAATTAATCAAGCTTGTTCAAGTTCAGTATCTTCCATGATATAATAATATGGTTTTAGTTTCCCAGGGTAGCTCAGGAAGTACTAATGTTGTTCTCCCTGAGGGCCCTTCAATAATATTATTACCTCTAGCCTAACTACCATGACAAGGCGCTCAAGCATTCAATAAATTTCTTACTACCGGTAACCATTCTCCACCTGGGTGGAGAGTGGCAAATACAGATTAATGTCTTGCCAAAGGACAGTAGTGCCGCGATGGGGATTCCAACCCTGTACTTTGTACTCCATAGTAGGACCTATCCACTGGATCACGACCCTCCTACATCATGCTAACTACTTACAAAACAAGTGAATGAGTAAATTACGCAATGCGTAATAAATGTCCCCGCCGGAAGTGCAGATCTGTGGAAATTAACTAGCCTGAAACTTAAAACTTTAGTGAATAAAATAATAATGTTACTGCATGCAAAAGAAGAGAATACCAACAATGCATGTACATGTACATGTATACAACTGAAATATAAAACATGAAAACATTATGAACCTTCAGCATTTTGAATAAATTTGCATAAATTTGCATGAATAATGAATTTCAAAATTCTGTGTAGAAGTTTGGAAGCCCCCACCCAGCCCTACCAGATAAAACAATCGGAATCAAAATCCGATGTGAAATAGAGAAGTAGCATTTTTTGTCAATTTTGAATAAATTTGCATAAATTTGCATAATTAATGAATTTCAAAATTCTGTGTAGAAGTTTGGAAGCCCCCACCCAGCCCTATCAGATAAAACAATCGGAATCAAAATCCGATGTGAAATAGAGGAGAAGTAGCATTTTTCGTCAATTTTGAATAAATTTGCATAAATTTGCATAATTAATGAATTTCAAAATTCTGTGTAGAAGTTTGGAAGCCCCCACCCAGCCCTATCAGATAAAACAATCGGAATCAAAATCCGATGTGAAATAGAGGAGAAGTAGCATTTTTCGTCAATTTTGAATAAATTTGCATAAATTTGCATAATTAATGAATTTCAAAATTCTGTGTAGAAGTTTGGAAGCCCCCACCCAGCCCTATCAGATAAAACAATCGGAATCAAAATCGGCCAAGAAATGACGGAGAAGTAGCATTTTCTAACATTTGAGCACACACGGACAGACGGACGGACGGACGGACGGACGGACGGACGGACGGACGGACACACACACGCACACACGTACGGAGCCCGTTTCATAGTCCCCTCGCGAACTTCGTTCGGCGGGGACAAAAAATTACAGCAATACAGAAACAATACATGAATATTCAGTATACTTTTATGTAAAAATATCATAACATGTTCAGGGATGTTTGATTGATACCAAATTTATACAATTCTTGATTGCTAATGTATACATGTTAAGGCCTAACGCAGGAATGTCATCCCAAAATAAACTGCAATCTATTCTATAAGTCCTACAACTTTTGAGACAAAAAATAACATTTCATGAGCTTATTCATACAATATAAAGCACTTTCTCCTTGCAAACTCAGGATAAGCTTTAACTCTTTTTACCCGCTATGGATTGAGACCCAAGACTGCCACATGGTTTCTAGTACATGATACATACACATTGTGTATGTGCCAAAAGTTGACTGTGGCAGACCACTCTTTGTTCCATTAGTCAACCATAGCCAGAAAAGAGTTAAATTGTCAGCTGGACTGAATGGCATTGCATTCTACTTACTGGAGGAGGCTTCTTCCTCATCTCAAATGTCCTGGAATCGCCGAGGGAGACGGACGCTATCGTAGGTTTGCTACCAAGCGAGGGCTCATCATCACTGTGCCAGGAGACGTGGTCTTTGCCGTTGCGGTAGAAGTTTAGGAGGCAACTGTTAAATGTCTGGTCAGTCTTCTCCTGGATACGGCTTTTCACATACAGCAAGGTTTCATTCCACTGAAGAAAGAAGGAGAACACAGAGTCAAGATGATACAAAAACAACCACTCAACATAATGGACAGACGGGTTCATGCTGCTTTGACGACCCCCTTTTTCAATGGCCGATTGCCGTTCTCAAGATACCCAAATTTCCATAAACTGCCGTTCTCACCCTTCTCATGTGTTCTCAAGATACCCGGCCAGAACAAAAGCGCTCGTCTCTCTCTCCATTTCCCCCGGCGCGCCCCGTTCCCTACATGTAGCTCTCGCATATGTACGTCAATTCACTTACGTGTGCAATTGCATATGCATGCACTATAAAATCCCCACACTAAGTGCCGTAGTTCCGTAGACTATGTTTTTTCGCCCAAAGACTCTGTTTTTCGCTTCTAGTCAGTTCCTTAGACCCCTGTTTTGAGGGCGGCTGTGGCACACCCCGTCTGAAAAAAATTTTGAAACCCCCCACCCCAGGACACCACCACACAGGCTTCTTGGCATAAAATAGTTTATACATGGTTCAAATTGACAGAAACATGGTTTGACTGAATTCCATGACAGGGTTGATATGAGAGGACCAAGGCAATTCTGCAGGTTGAAAGTATGGATTGACCATTCATCGGTCCATATCGAGTGAAATATGGCCTTATGACATCCCAGGGAGGTGCTTTGGGAGCACTAAACCAACTTTGGAGATTGACTGATTTATTACCCTTGTCAGTACCCTTGCGGGAAGAATCTACAGATGGTTTTTATCTTCTGAAATTCCTCACCTTGGGTATCAACACCAAGGGTGTTATGTAGAGTGGAAGCTCAGTATAACAAGGTCCTTGGGACCATCAACATTACCTTGTTATAGCATGAATCTCGTTATATCAGGTTAAAAAAAAACCAATAGAATATAAAGAGCTGGGACCGGAATATTATATTGTTATATCAGACCTCTTTATACTGAGTTTCCACTGTAATGGCAAGAAGGCTGCCACCACAAAGACAACATACATGTAACTAGCTGAAATAGGTCATTAAAGCCACATAGTCATGGGTTCTCATGGGAATTTGACACCGTTCAGGTGTATACTGTATAACAGGTGTTGTCAGTCACTGAGATTGGACTTCACTTTTAATGACAGGCAGTTCTTATGTAATGCATTGTGCCTCCTCCTACTACAGTGCAAGGAAATGTCATCATCATAAATCTCCTCAACTTTGATAAGTTCGAGTAATTTTTTGGTAAGACAGACCGATGGGCAGACCCATCTCCCTGGTTTCCCTGCATGCCTGCCTGGGAGACCTTACACACATTAATCGGTCATTCAACCAAACTCCGGTGTCAGCGAATTATGATGTAATGTATATTTGGAAACTGACGACTGTATGACTTTAACTGCTTCACTCAAACTTATACTCCTCAGTCATTTCACAGAGCCTAAATTTGTTCTCTCTGTCATTTTGAGCCTGTATGCAAGGCCTCATACTAACTTCTTTCTGCAGGTGGTCCAAGTTCATATTTTTAGGGTCTGTATGCATGAACCGAATGTCAAAATTTTGTTGGGGGGGGGGGGGGGGTTCAGGCTTAAATTTGGGGGGCCTATGGGCACAAGGGCAGCTGTTAGCGTTCAATCCAATTCAACCAAATTCACAAGGTTTGTGATGTAGCGCCTTTTCGATACGGTTACAAAGCGCTGTCCACAATGCTCAATGGCCGAAATTCACAAAGGTGGTTTCAATACAGACCATGGTTTATGCAGATTTTGTGGTACGAATACGCTTGATTTAGCGCGTACACTTAAAAAGATCCAATAATGAACGAGCGCCAGTCGCTCGTGGTTGGCAAAAGCGCTAAATTCACGCTTGATGCCATGGTTAATTCAAATAAACCATGGTCTGAATGTACATAAACCATGGTCTGCACCATGGCAACAAGCGTGAATTTAACGCTTTTGCCAACCACGTGCGATCGGCGTGCGTTCATTATTGGATCTTTTTAAGTGTACGCGCTAAATCAAGCGTATTTATACCATGAAATCTGCATAAACCATGGTCTGAATTGAAACCACCTTTGTGAATTCCGGCCAATATGTTTGAACCCTGTGGTAGGAAAATAAAATGGTCCTAATATTGAGATAAACTTGGTTGTTTGAATTCCAATTTTCAGTAGATTAATAAATACGGGATGAATATTAATAAAATAGAGTAAAATGCAGCAAATCTTTTACACATGCCCTATATGTAACATTATGTAACTGACTGCTGCAAAGTGCGATCATAAAATTGTTCACGAAAAGACTGACTAGGGTGAAGATGTTCACTTACATCTGTATTTTTCTCCCATCTCACTTTAGAGTAGGCATAAGGGTGCTCACCATACCAGCATGTCAGTCTTGGCTCATCAAATGTTTGCCCTATAAATAAAGCCAAATGAAATGTTTCTCTCAAAGGTAAATCTACAGGTAGCTTTAAAAGCATTTTCCTGTATATGCATCAATACTAAGTATAATCCAAATCAAAATATACCTTGCACTGAGAGACTCCAGTTGAAGTTATGGATTCTCTGAGGTGACTGGCATAGCGCTATTTTCTGAGTGCTATATGAACTATTCCAGTCACCGAAGAATCCATAATTTCAATTGGTGCCTCAAAAAATGCGCATGGTATATTTGACTTATATGGATCTACAAGAGTAAGCCTAGATAGATTTTTTTTTTTAAATTAAAACTAAATGTAGAATCAGAGTAGACCTACATACACATACACTGAGAGGTTCGTCACACACAAACATTATCGTGATACATTGTTGAGATATCGATAGCTTCGAAATATCCAGTAAAACAAAAAAGTGACGTCATAATATTTTTATATAAAAAAATATACAGAGGTCTGACATCACGAGATATCCATTTTTTTCTTCATGGTGAAAGTATTTTATGTCACGTGAGACATTCCTGGCCAATCCTTGCATGAGAGTTTTATGATGTAGGATAATTATAATAATAAATATCTATATTTTATTTGAGCGCATATCCATCCCAGAGGATACTCAAGGCACCTACGAAGGACTACTATTACCCTGTTTTTTTAGCTCAACTGCCCTAAGGTGCTGAAAGGATTCAAGGAATAAATTCCTATCAATAACCATCGTACCAATTTACTACACCTGTGTGGAGAGTGGCAAATGTATATTTATGTCAAGGGGATTTTTCTTCTAAAACTATAAAGTCTGTAGATGATTTGGACATTTTTTTTAAAAGTGCATTTACAGAATGCATTTAATAACACTTATGAATGGGACAATTTCTACTTCCTTTCCACAGCTTATTTTATTGTATATTTTGGGGTCCAGACAGCCCAACCCTGGATAACCCGACCACCTACCCTAGACAGCTTGACCGGGTCTAGTTATCCGCAAGGGGGGTTCCGTGTTATCAACCAAATTCACCCAGTTCACAATAAATGGCCATTTAAGTGGTAACTTATAATTAGATTTACACAGTCACGATGTTAAACACGGCAATTGTGGAGTCTTGACAGTTGCACTGAAGGAAGTGACCATGAAGCTTTCCCTTGTAATGAGAATATTTTTATGAAGGACCTGGCACCAAAGGCTAGTGGTAAGTTGATTTTATGCCCCAAGAATCACTGCTAGAAATATACCTCGTAATCTACCTTTACAAAACCCTCACCTAGGGAATGGAAAGATTATCTTGAAATGTAAAGATATATATAATTACAAGGTTTATTTCTATCAGTACAGTGATTCTTCTGGCATAAAATCAACTTACCTCAAGCCTCTGGCAGTCCGATCCATCATTCATCAAAATAATTGAAAACTAGAACTAGCTCATGTTTATTCACTTTTAGTGCAGCTCTCACAAAGTCATGACTGTTTACATTTAATTCTAATTTACTACCGGCAATTTATTGTGAATTTAAAGTGAATTTAGTTCATAAAATCATGAGAGAAAAAAGTGGGTTGAGTTGTCCGGTGTGGCATCCCACCCTGGAGAACTCGACCGGGTCGAACTGTCCAGGGTAAGTGGTCGGGTTATCTAGGGTCTGGCTGTCCGTAGGTCGGGCTGTATAGGAACCTATATTTTTGGTGCTCAAATTCAGTTTATGTTATCAATCTAAATATGATATATCATTGTTTCAGGAATCAAAACTAAAGACTTTATAAATTTGATGAAAATTTTTACTTGCACCCTTCTGCCAGGTAGGTCTAAACAACAAAGTAGTTTAATCATTTCACCCATTTTACGTCCACTAACCTTGTATACAATTCTGCTTCTGAGTCCAAGGGATCTCTTCTCTTAGAGTAGCAAACACATAATCAGCTTCCTCAGGTAGCAGAAAATCCCTTGTCAAAGTAATCCTGGAAAAAAAAAAAAGGGAAAAATTAATTTACATGTGATTGTGGTCACCCACATCCCATCACACTGCAACATTACTACTGATTGTGAAAGTGTGAGTGGTCTACCCAGGGTGACCGGGGGGGTTGTGGTGGGCACAAAGCTCCTTTTGAATTTGACAAATCTCGGCAATAGCTGACAGATAACTGCCAATGGCCGGGCTAAATTATTTTGATTGTGGCACCTGCTTCTGGTACAGGCTTCTGTATTGGTTTTCCTATTGATCAGCTGACTTGCCTTAGTAAAAAATTGAGTCTAAAATGCTATCGTAAAGTGACGTAAATATCGATTTGAATCATACAAAAGTGTTTTCTTCAGTATGGGGTTCCGTTGCGAAGCAGCGATGTGTTGGTCAGAAGGGAATTAGAGGAGAAAACCAACAATGTATCTGTAGATGCGAGATGTCAAGAGGGTGAAATATCCTACCCATCTTATCCAAGCAGTGGCATGGAAGAAACTAAGTACATGTATGTCGCAAGGACAAGTTTGAACCGACAAAACATTCCAGGCTTTGTTCGAGACATTTTGACGATGAACAAATTGACTCTGACGGCCATGCCACTGGCTTACCACAATTTTTCATATGGAATGAGTATGGAGCCCGGAAGCGGGCAATACAACCAAATGAACGATAGACCTAATGAACCTGCAGTGCGAATCAACCAGTTGAAACCAAGTATTTGATAAGGACCTTGTACCGTGACTCGTTATGGTGATCATGCCTTTTCTACTCTTGCCCCAACACTCTGGAACAATCTTCCTATCTACATTTGTGAGGCTTCCATCATAGATTCTTTCAAAACACTTCTTAAAACTCATTTTATTAGGCAATCGTATCAGTAGTTAATTTGTTTGCACTTGTTCTTTCATGTTCTTTATCTTTCTCTCATCTTTTCTTCATTCTTTCCTGCACTTAGAAACGTAGTACTTATTAAACGCTATATAAATTTTACATATTATTATTATTTTTATTACTATATGTTGGCGCCCTCTAGTGGCTCAGTAGTTTTATTAATTGTTGATCCCTCGACTTTATCAGGACAACAGGCTGATCTTACCTTGCCTCTCCACCCGGCTCCATACTTATCACGTATGACCCATCTTTCCTGCAAAGGAGAAACAATAGGAGATGAAGCATTTGAATTAATTTAGTTTGCAACATCATGTATGCGTAACTTTCTGAATTCTGAATATTATTTTGTTTTGTAGTGTCACTAGTGCACTCAGATGCATATATTTAAAACATATCCCAGATTAAGGCCAGTTTTTATGTACCCCTTGAGAACTAGGTGCCAATATTAAGAAAAGGGCACTATAATCTGTTGGGCTTTAAGTTGAATGAGATATCATCTGGGAACTTGATATGTACAGATTGAGGAGTGAGAGCATGTTTCAATACATATCAAAATAGCCTATCCTATGCCTGTGCCTGATTAAGCTTTACACTTACGAAATCTCTTTCGGCTTTGGAACCCTTCGTATCGGACCAGTCTCTGTGTAAGTCAACCTCTCTTGCAGACAATCTGATTGACCCGTCGTCGACTGTGATGTTGTAGACTCTGTGCTCTTACTTGTCGGGGACACTGCATTGGGATTGGGTCCTGGTCTCTGATGTTGGGGCTTGGATCGAGCTCCTGGGTCAGATCCTCTGGTCTGTATGTGTTAAATTTGTAAGAACTAATGGCTGTGGTTGTCTAGAGATTATTTCATACGGTATAATCTTTAAAGTTCACCATTAGTGTACAGTGGTTGTGTTCAACACTTTCATAACTCAAGACAGGCACATGCAATAAATGACTTCATATCCCCGAACGAAATAGACTGACTTTTCAGTCTACCAATTTAATGGCCCTCAGTAAAGGTGCACAGCCAATATGGGAGGCTCTTTCCCATTTGTGAGATTGTCTCCATTCTTAGAGACTTTTGTCAAGAATTTCGGTAGCCTGTTTGGGAGACAATCTCCTATTTAGGATACTAATTTTCTTAGTTTACATTTGCTGCAAAGGGATCACCTTGGCTCAACTTGAAAATATGATAAGCAGATCGCTCATGAACAATGAGTCCTTTTAACCGTCTACTTCCGTTTAAATTATTACATTTTTTGTTGTGATCCACACACAAAAACAAATGGGCTTCTGACCTCAGAGAGGAAAAAAAAATCGGTTGAGAAAAAGTGCCTTGTTGTTGGTGTTGTTTCTATTGTCCTCTTCACACTCTTGTTAGCAAAGTCTTGAATATCAGAAACTGTCTCCCAAATTGGCCATGCGCCTCTACTGTCCCTGGGGGCCAATATTTTCATTTGATTTACCTTTCCTTTTGATGGTTGAGCAGCCCATGATCCCTGTATTCTTGCTCTCTGTCGCTTGTTATCAGCCATCACAAGCAATCAGATGAGACTTCTGATCGGAGACGATACCTTCATGGAAAACAAAAATGATTTTCAAAACAATTAAGACACATTTCAAATGCGTCAAATACTGAATTTGTTGGCGCCATGGTCTGTTGTCCTTCCACCAGTAAGCAGCCATTAGGAACAGCACTGTCTTTGACTATAGAGCTACATGTAGGTCTAGGACAACGAGTTGTAGATTCTAAAAAGTTACATAGTCTTATACATCATCAACATGAATTTTACATTAACCTATTGCCGACTGGAACCAGGTAGAAGTGATGAAAACATCTACCGACTAGGGTCTAATTCATTCATTCAATTCCATTTTATTGTCCAATGGAACTTTGCTTTCCTCAAGTTTTACATCCAGATATCAAATAACTTTAGTTTTTACATGTATGCAAATACAGTTAACCTTGCATAAAACTTCATAAGTCGAATTTTCCCTAAGACTTGCCAAGTCGAATCCACTCTTTCGACCAATTTCCAAAGTTGAATTTTTCATAAGTCTAACTATTTTTTGTGGTCCCAACACTAACAGATTTGACTTATAAAATGCAAAGTTAACTGTACATCGTACATGTAACTTAACAATTATGATTTTAATATCGTGGTTGAGGAAACCACTTGTTCGTGTGCATACATTACAATGTGCATACCGTGCATGCAGAGTCTATGTGAGGGGAAAGAGGACAATGACGCAATGAAGCGCTTCTGTGCAGAGTGAATGGTGCCTGTGGTTTCTTCAAGGCTCAACCACGATCACATACTAGTAAACATTATTCAAAATTTAAAAACTGGCTTGCATATATATGTACTGATCTGCGTAGCAGTGCCACGTACATGTACATGGGCACTAGCCTGTGCTCGCGTGCCACGACCTTCTATACAACTAATTAGCCCCCGTAGAGCTACATGTGTATGCCACGTACATGTTTAGTCGCATTGTTTGTTCACGCTTGCACCCCAAAACTAAACCTGGCTCAGGGGGGATTAGTGGCTGGCACAATAGGGATTAGCATTGTGGCAATGGGGTTGGTCTATGTCATGGGGCCAGAATCAGGGTTAATAAAGTGAGACTTGAGCTGAGAGAATGGAACTAGTAATCACAAGACAACTCTCAGTCTCACTCTAGCTCTCACATGCACATACAATATGGCTCGAGTGCCCAAGTCTGCGCAGTGCCCTTGTCTGCACACACGCGGAACTGCGCGATTCTGATGAAGCAAAACACGCAACGAACATAAACTTTTCATCTTCATCATAGCGAATCTTAGGGATTGGTATTCATGGAAAAAAAACGAGTCAAAATATTGAAAAAAAGGTCTTATTTTCTGACATTTTATTCACAAGCCTCAAAATGTCGTCTTTCACGTTAAAACTCCCGAACTGCGTGTAAAATGAATGAGTGCGCAGACATGGGCACCATTGTTTTTTTTTTCAATGTTGAAATGACACGGCCGCCATTTCTTGTGAAAATGGCATTGTTCTTGCTCTAATTTTGATGAGATTTTTTGCAAACTTACTCTTTAGAATATCAGGAATGATATAACATTAAGATTTAGAGAAATATTAACCCATACGATGCCACCACCTTGTGTACTGATCTGCGTAGAAGTGCCACGTACATGTGCACTAGCCTGTGCTCGCATGCCACAACCTTGTATACAATGACTCATGAGTAGCCTCCGTAGGTGTGCCACAATCCACGTACATGTTTAGTCGCAGACTGGCATTGTTTGTCCTGTTTGTTCACGCTCGAGCACCCCAAACCTTAGACAGAAAAATCTGTCTGTTTGGAGTTTAATTTTATATAACATTTTCTGACTTTTGAGGTTCTCCTCCAAGACAAAGAGGGATATTCATAAAGGAGAGGGATTCCGCGAAGCCAGACGTAGTCTCAGCGGAGCATATCCCCGAACGAAATAGACTGATCTTTCGGTTTTCCCAAAACTAACCTGGCACAGGGGGATTAGTGGCTGGCACAATAGGGAGTAGCACTGTGGCACTGGGGTTGATACATGTACATGGGGGAAGATTAACGGTTAAAGAAATTCTTGTTCATTTTCAGGTCAAAATCTTAGGTGTGCAGACATAGGGCTCCCCATCATACTCACAGCTATTCTCAGTCTCAGAGTGAGCCAGTCTCTCTCAGTCTCACTCTCAGAGAGAATCACCAATCACAATCAGAGTTCAGACATCATTCACGGTCTCAAAAACTATCATCACGGCCGGCTGCGCGGCCATATTATCATATCCTTACATTGCATTTTTTGTAGTTATGTCTAGTAGACCCCTAGGTCTAGATCTAGATGTTATTAAACTCCTGGGAGCTCCACTGCACGCCGCCGCCAGAACTCCCTGGAGTTAAGTCTTTATGAATTCAGACTTACATTAACCTCGCATAAGTGTGAGTGGTTACAACTTAATACAACCATTATTTGTTAGACTCAGTCACACAACTCACAAGTCACAACAATCATGACAATCAACATGACCAGGGGCCCGTTGCACAAAACTTGCGTTTAATCGCAACTCCTAAAAATCAAACGCAAGTCCTAAATGCGCACTTCTGATTGGCTGAAAATAAAGTTGCGTTTGATTTTCCGGAGTTGCGTTCAAACGCAAGTTTTGTGCAACGGGCCCCAGATGACACTTTTGACAGCATCATCCAAACGAAACCTCCAAAATCATCTAGTAGGACTAGTAATCCGGAATCAAATACACTGGTTGATTTACCCGATCGGAGTGACAGGAGCTAGGAGATATACCTCACTTCACCCTATTGAGTTTCAGAAAAGATTACCAAATATGAAAAGAAGTGAGGTTACTATTGCTTCCCTATTCTTAAAAACAACAGTCATGACACATCAACCTGAATTTCGGAAGAGAATCTGTAACCTACTTCCAGTTAAAGAACAATTATTTTTAAATAAAAAGTCAATAATGGAACAGAAATCATGCAAAAATGAACCATATTTTTAATAAAAACCACACATTAAGCAATAATTTTTGAAGAGCTATCAACTAATCGATTGCCATCTTTCCATATTCAGCAAAAGAAGAAAAAATGAAGAAGTATTAAAATAGGAAACGCCTTGATATAAGCTAAATACAACAAAAGGATGGTGACATCTCTCTGATCTGTCAGATCTGTGTAATCTAAAATTTCATAAATGTGATTTCGTCTGGTGGAATCATCCATCATATTTTCTTCCAATATAATACCAGAATATATTTCACACTACATCTGAGGTGTTGAATTACTGAAGCAACCACTCAATATGGGTGCAAATCAAAGCGAACAGCAAGTTTCACGGTACGATGCTCCCATCGAGTCGGAGGCAGGTCCCCCGCCAACAGCTGCGGCAGGGGAAGGAGGCAGCATACCGTACACGTTCTACTCCGTGGACAGGAATGTTCCAACTCCGAAAGGTGACACAAATTACATTTTATGAAATTCTTATCAATATCATGCTTGATATTTAACAGTGTTTAAGTTTGTGTATAAGTAAGTACAACCTTTTCTACAAAAAATACATGCAATCTGCCATGACCTTAGTTTTAACTTTGTTTTTTTTAATTTTATTTATTTATTGGGGGGGGGGGGCACTCACGGGACCATCACTATATGGGGCTGTGTCAATTTCGGCCTGTCACGACCTCTAAGTTGAAGATGTAAAATCACCAATTATGATCTGCAAAATTTTGAGATAATACTTCCTTCTACCATGTCTACATTTTAGAATGATAGAATATCTAATTTCATGCCAGATCCTTCGATAGGAAGTTTATGATCATCTTGATCAAGTGAAATTTTCAGGCTGTTTTTGGTCCGTGATCTTGCTCCTCTCTAGACCGAAAATTCTGTCTCTCGTTCATTAGCCTCTTATTATTTTGACAGGGTTGGCCATTCACTTAGAGACAGAAACACTCCTATCACTCTGCTGTGCAAACTTTCTGAGAGCCGACGAACAGTCGGCATGTAGTCGTAAAAAGGCTTGTAGATCTAGACCCCTTTTTTATAAATATTTTACAAATTGAATAGATTAGGCCTAGGCTCTAAACATTCACGAATCTGTTCACTTACCAATTTGACTGTTTTATTCCATGTAATGCTCCTTTTTCAGGTAATTCAGGGTCCAAGTTATTCTCCGTTTGAAAATCTTGCAGCCGTATTCAAACGGTTCCCACTGCGCAGGAATGAAGATAACATTGCACCTGTTCTAGTCTACGTACAAGGGAAAACTGTTATGAAGGGGAAAAAATCAATGTGTGCGAGTTTGTAATGAATTCATCACATTTTCCCCTTCAAAATAATAAGAGGCTAATGAACGAGAGACAGAATTTTCGGTCTAGCTCCTCTCCAGCACACATATGGGCTAGATATCACACACCTGCTATGGGAGGCAATTGCTCACAGTATGAAGGTACAGAGTGTGAGGTTATCTCCAATAACCTTGCACACATGTAAGTGTGAGTGGGGGGGGGGGGGGGGCTTCATTCCAATCAGCATGCATAGCTATACTAATTAATATATACATTTACTTGTAAATTGTAAAAGTTTCTGTTTATACTTTATTCATGATTGTAATGTTTCTATTTTTGCATATCTGTTGATTTCACTGAAAAAGAAAAGCATAAAAGAATAGGCCTACTTAAAACAAAAATACTTATACATCTAACTGTTATGTAGCCTATTTGGTGAAAATAAAGCCTGTGTCTGGAGCACTTGTCATTACATGTAGGCTTTATATTGTCAGACAACCATGGACAATGCAAATAATGTGGTAAACTACATGTAAGTTACATGTAGACAGAAGAATTTGTCTTTTTGGAGGAGTTTTGTGGTATATTATAACTTTTTTTGCTTTTGAGGCTTTCAAGTTAACTTTGCATAAGTCGAATCTGTTGGGACCACAGACTTACATGTACTTACAGAAAATAGTTTGACTTATATACAAAATTCGACTTAGGAAATGAAAACATGTTTTGCATAGTTTGGTCAAAAGATTTGATTTAACTTAGGGAAAGTTCGACTCATGCAACTTCGAATTATGCAAGGTTAACTGTATTTCCGCGAGCGAGATAAACTTTTTTTTTTTAGTCCAGATAGCAGTGTTGGGTACCTCGAGATCGGCATCACTAACCTAGATCTTGTTCTTGATCTCGAAGGTATTGGTCTTGATCTTGATCTTGATCTCGGAGCTTCTGTTCTAGGAATTTTCGCTCGAGATTGCTCGAGATCAACATTGTTATTATGTAAATTATCAAACGAAAAAGCTTTTAAAATCGTTTACCAATCGAGATCAATCTTGATCTCGAGACCAGTCTCGAGATCGGCATCAGTAACCTCGATCTTGATCTTGATCTCGGACATATCTGATCTTGATCTCAGATGTTCTCATCTCGATCTTGAGCTGCGGATCTTGATCTTGATCTTGATCTCGGACCCTCTGGTCTTGGACCCAACACTGCTAGATAGTCTACATGTAGATCTACGCCATGATTTATCATGGTTATCCCCTTGTAGTGGAGGATCGATAACTTTTTGAAATCTGGTTTCCTTGTAAAGAAACGAAAAACATTTTCCTTCCTGCGTCTCCTTCAGATACTCGAGTGCAGGCTTTGGCCAAGCAGCAACAAGGGAGGTCCACACCCACAAAGGGGTCTCCGCAAAGAAGTCCCAAGGTGGGGTCAGCCGATCATAAGATTGTGACGGTGTCAGCGGGGACTCAAGGAACAGACCAGTCGTTGTCGTTTGAGATTCAAAAGATGAGAGACATACCGACGTTCCTTCCCATCCTTAAAGGCATCCATAACGTTCCACCGGTGGAGGACCCGAATCAGATGGAGAAAATGGATCACAGGTGAGGAGGAGGAGGAGGAGGAGGAGGAGGAAGAGGATTTTGTTACAAGTGATGATGATGATGATGATGATGGTGGTGATGATGATGATGATGATGATGGTGATGATGATGATGATGATGGTGATGATGAGTATGATGATGATGATGGTGATGATGATAATGATGATGGTGATGATGAGGAGGAGGAGGAGGTTTATGAAGGATGATAAAGATGATTGTGATGATGATCATCATCATCATGGTTATTGATCATGGAAAAAACACTGATAGTCATGGAAAAATGATGATGATGATGATGATGGTGATGATGATGGTGATGATGATGATGATGATGATGATGATGGTGATGGTGATGGTGATGATGATGATGATGATGATGATGATGATGATGAAGAGGAGGAGGAAGTTAAGAGGATTATGAAGGATAATGATGATGGTAAGGGGCAATTCCACGGTAATGGAAGGACATTCAGACACATTTTACCAACTTCAAACCATAACTACAATTTGTTGTTGTTGTTGTAATGGTAGAACATTTCAAATAACAGAGATGTAAGATTAGATCAACTGCCTTTGATTTTCAGAAAAATTATGTTATTGCCAAGCAGTATTAATGAAATTTGCATAATGAGGTCAAAATATTTTTTTATGTCCTTCCGTTACGGACCTCATTAATATGCAAATTTCATTACTGCTTGGCGATAACAGAATTTTTTTTTTGAAAATCAAAGGCAGTTGATCTACAGTAATCTTACATCTCTGTTGTTTGTAATGTTCTACCATTACAAAAAAAAAAAATTGTAGTTATGGTTTGAAGTTGGTAAAATGTGTCTGAATGTCCTTCCATTACCATGGAATTGCCCTAATGATGATCATCATGGTTATGATCATGGAAAAAACAATCATGATGCTCATGGAAAAAATGATGATGAAATTGTTGATATTCATACTGGTTATAATGGTGATGGTGGTGTTGGGGGTAATGACATTTTTTTAGTGATCATGATGATGATGTTCATGATGGTGAAAAAATGTTGATGATTGGCGGTGATGAAAACTCTACCATGGTGATGATGATGATGGTTGTGGTAGTCATGAAGACGGTGATGATGATGATTCGAGTAATGATGTCGATGATGCTGATGCTGAGAGCACTGCTTCTACTGCTGCTGCTGCTGCTGATCGTTATGATGGTGGTGATGATGATGACTGGTGATATGATGATGGTGACAAGAATGATGATGATGATGATGATGATGATGGCTATGATGATGGTGGGGAAAAAATTGCTGATATTGATACATGTACTGGTTATAATGGTGTTGGTTGTATTGGGGGTAATAATATTTTTTGTGATCATGATGATGTTAGTGATAGTGAAAATGTGGACGGTGGTGATGATGACTCTATCATGATACTGGTTATAATGGTGTTGGTGGTGTTGGGGGTAATAATATTTTTTGTAATCATGATGATGTCAGTGATAGTGAAAATGATGATGGTGGTGATGATAATGGTGATTCGCATAATGATGATGATGTTGATCACGATGATGATGATTGTGGTACTTGGTAGCGATAATGATGATTTTGATGGCTGTGTTAGTGTTAGTGTTGTTGATGATGATGATGGTGGTGGTGGTGGTGAATGGTGATGATGATCGTTTGATGTTGATGATCATGACGTTAGTAATGATGTTGGTATGTACATGTAGAATATTATTTCCTTCCAGTACACTATTACGTGTACAAGTCTTGCAAGACCTAATATTATTCATGAGGACTATGTGAAATATATTGCACAATTAATGCCAATATTTGGGCATCTCATAATGGGGGGGGGGGGGGGGTTTTCAATGTAGTCAAATTTTTGTCCATATTTTCTTGTACATTTTCAGACAGTTGCTCCTGCTGTGTTTGCGATACCAGCATCATCTCCGACAGTGTTCTGAAGCAGTGACCTTTGACCAAAATGCTCTGACAGGGAGAATCAAAGAGGTAAGTCGTTCTCTTATAATGTTTATGTAGTGCTTTTCTGGTTAAAAGTATGGTAACTGATCTGAGTGCGTTACTGCGTATTATAACCTCAGTTAGTTGATTCAATTATGATTTTGCACTGCATTGCACTCTTTCAACCCCATAACATAACGTTAATATAACTCTGCAGCCATACATGTAGGTTCATTACTCAGTAGTACAGATGCTGATGGGGGGGGGGGGGGGGGGGGGGGCAAGTGGAACACATTCAAAATCAATCATTTGTTACAAGATCAATCTGACAAATTGTTTCATGGACAAAACTTGCCACAAGACGGATCTGCAGAACAAAATAAATTGATAAGATTGTTCTTGTTAAAGAGTCATTAATTTGTGTATGGATCACAAGTTTTACCATTGGTGCTTCATAGACAAATTATATTTTTCACCTGGCTAAGATTTAATTTGAAATCAAATGGTTGATTATCCCAAGAAAAGTCATGTTTCCAGTTCATATTTATTTCCATTAATAGTTTGGAAATACATACAAATACAAGTCAGTACAAAATATAAAATTACAAGATAGAAGAGACAGCGAGAAAAGCAAGGAGCTTTATAAAAAGCTGCTACCTTTAGTGTATACATAAATACATAAAATGGGCATATTGGATGGATAAAATGTAGATAATTATAATATGGCCAGTAATGCAGGATTTGAAAGAAAGTTAATCAACCAGGACAAACCCAACACAAAGAATGTATGATGCCAGACAAGTTTTGAGCATACATGTATCTTGTATGCAGAGGTGTCTTGGTCTAGTGGATACATGTACATCACCGGACTGTGCATCATATGGTTCGCGGTTCAAGTAACGTTGCAGCACATGTATATTATGTATTCAGAGATTGCACATTACATTGGTAGCTTCAAACCATGTATGACTGTGGAAGGATTAAGTACCAAAACCACTTAAAGAATATTTAACTCTGGATTGTAAAATACATAGTCATGATTATTATAATAATAGCTACATTTATATTGCGCACATATCCATCCAAGGGATGCTCAAGGCACCTACAAAGGGCTACTATTACCCTGGCTTTAGCTGTGCTGCTCTAAGGCGCTGAAAGCATTCAAGGAATAAATTCCTACCAGGTGCCCATTTACTACACCTGGGTGGAGAGTGGCAAATGCAGATTAATATCTTGCCAAAGGACATTAGTGCCGCAGCCACGCAGCGTTACTTGAACCGCGAACCATGTGATCCACAGTCCGGTGACCTATCCACTAGACCACGACACCTTTACATACAAGATCTGCTCAAAACTTTCACCTTCCTTTACACCAGACATGTACCTCAAAAGACACTGTATTTTTTCACAGCCCATTGATATGGAATCTGCCTGAATCCATGAAAAAATGTAAATAAAATACTTTTCAAACATTTGTATAAGGGTCATAAAATGTAATAAGCATATACAACAAAGTTAACTCCTAGACTCTCATTTTCTCTCCTCTCCTCTTTCTTTCTCTCTCTCTTTATTTCATCTGTCCTATCCATAGCTTTTCTTGTTATTAAAGGGAATCTTGAGTTCTGGAAAAAGTAAAAAAATAATTTGTGAGCTTTCTCATTCTTTTTATGTTAGTTTGGAAGATTATTATAGAACATATGTCCCCTGAAAAGGATTGCTCTTCAAATGCTCTCACATTCAAAATATGACAAGCAACGGCTGAAATGTTCAGGCCGAACATTTGTGTGTAGTCCCATATACACACTTCTGTGTGCAGTGCATGTGATTCTCAGCAGGATTGAGTCAATTCTTATCATTTTGGTGATTCCAAAACATTACAGCATACACCAATTCTTATGTGCTATATAATCAACCTTTCCCAATTGCTTTGAGACAGTTTCTTTCACAATTCAATCTCATGACCAGAACTCAACTTTTCTTTTACACAATGTATCTTCTCAAGAAATCATCTCCAACAAGCCTAAATGGCTGTTTTACGATTCCCCCTCTTCTTCTTATCTGTGATCAATAATGAAAGATGTATTGCACGTGTTTATAATGTTTTTTGTGAGAGTGAAAAAATGAAATAAAATGCAATAAAATAAAATTAAATAATATTTTGTCACGTGTTTTTGTTTTTGTTAGGTGGATGCTATCATACACAGTATAATGCAATCCATGGCTGAGCGTCAGAAGCGTTTCGCTAAGCATGCTGAACAGATACAGAAGATCAACGAGATGTCAGGAACCCTGAAACGTGTTCAGATGAGCGTGGACCAGCTGATTCCACTCATGGACCGTCTGAACAGCGTCTTGCCAGATACAGAGAGGCTGGAGCCATTTACCATGCGCCCGACGGGGCCCAGGACTTGACTTCCATTTTGATTCAGCTTCAATAAAGCTTGATGGAATTTAAACTCGTAGCATACTCAGCCCAAGATGCATGTACATGGGTATTTCCACAAATAAGGGTCCCAATTTGTGCCATTCTTGGTGTCCCGCTTACATACATGTAAGGAACACACTGGTTTTTTTTATGGCTCTGGGTAGAGACAAATAGTGGAGTAAGATTGAGTAGTATTCTGACATTGAAGATGCAATATGTTATGCTCAGAATCACTTTGCAGTCTTACTCCACATTTGGCATCTTACACTCAAAGCCACAAAAACCTGTGTGTTCCTAATGGAAGCAAATTGGGACCCTTATTTGTGGAAATACCCACATATGTACATGTAACTTTGGCTGGAAATTGTAGAAAAAATGCATTCCAGGACTAGACATTCATATAACAACGATAAATGGTGGAATATACATGTATTACCCCTTCAAACACTAATCCCCGGATAACTTGGGCTGGAGTCTGTGGAAATATGTGTCATACCCAAGGCCTTGCCTTTCTTCAAGCTTGTTGAATGGTGGAATATCATCGCGTTACATGTGAAGCTGGAGATAACCTGGGCAAACTTCCAAGTGTAGATTTTAACTCTTTGAATACCAAAGCTGAGATGACTCAGGCTGAAACCTGGAATATGTCATACCCCATGGGCCCAGGACTTTGATCAAGCTTTAACACGGAATGGTGGAATATAGGAAGCTGTTTAATATCGAGTGGGAGATAACCTGGGTTAAGATTCTATGGAAAATGTGTCTTGTATATCAAAATCAATACATGTACAAGGGGTCACAACTAAGTATTGTGTTTGGTGTCAAATATAAGTCAAAGGCCGTAGTCATGTTCAGATGAACGATTTGATGTAGAGCCTGATTGGTTAGTAACAGACGGACATTTGAAAATTTTTGAAAGTTTGAAGAACTGCAGAAAATAAGTATTTAAGTGAAGAGAGCTATTTTATGTTTCATTGTGAAGGGCATCACTGAAGGAGTTGAGATTTGATAAAATTTGGTGGGCACATCACTTTCATCCATCTACATGTAATTGTGCAATGTTTTAGAATGTGTTAGCCTTAGTCTGGTTTAGTTTGCATATATACCCTTGCCAGTCCTAACAAGTACTAGTAACAGATTCTGAATGTAGATTACATGATCTACTGCACTCATTAGGCACTGTATAATATAGCTCTTATTTAACCCTTTCAGGACAGGAATTATTTAAGGGCTAAATTGATCACATTGTGTTCTTCAAATTGGCAACAATAATTTTTTTTTTCTTTTTGTGCTTCACGGTTCTATTAAGGCGTAATGTCCTTGAAAACACTACACATGGTAAGAAATTTTGTCGATAAGTTGAAAAAATTGACAGCTTTGATGAAAAATAATGATTTTGAGCCTCTCAATGTGTTTAAGGATTTTAAAGCTCATTCTCCTTTTTAAAGTCCCTGGCATCAAATGCAAAATGGTCATGCAACAAAATGCTCTTTCTGTTCATGTTTCTGGCACATTTTTTTTTTTCTTCAAAAGTTATTGCGCCAAACCACAAAATGTCAATTGTCTTGAAAGGGTTAAAACAGTAAGGCTCTACTCAATATTCACAGAATTGTGTTTTGAAATGTCAAGACTGGACTACAACATCGTAAGAAACAGGTTTTGGGAAAGGCAGCTGACACCTTGTGTTTTTTATCAGATTACGTCATGAAAGCAAAGCATACGACATTACAGCTGATATGTCACATCAGCGTGCACACGATAAATACTGCCCAGTTATACGATTCTCGTATGATACACCATTCAGACTACGAGGGGATACGTTCGACACGATGCTAAAACATGCGTTTCGCTACACGACGTTACGTTATATGATGTACAGAGTATGAAAATGTAATTATTTATCACATAGAGATACAATGAATTTAGGTAGTCTGAATGAGGATTAGAGCAGTGGCGGATTTACCTAGGGGGGAAACTAGCCCATGCCCCCTCTTTTTAACCTGTCGCCTACAGGAATAAGGTGTTGAAAATTCAGTAGTCGATGGGTTAAACGTTACTGGCATACCTCAAGTACGCACCCAAACAAATTGCCCCCTCTTTTACAAAATCCTAGATCCGCCCCTTTTTTCCTGAAGAAGATTAAATGTTGTTAATCTTTACATTTTTTTTTTTTAAGAATGTGAATAAGATAATGAGGAAGGTCCTTCAAGTTTCTTTATACATGTATTTGGTCAGATGATGTCCGAAAGAATTACTCTTTATATGGGTAAATAATCCCCTACATAAAGTAAAGAAATAATATGTTTGAAGGTACGAAATCATGAAAATTATAGTATATCAACTTTATAAATAATGCTAGATGTGTTCTACCTGTATATTTATAGTCTCTTGGTGCTTTATGTTAATTATGTCTCTGATATTGATCAGTGTTCACATATTTGTGACAATGATTATTCTTAGTATTGCATTCTTCTTTTTGCAACTTATCATATTCTGCAATTCGCATTGTATTATTCTTGTTTGTTGATAACGGTTTCACTTTCCACTTTTGAAATGGACACCGGTTACCATGGTTCTCATTGTACACCTGGGTCCCCTTCGCCAGAAATCTTAGAGAAACTTCCTTTCCAAACTTACAAAAAAAGTATCATTGGTATACTATTATTATTGGGAACCCCTGTTGGGAACCCTTTTCCAAATGCCATTTGCTACCATTCTTTTACAACTGGCCATTTGTGTTAGGGCGTCTTAATTGAACCCGATGACTACTGAATTCTGTAATTCCCATAGGCTTAAAGTGAATTGGTGACTTTGTAGAGACTTGATTAAAATCTGAGCTGCCTGGCCCTACATGCTATCAGTGTATGTGATATGGTGTAAAAATGAAGCCCAGGGGGGAAAAAAGCACTTCAAAATCATCATGTGCTTCACAAAAGTAAACATATACAAGTGACTAGAAATGCCATACTCATTTCCCCTCATAGACTGCAGTGTTACACTAAAGCGTACCCCTGTACGGTTTCGTAATTGGCAGTATTCAGTCATAGATATCTTAATAATAACATTGTATATTTGAAAACCTTTTCATGCCTGGCTTTTTATTCATCCTTCTGAACATCTTTATACAAAACAGATATCAAAATTCAACAATTTATTAAATCAAGCCTCCACGAAGTTAACGATTCCCTTTAATCTGCTCCTATTTAATTATACGTGTGTCAAGTCAACCAAAATCTTGAACCAACAGAGTTTGGCTGACTTGAATATAGTGGGTAGTGCTTGCTTCACAAAGCAACATTATTTTTGTCTCCCACTGAAGTGGAAACACTGTTTGTACGAATGGCTGTACCAATATTTGTTCTGTGTTGATGTTCTAATGTATGACATAGTGCAGCTGTAGCCTATGACACTCCATTAGAATTATTAGAAGTATTTTGATGATTATACTATAAGCTTATAAGAGTGTGAACAAGAAATGTATGTTGTAATAATATGAAGTAATGTATGTTTGTTAATTTATTTGTTTTTTATTTTGTTTTTTTGTTGTTTATCTTTGTTCCTTTGTTTCTTTTCTTTTACTCTCTATTACAATCCCTATATTCTAGGACATAGATTTTCTGTAGTTGTACCCCCCACACACACACACCCACACACACACGTACTTGTGCGCGCATCCTAACCGATGACATCTTTTACAACCTAGAATTTGACCGCATAACCGATGACCTGTGTGTGTAGAATTCAACCGCATAACCGATGACCCGTCTGAAATATTACTATACAACCGACGACTTGTTAGTGTAACACTAACTGATGACCTACCCCTATATGCAAAAGCATGTAATTTGGGTCTATCTGCGCAGGTCTGCCAACCGATGACGTCATCTGTGTGTCATCGGTCCGAATGTAAAGTTCATGCCTATGTCATAGCTTTAAATGGGCGCACATACACACCCACACACACACATACACACACATACAAATGAGAAGAAAGAGGGAATGTAAGGAAGAGATGGAAGATAGAATGTGAGAGAGGAAAGAGATGGAAGAGAGATTGTGAGAGAGGAAAGAGATGGAGAGAGAATGTGAGAGAGGAAATAGATGGAAGAGAGAATGTGAGAGAGGAAAGAGATGGAAGAGAGAATGTGAGAGAGGAAAGAGATGGAAGAGAGAATGTGAGATAGGAAAGAGATGGAAGAGAGAATGTGAGAGAGGAAATAGATGGAAGAGAGAATGTGAGAGAGGAAATAGATGGAAGAGAGAATGTGAGAGAGGAAATAGATGGAAGAGAGAATGTGAGAGAGGAAAGAGATGGAAGAGAGAATGTGAGAGAGGAAAGAGATGGAAGAGAGAATGTGAGATAGGAAAGAGATGGAAGAGAGAATGTGAGAGAGGAAAGAGATGGAAGAGAGAATGTGAGATAGGAAAGAGATGGAAGAGAGAATGTGAGAGAGGAAAGAGATGGAAGAGAGAATGTGAGAGAGGAAATAGATGGAAGAGAGAATGTGAGAGAGGAAAGAGACGGAAGAGAGAATGTGAGATAGGAAAGAGATGGAAGAGAGAATGTGAGAGGGAAAGAGATGGAAGAGAGAATGTGAGATAGGAAAGAGATGGAAGAGAGAATGTGAGAGAGGAAATAGATGGAAGAGAGAATGTGAGAGAGGAAAGAGATGGAAGAGAGAATGTGAGAGAGGAAAGAGACGGAAGAGAGAATGTGAGATAGGAAAGAGATGGAAGAGAGAATGTGAGAGAGGAAAGAGATGGAAGAGAGAATGTGAGATAGGAAAGAGATGGAAGAGAGAATGTGAGATAGGAAAGAGATGGAAGAGAGAATGTGAGATAGGAAAGAGATGGAAGAGAGAATGTGAGAGAGGAAAGAGATGGAAGAGAGAATGTGAGATAGGAAAGAGATGGAAGAGAGAATGTGAGATAGGAAAGAGATGGAAGAGAGAATGTGAGAGAGGAAAGAGATGGAAGAGAGAATGTGAGATAGGAAAGAGATGGAAGAGAGAATGTGAGAGAGGAAAGAGATGGAAGATAGAATGTGAGATAGGAAAGAGATGGAAGAGAGAATGTGAGATAGGAAAGAGATGGAAGAGAGAATGTGAGAGAGGAAAGAGATGGAAGAGAGAATGTGAGAGAGGAAATAGATGGAAGAGAGAATGTGAGAGAGGAAAGTGATGGAAGAGAGAATGTGAGAGAGGAAATAGATGGAGAGAGAATGTGAGAGAGGAAAGTGATGGAAGAGAGAATGTGAGAGAGGAAAGTGATGGAAGAGAGAAAGTGAGATAGGAAAGAGATGGAGAGAGAATGTGAGAGAGGAAAGAGATGGAAGAGAGAATGTGAGAGAGGAAAGTGATGGCAGAGAGAAAGTGAGAGAGGAAAGAGATGGAGAGAGAATGTGAGATAGGAAAGTGATGGAGAGAGAATGTGAGAGAGGAAAGTGATGGAAGAGAGAATGTGAGAGAGGAAAGTGATGGAAGAGAGAATGTGAGATAGGAAAGTGATGGAAGAGAGAATGTGAGATAGGAAAGTGATGGAAGAGAGAATGTGAGAGAGGAAAGTGATGGAAGAGAGAATGTGAGAGAGGAAAGTGATGGAAGAGAGAATGTGAGATAGGAAAGAGATGGAGAGAGAATGTGAGATAGGAAAGAGATGGAAGAGAGAATGTGAGAGAGGAAAGAGATGGAAGAGAGAATGTGAGAGAGGAAAGTGATGGAAGAGAGAATGTGAGAGAGGAAAGTGATGGAAGAGAGAATGTGAGAGAGGAAAGTGATGGAAGAGAGAATGTGAGATAGGAAAGTGATGGAAGAGAGAATGTGAGAGAGGAAAGTGATGGAAGAGAGAATGTGAGAGAGGAAAGTGATGGAAGAGAGAAAGTGAGATAGGAAAGAGATGGAGAGAGAATGTGAGATAGGAAAGAGATGGAAGAGAGAATGTGAGATAGGAAATAGATGGAAGAGAGAATGTGAGATAGGAAATAGATGGAAGAGAGAATGTGAGATAGGAAAGAGATGGAAGAGAGAATGTGAGAGAGGAAAGAGATGGAAGAGAGAATGTGAGAGAGGAAAGAGATGGAAGAGAGAATGTGAGAGAGGAAAGAGATGGAAGAGAGAATGTGAGAGAGGAAAGAGATGGAAGAGAGAATGTGAGATAGGAAATAGATGGAAGAGAGAATGTGAGAGAGGAAATAGATGGAAGAGAGAATGTGAGAGAGGAAAGAGATGGAAGAGAGAATGTGAGATAGGAAAGAGATGGAAGAGAGAATGTGAGAGAGGAAAGAGATGGAAGAGAGAATGTGAGAGAGGAAAGTGATGGAAGAGAGAATGTGAGAGAGGAAAGAGATGGAAGAGAGAATGTGAGATAGGAAAGAGATGGAAGAGAGAATGTGAGAGAGGAAAGAGATGGAAGAGAGAATGAGAGAGAGGAAAGTGAGATAGGAAGAGATGGAAGAGATGGAGAGAGGAATAGAGAGAAGAGAATGTGAGAGAGAATTGATGGAGAGAGAATGTGAGAGAGTGATGGGAGAGAGAAAGAGAGGAGAGAGATGGTGAGAGAATGTGAGAGAGGAAAGTGATGTGAAGAGGGAGAGGAGGATGGAAGAGAGAATGTGAGAGAGGAAAGAGATGGAAGAGAGAATGTGAGAGAGGAAAGAGATGGAAGAGAGAATGTGAGAGAGGAAAGAGATGGAAGAGAGAATGTGAGAGAGGAAAGTGATGGAAGAGAGAATGTGAGAGAGGAAAGAGATGGAAGAGAGAGAAGAGAGAAAGAGATGGAAGAGAGAATGTGAGAGAGGAAAGAGATGGAAGAGATGGAAGAGAGATTGTGAGAGAGGAAAGAGATGGAAGAGAGAATGTGAGAGAGGAAAGAGATGGAAGAGAGAATGTGAGAGAGGAAAGAGAGAGATGAGAGGAGAGATGTGGAGAGAGAATGTGAGATGGAAGAGAGGTGAGAGAGGAAGAGATGGAGAGAGAATGTGAGAGAGGAAAGAGATGGAAGAGAGAATGTGAGAGAGGAAAGAGATGGAAGAGAGAATGTGAGAGAGGAAAGATGGAAGAGAGAATGTGAGAGAGGAAAGAGATGGAAGAGAGAATGTGAGAGAGGAAAGAGATGGAGAGAGAATGTGAGAGAGAAAGAGATGGAAGAGAGAATGTGAGAGAGGAAAGAGATGGAAGAGAGAATGTGAGAGAGGAAAGAGATGGAGAGAGAATGTGAGAGAGGAAAGAGATGGAAGAGAGAATGTGAGAGAGGAAAGAGATGGAGAGAGAATGTGAGAGAGGAAAGAGATGGAAGAGAGAATGTGAGAGAGGAAAGAGATGGAGAGAGAATGTGAGAGAGGAAAGAGATGGAAGAGAGAATGTGAGATAGGAAAGAGATGGAAGAGAGAATGTGAGAGAGGAAAGAGATGGAAGAGAGAATGTGAGATAGGAAAGAGATGGAAGAGAGAATGTGAGAGAGGAAAGAGAGAGAGAATGTGAGAGAGGAAAGAGATGGAAGAGAGAATGTGAGAGAGGAAAGAGATGGAAGAGAGAATGTGAGAGAGGAAAGAGATGGAAGAGAGAATGTGAGAGAGGAAATAGATGGAAGAGAGAATGTGAGAGAGGAAAGTGATGGAAGAGAGAATGTGAGAGAGGAAAGAGATGGAAGAGAGAATGTGAGAGAGGAAAGAGATGGAGAGAGAATGTGAGAGAGGAAAGAGATGGAAGAGAGAATGTGAGATAGGAAAGAGAAGGAAGTGATAATGTGTGGGAGGAAGAACAAGCTTATAATAAAATAACACAAGTCGGAGGTTTTTTGGTCTATTCTCTAATGTATTCATACTTATATTTAAAATAATGTATCATAACTAGTGCTCCAATCTTTGCACATCATTCTTACAGCATAACGTTTTTGAATTCGTTCAACCAATTGTTTTTGTGAATTTCTATATGGACCCTATGCTATACAAAACTAATCCAAACGTGAGCGTACTAAAGATTCGAAAAGCTTTTTTAAAACAGATTTTGGACAGTCAACAAAGTTTTTCGTATAATACCAACAAGTTTATTACACGTCACATGTAATTCAGTACATGATCATTCCAATTTAAAGTATTGTTTATCACAAGACCTAAATATTTCTCAGACATTGTATTTTGTAACTCCTGACCATCAATAGTATATGCGTAACCAAGGAGTTATCACATAACTCCTTGGCGTAACCTACATCGTGAAGCTTCCGAGACATAGTCATGGTCTTGCATTTAGATTAATTAAAATCAAGCATCCATGTCTTAGCTAGACCATTGATTCAAATCTTCCAGATCATTTTGTAAAATTTTACAGTCGTCTAAGGTGGAAATACGACGGTATAAAATACAATCATCAGCATAATCTTATGGTAGAGGCAATATTATTAGATATATCATTAATAAAACATAGAAATAACGCCGAAACCAAAATTGTCCCTTGAGCAACACCAGATTTAACATGAATCCACATGCACTGTAAAAAAAAATGCCGTTTTTTCCCGGGAAATTTCCTGGCAGTCAGGATGCCGGGAATGCCCGTTTTTCCACAGTAATGTACAATAACAGATCCCCGGGTTTTGGGGTTAAATAGTAGAAACTTTAATTTCTAACAGGAAAATCTATGTAAATTAAAACGGAACCATGGAAACGATTTGTAATTAAAAGGGTAACTTGTTAAAATATGAGAAAATTGTTTTTTAACAGTGTTTTATGTCGGGCGATTGTAAATATGATATTAGACTGTATGATTGAAAAAACGGCAATAACGTGTAATTTTAAGAGCCAGAAAACCTGTAGTTTTACAATTATTATTTTTATTTTTTTACAGTGCATGATTATTAGCCTTGCCCTGATATCACAGTATACGTATACATGTATGTGAATAGATGCTTTGTAAAAGGGGTGTAAATATGACAACGTATGGTCATCATGTATGATAATTGAATTTTTCATCATTTAATTAGTGTGGCAAAATCAAACAGATGAAAATATACTCTTTTTTTAAAGGGGGTTAGCCCGCCCCACCCCCCCCCAACAAAAACAACAACAACAACGAAAAACGAAAAACAAAAAACCCAGAAACCACACAAAAATCAAACAACAAAAATCTAATCGCCGCTACTACCGTAACACGAAAATAAGTGATATTACCAGATATTCATTCTCCTATGTACAGTGTATGATACAGTAATAAATGTAATACAATATAAACAATATTTACATTTTTTTTTGGGGGGGGGGGTAAAGTGAAAATTCACTTTTTGTAGATAGTTCTACACAATTGCCTATATAAACTAAAAATTATTGTTGAGTCAAGTGAAATATTAAGTTTGGTTAAGGAATTTACCTAATTCATGTGCTGTGGTATTTGATTCCATATAAGGACACTGGATACGACATTAAAAAAAAATGTTTCCCAGGTCCATTCGTGGTATATAGAGTTTCGTTTGCTTCTTGTATTAACACGATTATTATAAATGGAAAATAATTATGAACATAATAATGATGATAATAATAATAATAATGATAATATTAATAATGATAATGAAAATAATGATAATAATAATTATTATAGTATTACCACGATTATTATAAATGGAAAATAATTATGAACATAATAATAATGATAATAATAATAATAATGATAATAATAATTATCATTGTAATAATACTAGTTATAATGATAAAAAATAATAGTGCTCATAATACAATAATACTCGCAAATTTGCAAAGATTAAATCAAATTAAATCAAAAGTTTTCTGTTTTACAGTATGCGTATATATGGCTACTTTTTTTATTTGCATTATATTCCGTTAATGCTTATCGGATTTTTTGGTGCTATTTAACTTCTCGCCCACCCCCCCCCCCCCCGCACTATTCAACTGATTCAAAATAGTTTAGTGACGCTCCTGTCATACAAAACACAATAGCCACAATACAAAAAGAAACAAATAATCAAACAAACAAAACAAAAGCTTTAAAAAAGGGGGGAAATGTAAAACAAAGTAACTTCATATGATTTCACTCTGTATATATATATATATATATATATATATATATATATGAACTGAAAATATTTATGAACACGCTGAAAGCTTCATTGAGCAGCCTCATTGGCTAATACACATATACACGGGAAACATGTCCATGTATGTGTATTTGAATATATATATGAACTGAAAATATTTATGAACACGCTGAAAGCTTCATTGAGCAGCCTCATTGGCTAATACACATACACGGGAAACATGTCCATGTATATAATCATATTAACGATCAACATGTAAAAAAATAACTACCACTAAAACAAATAAAGCCGCAGTGCAAATTCCAAAGTTCTTTGGAAACGCAAGGGGATGTTAGTATAATGCGTTATACATCAAAGATATGTTATCATTATTGCTGTCGTCAATGGCACATACATGTACATGGTATAAATATAGGCTTTCCAGCCCATTTCATATTTTTGTCACTCATATCACTTTGATGCATTCAAATTTATGCATCATCATCTTACGATCGATATCAGTCTTTCAAAATTAAAATTCAGGAAATGGAATTCACTTGGAGAGAAGCGAATTATTATTTTTATGAGCATCAAAATCAATTCATCTGCAAATTTATTTCAGTCTAGGGCATTCCAATTTTTTAAAATATTTTGTTTGATATAAAAATTGTCCATACGAAGTCGTGAACGTAAGTTCGATTTCAAATTTCGTGCATTCAAATTAACAAAGTGGGCTGTTTGAGCGTTCAAGTTAATTTTGGAGAATGTTGTCTAAGCTCTCTCTCTCTCTCTCTCTCTCTCTCTCTCTCTCCTCTCTCTATCTCTACCTCTCTCCATCTTCTTCTTGCTCTCTTTCTCTTTCTTGCTTTCCTCTCTCAAGTTTCGGTCTCTGTTCTGCCTTTTTATCTCTTCTTCGCCATTCGATGCTACCTAAAGGCTAATTCATGTATGTTTATATACCTCTTATCTTTTAGTATTGAAAGTAATTCACGGCATTTTTCGTTTAATTTGGTAATTTGGTATTTTCTTATTTATATCTGTCACTGAGGACAGTGACCTTTTCATTGGTGGGGGAATAGTGTAACGAATTTGGATATCCAGAATTCATCAAACAATACAATTGTAGTAGTGCATAATAATTCGATGTAAATTGTAACTCTAGTCCTTGGCAACTTTTATGACTTAGTTTTCGGCCTTGCCTGCGCGTCCAGGATTAAGTTGTTATTCGACTTCGAGCAGGTTTAGCCTCGTGTTACATAACGCCAGGGTCTTGCTCGTCGAGCGAGCGAGCTTGCCCTTGTGTTATGTAACGGCAAGGACGGACTTTCAGTCGCGTGCGGCCCTCCGACTGACCGTGAGCTGAGGTCATACTCTGTCCTCAGCTCGAGGTCGGGTTGTGTCCTTACTCGGAGGACGGCCTGCTCAATATAGTTCCATATAAAAGCCAAAGAAAATCGAAGAAGGACGGACTTCTGGAGATCTCGCTCTCACCGCCAAGTTAAGAACCCTCAGACTACAATTTATACGAGGACTAGAGTGCACGGTTATTGTACAAGTATGCTCTATTGTAAATGATGTTTCTCTACAATAAACTTTATTGAAGCTTACACTCATCTCTGCTCTATTCATTTTCAACTCGTAACATTGCATAATTTCGTTACACTGGTGGCAGCGGTGGGATCTAGGACTTTAACACACCATCGAAATGGCAAGAAGGCGAAGAAAAGCAGATTTAGAACAAGAGATCAGGGAGCTGAAGAAAGAACTTGATGAAGCACGACTTCATACCCATAACCTGAGCGAGGGAGATGTAGAAAATGATTCCGATGAGGAGGTGCAAATTAGCAGCCCAACCCAACACAGGGCGGCTATCTAGCTGCCCCATCAAGAACAATTTGATGGGACACGCCCGTGGGAAAGCTTCATCTTTTCGTTCCGGAGCATTGCCGAAGCATGCGGATGGAATGAAAACGAAAAAAGATTCCGAATGCTAGCTTGCCTGCAAGGAGACGCAGCCGACTTCGCCTTCCAACAACTCTCCTCCGAAGTCACAGGCGACTTCGATAAACTTGTAGCGGCGTTAAAAGAGCGATTCCAAAATAGGAAAACACCGGCCTCATTTGTCTCTCAGTTAGAGGCGAGACGTCTAGGACCAAAGGAACCAATCACCGATTACGCCGCCGACGTCAGAATGTTAACCACTTTCGGCTATCCGAGTGCCGATACCGATACGATAGAAACAATCAGCACAAGGCATTTCCTAAGAGGACTTGGGGATCAAAACATGACATTGACTGTCGGAATGCACGAGCCTAAATCCCTGCAAGAGGCTCGAGAAATAGCCGAACGTTACCTCAATCTGCGGGAGGAAGGCAGCCGCAGTGGCTATCGGCCGATTCGAGCCCTGTCCTCGTCATCGACAGGCATGACTGAAGACCGGCTGGCTGACTTTGAACGTCGTGTCATGTCCATTGACGAAAGGCTGAACACGCTTTCATCACTCTTAAAACAACAAGCAGAGGGTTATGTGAGGGAAAAGAATTTCACAGGCGATGGACGGCAAGGTAGGAGAGGGAATGATGACGGAGGGCGTCCATCACGTGGTGCCCGACCCCACAACCGGTGCTATGAGTGTGACAGGGAAGGGCATTTAGCAAGGAACTGCCCTAATCACCCCCGTTATGACAACCGCCGTTATCAGCCACAGCAACAATTCGCCCAACAGGCTCCGCAATTCGCCCCACAGACTCCTCAATTCGCCCCACCAGCTCCGCAGTTTATGCCTCCCCAGCCCCAACTCCAACAGCAGATGTGGGTACCACAACCACCACCATCACATGTCCAACACACCCAAGCTATGCATCAACGGCAGCCAGCCCCATCACCACCCGTGGATCATGCCGAGTCGGGAAACTAGATGGGGCCGATTCAATCGACCAGGTCTCGGCCCATAACAACACAGTGAGTAATGCGCCAAGAATAATTAAACTTGTCAAAAGCACGGGGCTTTCCGCTTTTATTGGAGTTAATGTTCATGGCGCAACCGCTAAACTCTTGGTCGACTCTGGCGCAGCTGTGACTGTCATATCATTTAAACTTTACAACAGCATGGACGTCGATTTGCGCCCAACTCTCACAGAGCAGACAGAGGATATTCAGCTCCAAGCAGCAGACGATGGAATACTGCACATCTATGGGACAATTGATCTTGACATTACAATGAAGGATAAGACATTCAAGTGGAATGTTTTTGTTACTGACATAAGTGACGAGGGCCTTCTTGGATTTGACTTCATACATCACTTTAATTTCATTCTTGAACCCAGGCGAGGACTTCGTCTGAATGATCGCTTGTTTCGGTGTGAGATTGTATCTGACTCGACGAGCTGGGATGTGATAGCGAAGCGTGATGCCATTATCCCTGCCAACTCAGAATTCATTATCGCCGGCAGTGCTGATGTCTCTAAACTAAAAGGCGAATCGCCATACGGGTTAATTGAATCTATGAATAGCGAGGAGGACGATGTCGTCCCTCTTTCCGCGAGGAATATCCGGCAAATACAGCAGTCGTCCCCGCCCATCCAAACTGACGCAAGCTGTCAGTTAATATCGACTGGTTGTCATCAAGAGCGGGGGTTTGGAGTGACGAAGGGACTAACTTCTATAACTGTCTTCGTCGCCGCTCTCTTCATGAGTTTGATTAGCAGTATATTAAGATGTCGAATGTTATGTGTAGTTACAGTAGTGTGGATCTTGGGAATCTTTTTAGTATTTTGGCAGAATGTTGTACACGGAGGATATGCTAGGAATGGTGCAGTCTCGTCATTTGGAGGGGGATTATGGTCTATCCCTAGTAGATTAGCTAGAGTGAATCGTGCCTCGACGTCGTGGAAGAAGGTGCCACCTAATAGGCAAGTAGTCGGTGTTAATCATGGTGAAGAATCAGACACTGTAGGTAGGAGGGACCCCGAGCTTCATGGAGTCCTCATAGGAAATCTCAGCCGTGAAGAATTGATCACTATGCAAAAGAATGATCCCGACATCGCAATCGTGCTCGACTGGATCACTAAGTCACCTGACAAACCAGAACGCAGTCTTGCATATGATAAGAGCCCGACTGTTCGAAACTTGTGGTTGTCTTGGCAACAGCTGCAAATGATTGGTGGATTATTGTACAAACGTCATGACACCAATTCAAAACTCACAACAAGATTACAACTTGTTGTCCCTGAGAAGTTACAAGACCTCGTGATCGAAGCAAACCACTGCTCCATTTACGCTGGACATTTGGGGATTAAAAAAAACATTGAGTCGAATATCGCGCAGTTTTTACTGGCTTAACATGAACGAATCAGTCCCCCTCTTCATAGCTAATTGCGTAATATGCGGTGCTCGGAAACGACCCACATCGAAGCCGAGGGCGCCCTTGGGCGAATACAATGTTGGCCACCCAATGGATCGAGTTGCAATTGACATTATGGGCCCTTTCCCAGTGAGTGATAACGGGAATAAATACGTCATGATGGTTGGTGACACTTTCACGAAATGGATTGAGGCCTATGCTATCCCAGACCAAACGGCTGAGACTGTAGCCGAAAAACTTGTGAATGAATCGACGGACCTTATAGACCCGATAAACATATCAAACTGATAAATCTACAGAATTTAATATTGAACTCTAGCTTAATGGACATTAATAAGGGTTAGATTTCTTGAATATTAATGTGTCAGTGCATGCATTAAAGTACACCTGTAAATTCCTTACTTAACGGGATGAATTTTATATACTCTATTCCACTGCATATCCCTTATGAAAGGTACTTATCTTTCCCGTGTAAATAACTCTAGTAATGAACTTTGCATACATTAGCTTGTTTCTGTAGCTTGCTTGATAGTTTTTGTATTGGAATGGATGTTCGATCAATGTTACTTTGTAAAAATTGATTTGTTTTAACTTGTTTTATTGTTTTCCTTTTCCTATTACGCCTACATATTCCTACGAGATCTCGATTGCTTTTATCGCTTGTTATTGCAAACTCTCAATTTGCAGCCAAATGGTCATTTACTTTAAGAACGCACTTAGCTTTTAGTCCTTAGTACTCATACACTGATATTCCTGTCAGCAGGTGTCCATTGTTGTGCCATCTGTATAACTATACTGACGGTGTCCTCGCGTTGCGTAATTGCAGGGTCGCGTTTCCTTAGTCGCGTGCCGCATTATGATTGACAGCTAATCAAGGCTAAACATGCCCAATAGTAAAACAAACCCCACGTGGTCATCGAAATTTCTTCGCCAAGGCAGTGGAAATACAACTTGCAGCTATACTAAGGGTTCGTCGGTTCGCTGTCTCTACAAATTTGGTCTCGCACAAGCATATCAGTGTATGTAACTTGCTTCTATATACATGTACTAGCCGATCTTTTGTGATTTGTCGGTTGCGGCGATAATGTAGATGACTTTGAATACGACATTGTCTTCTTGTCGATGTGTTTTAAATTGTTTTCATGAGGTGTAGTTCTCGTGTTTTTGGTAGCCGAATGGTAGTTTAGACGTTTAGTTTACTTTGAATCAGATAGTGTTTGATATTTGCCTTTACGATATGTGTTATTTTATACAAAGAAACAGTTCTTCTTTCCATTTATTTTTTTAAATTGATCTCTTCATTCGATTTTAGTGTGATAAAGCTTTTTGTATCGGACCAATTGTTCTTATTAAGTATGATTAGTCAGATGTTTGACTGTATGAAATTTCCTCATTACCAAAAATAGTGAAGACATACCAGCTTTCGTTTTTGTAGTGTTAGATTGTATCTTTTTGTTATCCAGGATCAATGTAAACAGTTCATGTTGTCTAAGCTCTCTCTCTCTCTCTCTCTCTCTCTCCCTCTCTCTATCTCTACCTCTCTCCATCTTCTTCTTGCTCTCTTTCTCTTTCTTGCTTTCCTCTCTCAAGTTTCGGTCTCTGTTCTGCCTTTTAGCTCTTCTTCGCCATTCGATGCTACCTAAAGGCTAATTCATGTATGTTTAATACCTCTTATCTTTTAGTATTGAAAGTAATTCACGGCATTTTTCGTTTAATTTGGTAATTTGGTATTTTCTTATTTATATCTGTCACTGAGGACAGTGACCTTTTCATTGGTGGGGGAATAGTGTAACGAATTTGGATATCCAGAATTCATCAAACAATACAATTGTAGTAGTGCATAATAATTCGATGTAAATTGTAACTCTAGTCCTTGGCAACTTTTATGACTTAGTTTTCGGCCTTGCCTGCGCGTCCAGGATTAAGTTGTTATTCGACTTCGAGCAGGTTTAGCCTCGTGTTACATAACGCCAGGGTCTTGCTCGTCGAGCGAGCGAGCTTGCCCTTGTGTTATGTAACGGCAAGGACGGACTTTCAGTCGCGTGCGGCCCTCCGACTGACCGTGAGCTGAGGTCATACTCTGTCCTCAGCTCGAGGTCGGGTTGTGTCCTTACTCGGAGGACGGCCTGCTCAATATAGTTCCATATAAAAGCCAAAGAAAATCGAAGAAGGACGGACTTCTGGAGATCTCGCTCTCACCGCCAAGTTAAGAACCCTCAGACTACAATTTATACGAGGACTAGAGTGCACGGTTATTGTACAAGTATGCTCTATTGTAAATGATGTTTCTCTACAATAAACTTTATTGAAGCTTACACTCATCTCTGCTCTATTCATTTTCAACTCGTAACATTGCATAATTTCGTTACAGTATGTACCTTCTCGCAATCTCAGATCGGCTCAGAAAGATCTTTTACATTGTCCTGTTATTCAGACCAAGTTTTATGGTGAGCGATCATTTGCTCACGCTGCCCCTTCACTTTGGAATACTATTCCATCCCATTTGAAGGATTCATCCACAAAATCTCAGTTTAAAACCGTCTTGAAAACGTATCTGTTCAGAAAGCATTTTGAATGAGCTATATTGTGCATTTTATAGCATCTGTCTCTATTCTTGTTCTCCCCTTTCTTAAAGCGCATAGAGACGCAATGGCAGCGATATGCGCTATAAAAGCATTGTTGTATTATTATCATTAATGACAGTGTGATTGTTAATTTCTTTGTTTTCATCAGTGTTCTTTTTTTATATACATTCTGCAGGTCCTGTTTTAAACCATTGCTTGACATAATTATGTTAAATCTAATGCACTTATTCAAAACATGCTTGCCCTTTCATCAATATGAATGACAGTAGAAATAATGCCATCGGCATCTGATTTTGAATGCTCATTTCTTACATGTTATGCTCCTAATTTAAATGTGAATGAGTCGTTTGAAGAAGAAAAAATATTGCTAGAATAATGAATTCGTACGAAGGAAAATTATTCCGCATGATCTTTAAATTCAGATGACTTATTTGACGAATTATTTGCACGGATAACACATTCGAATGAGAGAAATTTAAATTGAATGACGATTCGTTAAGTCGTATATGCTCCTCATTTAAATTGAAATGACTACTTTGAAGAGCTTGTTGCATGAATAACGAATTTGAACGAACGAAAATTAATTCGAATAACATTTTGCTGTGGCGATCACAACTATCGTGAATTTAGATGCTCTTAACATTAAATTGAATGACCAAATTGCTATATAAATTGAGCGGGAAAACCTATAATCCGAAAATAATGTTCTAAATTGTGGAAAAGATGCACCAAACAACAATGTTAAGCTCTTGTGTACCGTTCGTCTCTAATCGTATGGCCGCATCAACACAGTATTTTTTTAAAGGTCTGATTATCATAAAACTCTTTACTAAAATTGCGAACATTATTCATTCTTAGAGGTCCCCTGCAACCCAAATGCAAGTTGATTTCTGTTGATGTGCAGGGATGCATACAACTTACATTTTGTTATTCAAACATCTAAATATGTTTAACATATTCTTAAAGTCATTTTCTCAAACATGCTAAGCTCCACTCTAAAAAAAAAAAATGCTCCAGATCTCATTCCTGCAATGGCATCACCTGTCAGTAATTAGTGAGCTAAGGAGAGACAGTGGTATGTAGCTTTGCCAGAGATGACCATCTGGGCCCTGTTGCATAAAACTTTTAGGTCATGATTTATGTCATAACATAAATCCCCGAATCACGAAATAAACATAATATGTCATTGACATAGCTTATGCGGAGATTCATGTCACCATCAAAATGTATGTTAAAGTTTTATGCAACAGGGCCCTGTTCTAATGGACCATGCAATGCCTACACAGGAGTTGCTATATATAGTTAGGTACACAGACGGCTCCTCATGGGAAACAGTGTTCACTTTTTTTTCAGCACGGATACCGAAGTAAAATTCAATGCTGAAAACGATGCCATCGACTAATTTTTGATAAACAGTGCCCAAAGTGCCCAAAATTTATGTTTTAGTGGCCCGCCATTGTTTTTAAGCATTTCAGAGTCAACTTTGGAGCTAGAAACGTTCGTTTGGTGTTGAAAACATACCATAAACAGTAAAATGAAATATGGTAATGGTTAAGTCCCACCAAAGACCACAGGGGCCCGGAATTTGTTCCAAAGGACCGGCTACTCACTAGAGTCGAAAAGAGTGCTTAAATACCTTTCCCAAGTTAATAGAAGCTCAGTAAACGGCTACTTTGTTATCAAAATGCAATGATACATTGTAGGGTATGATAACATGGTGGCCAAATATCTGTCAGGTGCCCAAATTTTGATTTTAGAGGGCCAAATGTAACACAAGTAATTATAGAGCATTAAACTATAGTGGTATGACATATTTTCTTTCTAAAGATATTGGAAAATGTGTTCTACAAATAGTATTTACCAAATCAATCAAGATTACATCATTTTGGGGGCACCTGAAAGGACATGGGATCCCTGAATCTGTTAATTGCGGCCCAGATGCATTAAAAATTATATAATTATATCACTGACTTCCATATGGAAACATATATGCTACGTGATATGCAGATGCTATTTGTGATATTCATGCATGGTAAATATACACGGCAGGCACCTACAGCTTCCGTTAAAAAGGTTTCAGGCCCATATACGTAAATAAGGGCACGTCAAAGGGACCACAGGATTGCTTAAATAACTGAATGCAGTGAGCTCTAGTATTTTTCCTTTAAGTGATATAAGTACATAGAGGTATGTACTAAGCACAACAGTTCGAAATTTCGGCATTCAACGACAAAATTTGAGTGCTAAAATCAAAGTTCTAAAACACCTTTCTGTCAAATGTGACAGGATTTGTAAAACTGTCCCATACGTAGCTTTTTGTGTACTCCCACTCCCATAAAGACGACAAAAGGAAAAGAATTATGTTCAGTGGAAGGTGCTTATGGCTTTCTGTTAACACTCTCGTAGCCAGGATTTTATTTTGGGAGGGGTGGTCGGATCGCATGTGCAGAGCGTGCGCCCTTGGGGTAAAGGGGGGGGGGGGGTAAGGGAGGGGCTTTGGTATCTGTTCAAATCGAGACATGGAGACAGTTGATCTGTTCCATTCGGTAAATGAACAAAGCTGGAGACTATGTTCTTGATTCATTTTAAACTAAAGCAAAATTTGAATGCTAAAATAAAAGTCTAAAACACATATCTCTGGGGAGTGAGAAGGGCCTATATTGAGTGTGAGCTCTTTTTAACATCCTACAATACAGCATTCATAGAGTATTCATCGTTTCATCTATTTTCTGTCAATACCATTAGAAATTGTTTCAGGGATCATAATTTTTATAAAGGTTTACAGTTTTGTGCATCAGAGTACTATAAGGAAACAATAATGATAACCACAAACATATTTCCTAAGTAGGCGTACATTTATACATATACGGTCTGATGACTGCAAAATATTTCGAAAAGGAGATTACACATATGTCAGGTATAATGAGACCAATTTTGTAACTATTATTCCACACGTCACAATATTGCAATAGATTTTTCGGCTACAATATTCTTAGACAATATAATGGAATTACAATATATATAGATGTAATTATCTGAAATAATATTTCTAAGAACAGGCCTTCAAGTTTTAATTTACTCGATGAAAGGAATTGCGGAATTAGTATATTGCTCCGGTCTGTATTCGTCTTTTATGGCTGTTGGGTGAGCCGGGGGTGGGGGGGGGGGGTCGGAGTTGTTGATTTTAGCACTCTTTTCGACTCTAGTGGGTAGCTGGTCCTTTGGGCCCGTTTAGAACAAATTCCGGGCCCCTGTGGTCTTTGGTGGGACTTAACCATTACCATATTTCATTTTACTGTTTATGGTGGGTTTTCAACACCAAACGAACGTTTCCAGCTCCAAAGTTGACTCTGAAATGCATAAAAACAATGGCGGGCCACTAAAACATAAAGTTTTGGGCACTTTGGGCACTGTTTATCAAAAATCAGTCGATGGCATCGTTTTCAGCATTAAATTTTACTTCGGTATCCATGTTGAAAAAAAGTGAACACTATTTCCCATGAGGAGCCGTCTGTGTACCTAACTACTATGTCAGACATGCTGTAACATCACCAGGAAAAAAATGGTAATGAGGAGGTATTGTTTGGAAGTATGCAATTCTATTGTGAGCATGTGCTGAGCTGGGGAAAGTTACATTCCACTGTCTATTGTAGAATGTTAGTGTAGCTGACTAATGATTGACAGATGATGTCATTGCAGGAATGAGATCCGGAGTTTTTTTTAATTTTATTTTTATTAATTTTAGGGTGGAGCTTAGGAGGTTGGGAAAATATTTCAAAAAACATTAAAAAATTTATGAAACATATCTAGATGTTTGAATAACAGAATATTAATTGTATGCATCCCTGCACATCAACAACAATAAACTTGCATTTGGGTTGCGTTTGGGTTGCAGGGGCCTTTTAAAGATAAATTATGTTTTGGCCAAACAATAACACCGTAAAAAAATCTGTCTGGAAGTAATTATTGGGAAATATTAATTATGTAGTACACAGGACTAGTATAGGCCCTACTGTGAGGTTTTGGAATCATAAAAATGATAAACAATTATTATTGACCCATGCAGTCTTGCTGACAGCCACATGTAATGCACATCAAATGTGTGTAATGTGATTACGCACACATGTGGCATGAATCTTTGGTCCAGCTATTTCTTGTCATTATTTTCGAAAATGGGGCATTTCAAGAGCAATCTTTTTCAGGGGATTTTCTTTCATGACATTCTTCCAAACAAATTATTTTCACCTTTACCAGAACTCAACCTCCTCTGTAACCATGGCAACAACGTGCTCAGTAACAACAGGAAGCTCGATTTTTCAATATTTACAAAGAAACATTGATGAAATAGAGCTTTCTGCTACAAGCGAAAGCGAGCAGTTTAGGAGTGAGGGAAACCAGGTAGCACCATTCCAATCCCAATGTCAGGTTAAGTGGATTAAACTGAACTCTCTCCTTCAGGTTCAGACCATCAAGGTCATACAGCCTGATCACCACTTGTCCGGCCTTTTGATCAACACTCGCCACAAAGACCCTGTCGTGCTTGTCAATGGCAGCATACAGACACACACCGCTTGGGGCTTGTAGAGGCTTCCCGGTATTCCCACTCCTGTCATAGACTGTCACAATGCTTGGATTAGCCTGACAAGAACTTGTGACGATCAAATCCGTACTGGTTGAAGACGCCTGACATGTTATGCTGTTTCTAATCATAGGGACAGTGTATTTGACCGTGCTTCCTGTCTTGTCATAAATCCTTATCTCTTTGTCTCCGTTGGCAACTAATATTTCATCTGTAGGAGTTAGGTTCAATGTTGGATAACCAGGGCTGGTCCTATGGATTTCCAACATCCTTGATCCCTTGGGAGAATATATGTGCACGTCTGTAGTACTCGTCGATGTGCACAATGTTTTGTCTTTTTGAAACGCAAGATCATAACATTGGATGTCGCTTGGTATATTTCCATACAGATGATTGTTTCCCGATGAATCTACGATGTCAATGCCAAAGGTAGCTTGGCAACAATATCCAACGGCCACGCTAACAGCAGAATACTTGGTCAACCCGTGGGACTTTCCCCGTAGATTTACACACTGAATCACTTTTAACTTGGGATGAGGTTCTGAGATGTACCCAGGATAAAGAGGGGTATTATCTGCAGGTTGAAACCTCTTCTTCTGTGCTTTCTTTCTCATATTAATGATTGGCGCACGCACAGAAGTGTCATCGGTCATGTCAGTAGTCCCCTTAGACCTAAACATGCTACCCCGTGCAAGCTTTGGATCTAGCTCTGATACGTTTCCAAGATTGAGACGGGTACCATCTGTAGGCTGAAACCTCTTCATCAGTGCTTTCTTTCTCATATTAACCGTTGGCACACGCTCGGAAGTGTCATTGGTCTTGTCGTTAGTCCCATTTAACATGCTATCCCTAGCAGGCTTTGGATCTGGCTCTGATACGTTTCTAAGATCGAGACGGGCTTCACCTGCAGGCTGGAACCTTAATATCTTCTGTGGTTTCTTCGACATAATGGTTGTCGCGGGTGCAGAAGTGTCATCGGTCTTGTCGTTAGTCCCCTTCGACATGCTACCCCTAGCAGGCTTTGGATCTGGCTCTGATACATTTCCAAGATCAAAACGGGTACTATTTGTAGGCTGAAACCTCTTCATCAGTGCTTCCTTTCTCATACTAATCGTAGGCACACGCTCATGAGTGTCATCGGTCTTGTCGTTAGTCCCCTTCAACATGTTACCCCTAGCAGGCTTTGGATCTGGCTCTGATACGTTTCTAAGATCGAGACGGGCTTCACCTGCAGGCTGGAACCTTAATATCTTCTGTGGTTTCTTCGACATAATGGTTGCCGCGGGCGCAGAAGTGTCGTCGGTCTTGTCGGTAGTCCCATTCAACATGCTACTCCGAGCAAGCTTTGGATCTGGCACTGATACGTTTCTAAGATCGAGACGGGTATTATCTGCAGGCTGGAACAACTTCTTCTGTGGTTTCTTCGTCATAATGGTTGCCGCGGGCGCAGAAGTGTCATCGGTCTTGTCGTTATTCCACTTCAACATACTACCCCTAGCAGGCCTTGGATCTGGCTCTGATACGTTTCTAAGATCGAGACGGGTATTATCTGCAGGCTGGAACATTTTCTTCTGTGGTTTCTTCGTCATAATGGTTTCCGCGGGCGCAGAAGTGTCATCGGTCTTGTCGTTAGTCCCCTTCAACATGCTACCCCTAGCAGGCTTTGGATCTGGCTCTGATACGTTTTTAAGATCGAGACGGCTATCATCTGCAGGCTGGAACATTTTGTTCTGTGGTTTCTTCGTCATAATGGTTGCCGCGGGCGCAGAAGTGTCATCGGTCGTGTCGTTAGTCCCCTTCAACATGTTACCCCTAGCAGGCTTTGGATCTGGCTCTGATACGTTTTTAAGATCGAGACGGGCTTCACCTGCAGGCTGGAACCTTAATATCTTCTGTGGTTTCTTCGACATAATGGTTGCCGCGGGCGCAGAAGTGTCGTCGGTCTTGTCGGTAGTCCCATTCAACATGCTACTCCGAGCAAGCTTTGGATCTGGCACTGATACGTTTCTAAGATCGAGACGGGTATTATCTGCAGGCTGGAACATTTTCTTCTGTGGTTTCTTCGTCATAATGGTTGCCGCGGGCGCAGAAGTGTCATCGGTCTTGTCGTTATTCCCCTTCAACATGCTACCCCTAGCAGGCTTTGGATCTGGCTCTGATACGTTTCTAAGATCGAGACGGGCTTCACCTGCAGGCTGGAACCTTAATATCTTCTGTGGTTTCTTCGACATAATGGTTGCCGCGGGCGCAGAAGTGTCGTCGGTCTTGTCGGTAGTTCCATTCAACATGCTACTCCGAGCAAGCTTTGGATCTGGCACTGATACGTTTCTAAGATCGAGACGGGTATTATCTGCAGGCTGGAACAATTTCTTCAGTGGTTTCTTCGTCATAATGGTTGCCGCGGGCGCAGAAGTGTCATCGGTCTTGTCGTTATTCCACTTCAACATACTACCCCTAGCAGGCCTTGGATCTGGCTCTGATACGTTTCTAAGATCGAGACGGGTATTATCTGCAGGCTGGAACATTTTCTTCTGTGGTTTCTTCGTCATAATGGTTTCCGCGGGCGCAGAAGTGTCATCGGTCTTGTCGTTATTCCCCTTCAACATGCTACCCCTAGCAGGCTTTGGATCTGGCTCTGATACGTTTCTAAGATCGAGACGGGTATTATCTGCAGGCTGGAACATTTTCTTCTGTGGTTTCTTCGTCATAATGGTTGCCGCGGGCGCAGAAGTGTCATCGGTCTTGTCGTTATTCCCCTTCAACATGCTACCCCTAGCAGGCTTTGGATCTGGCTCTGATACGTTTCTAAGATCGAGACGGGTATTATCTGCAGGCTGGAACATTTTCTTCTGTGGTTTCTTCGTCATAATGGTTGCCGCGGGCGCAGAAGTGTCATCGGTCTTGTCGTTATTCCCCTTCAACATGCTACCCCTAGCAGGCTTTGGATCTGGCTCTGATACGTTTTTATGATCGAGACGGGTATCATCTGCAGGCTGGAACATTTTCTTCAGTGGTTTCTTCGTCATAATGGTTGCCGCGGGCGCAGAAGTGTCATCGGTCGTGTCGTTAGTCCCATTCATTATGTTCAACATGCTACTCGTTGCAGACTTGGGATCTTGGTCTGATACGTTTCTAAAATCGAGACGGGCTTCATCTGTAGGCTTGAACCTTAATATCTTCTGTGGTTTCTTCGTCATAATGGTTGCCGCGGGCGCAGAAGTGTCATCGGTCTTGTCGGTAGTGCCATTTAACATGCTACCCCGTGTAGGCTTTCGATCTGGGTCTGATATTTCTCCAAGATCGAAACGGGTATCATCTGCAGGTTGGAACCTTAATATCTTCTGTGGTTTATTCGTCATAATATTACAAACACGCGCAGAAATGTCATCGGTTTTGTCGTTAGTCTCCTTCAACATACTATCCCTAGCAGGCTTTTGATCTCGCTCTGATACGTTTGCAAATTCGAAACGGGTACCATCTGCAGGCTGAAACCTCTTCATCAGTGCTTTCTTTCTCATATTAATTGTTGGCACACGCTCAGAAGTGTCATTGGTCTTGTCGTTAGTCCCATTTGACATGCTATTCCTATCAGGCTTTGGATCTGGCTCTGATACGTTTATAAGATCGAGACGGGCTTCACCTGCAGGCTGGAACCTTAATATCTTCTGTGGTTTCTTCGACATAATGGTTGCCACGGGTGCAGAAGTGTCATCGGTCTTGTCGTTATTCCCCTTCAACATGCTACCCCTAACAGGCTTTGGATCTGGCTCTGATACGTTTTTAAGATCGAGACGGGTATCATCTGCAGGCTGGAACAACTTCTTCTGTAGTTTCTTCGTCATAATGGTTGCTGCGGGCACAGAAGTGTCATCCGTCTTGTCGGCATGGTCGGTAGTCCCATTCAACATGTTCAACATGCTACTCCGTGCAGACTTGGGATCCCGGTCTGATCTGTTTCCAAGATCGAGACGGTTATCATCTGCAGGCTGGAACATCACCTCTTGTGGGTTCTTCATAATGGTTTCCGCGGGCGCAGACGTGTCATCGGTCTTGTCGGTAGTGCCATTAAACATGCTACCCCGTGTAGGCTTTGGATCTGGGTCTGATATTTTTCCAAGATCGAGACGGGTATCATCTGCAGGCTGGAATCTTATCTTCTGTGCCTTCTTCGTTATGGCTGCTGCAGAAGTGTTATCAGTAGCCTTCGTCAGCATGCCATCCAGCTCCTCACTAAACAATGCAAGAGCGGACAGACTGTCCGTCTCAAGACGACCCAGTCTGTCATTAGCCACCAACGTCAATGAACTACAAATACTCTTTATCTTCTGTCGGTCGCTTGATTTTAAGGCATCGAGATCCTCGTTGAAAGCGCGCTGCAGTGCATCGATCTTTTCAAGGAGACTTTGCTGATTTTCTTCTAGTCGCTTTGCCTTGGTGCTGCAGGCCTCTTGGACACCTGTTCTAAGTTTCTGCATAGTCTTGAGTACTTCTTGGCGATATCCTTCCAAACTGAGAATATTCTTTTCCAGTTCTGATTTTTTAGGAGTACATCGTTTAATGAGATCATTCATCTATTTTTAAAAAATGGAAAGAAAAAAAATGAAAAAAAAAATGAAAAAAAAAGAAAAAGAAAAAGAGGAAGAAATAAAAAGAAAGAAAAGATTTGCGTGTTTTTAAAGAAGATAAACAACATGTTGATAATCTTTCAAATAATTATGTCAGTATTTAAAAAGTTGAACATTTAACACTATAACTCTTTCAGTGCCGATGTCGCGTATATGTGACAGATAGATTTGTCACTTTCATTCACCAATTGCTCGACCACAGCAAAGGTATATGGTGGTCAATGTATATCAAGATTTTGAGCATACATCAAGCATTATGAATGTATGATTATAATCATATGCTACGATAGAAATTTTCAGAGAAAACTGCAGATTTTTTAAAAGGTAGACCTATTACCTTATTTCAACATTAAACAATAGTAAACAAATGAGAAACCAAAAAATAATGGACAAAAAAGAACTCAAATGTAATTTTCAATAATTCGTATGCATAAAGTTGGGTAAAGTAATGTTTGGTATCATAAGAAATGAAAATAAATTTCCTTCAGGTTTTGTACACAATATTTTGTGAAATAATAAAAGGTTAAAGAAGTGCAGACATTTGAAAAGTAAGCATTTTCCTTCAAGTTTTGTACACAATATTTTGTGAAATAATAGAAGGTTAAAGAAGTGCAGACATTTGAAAAGTAAGCATTGTTCACATTTTGGTAAAATTTTGAAGAAAGCTAAACCCCTTGGCACAGTAAGAGTAAAGTCAAAGATCATTATACTGCACCTTCGCGCCTTACTGCGATAGTTCAGTTACTTTAGAATTTATCTTTAGTGATGGCGAGTTTTCACGAAGTAATAATAATAATAATAATAATAATAATAATAATAATAATAATAATAATAATAATAATAATAATAATAATAATAATAATAATAATAATAATAATAATAATAATAATAATAGTGGGTAGTGTACGTTCTTGTATAGCACACATGTCGGTCAGATTTGACACTCCTGGCGCTCCACGATTATTACCCCGGCTTTAGCACGGCTGCTCTTACGGCGCTCTGGCATTTCAAGGATTTAATTCCTGCCAGGTACCCATTTAATTCAAATACAATTACAATTACAATACTTACATTTCTATAGCGCTCTTACAAACTATAAGTTGTTTCATAGCGCTTTACATCAGTAACAATTTAAAAAAATATATAACGATTAAACAGGTAGTGAAATAATTTACCTGGGTCCAGAGAGGCAAATGTAGATTAATGTTTTGCCAAAAGACACTTACTATTGCTGCATCAGGAATTCGAACCCCCTACCTTGTGGTTCACAGTCCGGGGACTTATCCACTTGACTACAACACCTCTACAATTTATCCTTGTAGCGTATCACTCATGCATTGGCATGAGATAAGTAAACTGAATTTCAGCAGGTTACGGAATTTAAAAAAAAAAAAAAAAAAAAAAAAAAAAGATTCACCTTGAGCTGCAACTCTTTCACGAAGTCGTCTTGATTCTTGATCTTATGATCACGGTGACCGGCGATCACACACATGTGACAGATATGGACGTTGCAGCCCTCGCAGAAGAGATCTTTGTCCTCATGTGTATGCTTTGAGCACTTTTCGGAGGATTGCTCAATGCTGACCCTATTCTCGATGATATCCTGTAAGGATACGATCTCATGACTATGCAGACACTCGTCGCACATGTACATATTGCAGGTTCTGCAGAAAGAGACAGCATCGGCTTGGAAGTCGCAGGTGGTGCATTTCGGGCTCATCTCAAAGACATAATTTGCTCCTTCATGCTCCTCATGGTAATTATCTACGAGTCCGTTGACGCTGACATTGGCGGGAAGGTCATCAACACGCTTCACCGTCAGCTTCGTGATCTTCCTGCAGAGAGGGCAGACCATGTGATCAAGATCCCGGTTTGACAGGTCGTATGTCTTGAGGCACTTCCGACAAAAAGTGTGTCCGCAAGTCAGAAGGGTTGCCTCGTAGAAGATATCAAGGCACAGTGGACAAGTCAAGTTCTGTGCGGATGAGCTCTGTGAATTATCCTCCGAGTCTACCTTTTCAGCCATGGTCGCAGAGTAAATTTCTAGCTATAGAAGTCACACTATAAGCCTGTCGATTGGAGCTACATGGTAGCAAGAAAATGTCAAATTCCCATGTTCCAACAGAGTTCACGTACTTAAAAATGTTTTATTAGCTTGTACTGGCATTTACATGCGTTCTGGATCTATGATCCGTGTGCGTGTACAAAATAATAGAGCCAATACTATCTAAATGGGCGGCAAAATACTCCCTTTATTTCTGCGATAGCATTTTACCCTTTGATTGTGTGTTGATAAAGCGCCGTTGTATGGAATATGAATATAATAGTATAGAACAGAGCTTTGCTGCCAACGATCACCTCCTGATAATTATGTCACTGTGTGCTATTAATAGTAGCAGGGTTTTTCCACATTGGCAGGCGTAAATTTGATTTATTGCAAATATAACTTCTCTCGCACTGACTGAGGTACGTGTACGTTCCTTACAGGGGGAGGTATTGCAAAACCAGGGTGTTAATTCAACACCATCTGAGTTTCTATGTTGGGCTACACCAGATACAACACCAGTTTCAAATCAAACTGGTATAATTGTTTTAACACTAACTGGTGTTGTTTTAACAATTATCTGGTGTAGCCCAATATTGATACCGAGATGGTGTTGATTTAACACCCTGGTTTTTGCAGTGTACAACTGTATGAACATCATGAATGAAAAACGTCGTCGAATGTAACCTATGGAACGTCAGAAGGGAAATAAAATTTCATTCCACAAAACTAATTGATGATAATGTAAATCTATTTCATAACGACAGCTTTCCATTTCATGGCAGCTTATCATTTGATTTGGATGTCGTCATCAACTGTTTTCAAGTCATCAACAACTTTGGTCCAGTCACCACCAACTCGATTCAAGTCATCAAATATGTTTGCCATTTTGGCGATACGATTAGGGCAATCGAAATTCATGGCAAAGAAAATGCAGATGACGGTCTCAAATAATTTGATAGCGACTTATTTTAATTCTAAGTGACTACTTTAAGGGTCGATTATTACTTTGAAATTAGTTTTTATGTTTCAATGTTTTTATTTGATGACAGGAATTGATGTTATCTCTTGTATTTGACCACAGTTTTTTTCATTTAATGGCGGTTTTTGATACGATGGTAACTTTTCATTTGATTCTGAGCTTATCGTCAAATATGATTATCGTCAAAATATGATTGCCCTTTTGGCGCCCAACGCTCGACGCGGTTAGGGCAATCACTAACCACGCGTACTAGAACTAGGGATGACGGTCTCAAATCATTAGATAACGACGTGCTTTAATTTCACGTGACTGCTTTATGGTCGATGGTTGCTTTCACTTAGATGACACCTTCATATTTGATTTGATTTGATTTGATTTGATTTATTTTCTTCTGCATTCATATAAGTACAACATTTTTCGGCAACATATATAAAATAAAATACAAAAGTACTTTTTGACAATAAATCATAAATAGCAAGTATATGTAACAATCATTTTTCAAAAACAAACACGAAATGATAAATTGTCAAATTATTGTAATTCATCAAATATAAAGTCATTTGCGGAAGAAGGACTACCATTATAAGCAATTTGCTTGAGAATATGGCAGCCCCAGACAAATATTATGAAATAGCTAAAACATGTTTAAATAAGCAGAATGGATAAATAATTGAAATCCTAAATTAAAAGCATATTAATGATGATGTTGATGATGGAATGATGATGGTGATGATGATGATGATGACGATGATGATAACGGTGATGATGATGATGATGATGATGAAGAGTTGACACAGAAATTTTACCTTGTATATTCAGATAGTAACATCGTTTTAACTTTGGCTTTAAATGAGTAAAGGGAACAACAGGATTTAATGAATTCTGGGAGAGAATTCCATAGGTCTGGACCATGGTGTCTTATTGATCTATGGGCAATCAGTAACTTTGGGTTGACTACATGAAAATTGGAGGAATTGCGAGTAGGGTAGGAGTGAATAGTGTTATTCAAATTATAAAAGTTTTGAAATGAAAGAGGGAGCAAGTCATTTAGATACTTAAATATGAACAGTAAAATTTGTAGTGAATTGATGTCGAATACTGTTAGAGTTTTCAGTTGGTAAAATATTGGTCTGGTGTGAGATAAATATGGTGAACCGGTACATATGCGAAGGGCTTTCTTTTGCAATAAGTAAATAGAGTTGATTTTTGTTTTGTCGGTGGTGGCCCATACTAAATTGCAATATGTTATATATGGTAATATCAATGAATTATAAAGCATAATGAGCGTTTTACAAGTGACAAATCTCTTTACTTTATAAAGTATACCAACATTCCTAGAAATAGAAGTAGTTATATGACGTATATGTTCATTCCAATTTAAATTTTCATCGATAATGACACCCAAAAATTTTGTTTGTCTCTTTCTTTCTAGAGGTACATTATCTATAAGTATGTTGTAAGGAAAATCAATAACATGAGAATTTACGCGCTTGAAATACATGAAATTGGTTTTATCTAAATTAAGGGACAATTTATTGCACTTAAACCACAAAGATAACTTTGGTAACTCATTATTAAGTGTATTTACAAGGGTATTTAAGTTACGATGTGAACAGAAAATGTTTGTGTCATCTGCAAATAATATGAAAGATAAAAGAGGAGTTGTATAAGTTAAATCATTAATATATAGTAGAAAGAGTAAAGGGCCTAGTATTGACCCTTGTGGAACACCGCATTGGATTGGTAGGAAATCTGAAGAAACATCATTATACATTACATATTGTTTTCTATTAGATAAATAGCTCTCAAACCAGGAGAGGGCAACTCCACAAATTCCATAAGAGTGTAGTTTTTGAAGTAAAATATGGTGGTCAAGCGTATCAAAGGCTTTAGATAAGTCCATGAATACTCCTATTACATGTTCTTTATTGGCTATGGCATTCGTTATTTGATCATATAATTGTACTAAAGCTAGGTCGGTTAAATGTTTTTTTCTGAAACCCTATTGATTTATATTTAGAAAATGAAATGTATCTAAAAAGTTATACAGCCTTTTGTAAATAATCTTTTCTAGGATTTTTGATATGCTGGGAAGAATGGATATAGCCATGTAATTACTTATTTCGTGAGGGTTGTCTTTTTTGAAAACGGGATTTACCTTTGCAATTTTTAGAGACTCAGGACATTTCCCGGTGTTAATACATAGATTTGAAATGTGAGTTAGAGGATAAACAAGAAAATGTATGATTTGTTTAAGGAGAAAAGCACTGATTCTATCGTGACCTTGTGATTTACTTGACTTAATATTTTTTGTTATTTCGATTATTTCATTAGGATTTATGGGATTAAAAAACAGTAAAGAAGTTGTAGGTTCAGGAAGAAATTTAGTAAAATTTTCGTTCGGTTTATTGAGTTTATTTGCTAAATTAGGTCCTATATTTACAAAAAAGGAATTAAAGGTATGAGCTATATCTTCAGACTGTATCACTGTATTATCCATTGTAAAATTATTAGTAGGTAATTTTTTTGTTTTCTTGCCAATCAGATCATTTATAACCTCCCATGTAGATTTCATATTAGTTTTCACTCGGTTAAGTTTATCGGAATAATACATTTTACGAGAAGTTCGAATGATATTAGTTAATTTGTTTCGGTACGTTTTATATTTGTTTTTATTAAGAATAGTAGAGTTTGTTAAATAAGCTTTATAAAGTTTGTTCCTTGTGTGTATGGATCGCAGAATTGCTTTTGTTATCCATGGCATTTTACTACGTTTATTGTTCTTGTTTACAGATACCAGAGGAAATTTTTTGTCGTAATACTTCTGTAACTTTTTATTGAAAGTTTCGTATGCAATATTTGCATCTGACTGACTATAAATATCCAACCATTCTTCTGTTGCAAGATCGCTTTTGAGGGATTCAATATTTTGGGGTGTTTGCTTTCTGTACATGCTTGATTTAACTGACCTTTTATTTGAAATGTCATTATTACACATTAAAAAAATTGGCAAATGGTCGGATATATCGGAGTAAAGTAATCCACTAGTCATGTCTTTGTCAAAGATGTTAGAAAAAATATCATCAATAAGGGTTGAAGATTGACCATCAATCCTGGTTGGTTTATTTATATGTGGATAACAACTATTAGCATAAATAATATGAAGAAGGGTATCATGATAACTACTATGAGATAACAAGTCTATATTAAAATCACCCATTAGATATAATTGTTTACCTTCTCCCGTAAGAGTATGAAGGCATATATCCAGATCTTCACAAAATGAATTTATAGAACCATGAGGGGGTCTGTAAATTAATCCAATGATTATATTTTTGCTGTTTGAATTCATGATTTCTAAAAACAATGATTCACTTTCTTTTAATGATATTTCCTTTCGAAGTTTAAATTGCAGTTGTTCATTGACATAAAATGCTAAATCCCCTCCTCTCTTTTGTTCTCGATCATGTCTGATCAGTGTATAATTTTGTATGTTGAATAGGTTGGGCGAAGTGTTATGAAACCAAGTGACACCAATAATAGAAAAGGGAAAATTGTTCAAAGTATATAGCAATATTTCCAGAGAATCAAAATTTTTGCTTAGACTTCTAGCAAACAAGAATTAAGTAAACTAAATTTATTTCCTGTTTTTTTGAAAACTAGAAGTAAATTCGTCAGTTGAGTAATAGTTACTATCAGATGATAAGTTGTTAGTATTGAAAATAGATAACTGGTCTAGATCAGTAGTCATAAAAAATAGCTAATATAACCAATCTATTATAATTAAAAGTGTAACAACTAATTCGCATGTAAAGTTTCTGTGTCGTACTAGTATGACAATGGTAATGGTCATAAGATGGAAAGAGAATGGAATGACGATGGAAAGATAGGGGGTGACATATGGATGAATGATGATGATGATGATGATGATGATGATGAGTTCCTAAAGCGTTAATCAGATGATTAACTTTCATAATGACAAGTTCACTAATTTTGAGCACCTCAGCCATAAAATACATTCATAACTTATGGAACCCTTAATGAACACTTTGTCTCAGCACTGCTGCCTCGCATAACAACGTATGCACTGTTGATTAGTTATGAAGTTTTAAATAATAATAGAGTAATATTATACTTAATTTATCAAAAGTCAATTTGTTTAAGAAATACCTGATTCGAATGAATTTATTTCGAAATAGAATTGAGGATTGATTCTTTTCATGAAAAGGAGCAGTGCAGAGACAAGGGTTGTACATGTTTGCATAGCACTTCATTATGTATTACAGATGTAATAAACAGATAAGTTCAGTTATGTGTATTGTAAATTCATAAAGGTAATATTAAAACAAGGAGAATGAAATGCTGAAAACAGGAGTATGGAAATTTACTTTTGCTTTGACATCATATTTATCGATCGTGCTACCTTTTCAGCACGTATTAAAATATAAGCAATAAAAACAAGCGAACATAGATATTGTAGTTGAAGATTTGTAATATTTCAATATTCATTTTTATTTCATAACAGATTTTTATTTGATGACAGGTTTTATTTTGATGACAACTTTTGATTTGATGACGGCTTTTGATTTGATGACAGCTTTTGATTTGATGGCGGCTTTTTATTTGATGACATGCGTTAAACTTGATGGCGGCCCTTTATTTGATGACGGCTTTTCATTTCATGACAGGTTTTTAATTCGATGACGACTTTTTATTTGAAGAACTGCAGCTTTCCATTTCTTGGCAGCTTTTCGTTTGATTTGGATGTCGTCATCAACTGTTTTCGAGTCATCATCAACTTTTTTCAAGTCATCATCAACTCCATTGGCGCACAACGCTCGACGCGGTTAGGGCAATCGAAATTCGTGCTTAGTACACTACGGATGATGATCTCAAATCATTTGATAGCGACTTGAATCGAGTTGATGATGACTGGAAAAAAAGTTGATGACGACTTGAAAAAGGTCGATGATGACTCGAAAACAGTTAAACGACATCCAAGTCAAATGAAAAGCTGTCATGAAATGAAAAGCTGCCTTCATGAAATAGAATTACATGTACGTTATCATCAATTAGTTTTGTGGAATATGAAATTTGATGGCCCTTCTGGCGTTCCATACCTTCCTCTCGGCTTCAGGGCGCACACCTGCAATTATTTCCCCATAGGCTCATGTGTTAAAAATGAGAAATCATAAAAATCATGAAATAAAAAGGGGGCTAGCAATGGCACCATTCGAACCTTTGTCTTTACTAATTCATACAAATATACGATGCCCTTGACTTCCTGAAAATATGAATATGTGTTTTTCAGCATTTTTCCCCGATTTACAGGGGGGGGGGGGGGGCAACTACAACTAACCACAAACCTGTTCAAAGCTACAGTGGTCATAAGGTTTCTTGCGCCACTAATAAAGTCCCCATGAATACCACCTGGAACCAACTCCTGCGTGCTCTCTCATGGGACTGATCTGAACCAGTAATTATCCCTCTTTTATGCACATTTGAAAAAAAGTTTTCGAATATATGTATCAGTGATTTTATATGATTTTTTTTTTCAACAATTAGCAACTCGTGGATATCAAGGTCACTACAATAATAAAAAATTTGTATACTGTACATTCGATTGCTATACTATACTACATGCAATCATTGTGTAATCTTTGAATAAGTATACTATCCTATAATATATTTTGTAAATGTGTATAGAACAACTTTGTTTCTTTACTGAGCTAAAGTAGTCTTTTTACTTTGTGTATGTACTTTCAAAACTATATAATGCCATTTCAAAATAACTATATACATGATTATTTTTTCAACGGATTTTACAAAATATCACCGATATATATACATATGATTTATTAAGATGATAGAAATGTGCAACGATTTCAACATTTTCGTAAAAAAACACAAGTTAATTATCAGGATACCATATACTTTGTATATATATATATATATATATAAATGTGTGTGTGTGTGTGTGTGTGTGTGTGTGTGTGTGTGTATGTTCTTATCTATCTTTTGTTATGAGTTTATTTTCATGATTTTGTTGGCTATTATTGTTACTTTTCATTGCTATCAGGGCCTCATGGAAGACCTCCAATATTGGTGATAATAAGTCACTCCACTCTGTATAAATATCAGAAACAAATAAATAAATAAATAAATAAATAAATATAATTGTAGATATACACTGAGGAGCGCTTTAAAACAGAGCGGTACAGAAAAAGCGCTATATCCCTTACTTTGTCCGACTGCTTAACCGTCATCAAACATAATAATGTATTCCCTTAGCCTGAATTCTAAATGTCTAAATGTAATAAGATCAATACATTCAAATGTAATATTCGTCTGCAAATTTATACCTTACTTCTAGATGTATTATAATATGCAACAAAACGTGTGCATATAATGTTGATTATATCCATGTTTATCTATGAAATGACAGTGTCAAACCTTATATGCACCTTTTAGTTTGTTATATTTCATACTATTTCCACTTGTCAGTTATTGCATTCATATTAGATCAGTATTGCAACACAATTACTTGAATACATAATTATTACCATTTTCTATAGTTTTGGTACATTTTGAAATATTTTGCTTGTACATGTATATAAAGTCGATCAAACTTCACTTTCTTAATCGACGATATTTCAATTTACATTTCTACTTTGGGTTCACTTTCATTTAAGCAACTTAAATAATTAGTTAACAACGGTCACTGAAACAATTCTGAATCATGATATAGAATACTTTTGTTTCCACACTTAAGTTGTATCGCCTTTTCATATCACTTCCTTCTAACCCAGTGTATAATATGGTTCTAGGCAGTACACCCAGTTATTTTTATGCATACACTGATATTTCTTTCCAATTTACTTTTGTGATATCATCTAATCAACTCCGTAGATATTAAGTCAAATATTTATGTTATCTACAAGTATTGTAACATCTAACCCATTACTACGCCTGTATCTTCCTAGCCTTAAATCAAGGCGACTGTGCTGCTCTGTCCACTAGCGTAGCTGAAGGGGGGGGGGGGGGAGGGGGCTGCCCCTGACAACTTTTGCCCCCCAAAATTGATCCCCCCCCCCCTTCCTTGTCGAACTGATAATTTGTTTTGCTCTGTCGATCCCCTGGTCGATCCTCGAAACGCGCGGTATAGTCCTCTGATTATTGCCTCGGAAGGCTGCGATGAAATTTTCACAATAAACCACTTCAATTCACTTTAATTCAATATTGCATACCCCAAATCTGTTTATAAATCTAAATGAATGTGAGATAGTTTCACCATCGCATCTGTATCATCACCTCGGGATTACTTTACATTATCTTCATCTTCTGTGTCACATCCCCACCTTCACTCAGCACTCATTGGAATTTTACTTAATAAGGGTACAAAATCCTCCACCTATTAACCCTCCGATTTTTCTTTTCTTTTCGAGATCGAAAATAACCAGTAAAATTCGAGGGTAGACTTTCATGAACAGGACTGGACACTTGGTTTTTGAGTGACTCTACGGATCCTGATGGTATCTATAACGCTATAGGTGGGTTATGATATGTTTCGGATTATATTTGTGCTTCTGCCGTAAAATACAGAGAGGTGGCACCCCACACCCCTGTGTTTACCCCCTTTCAATCCATATTCTAGATGCTACATGTTTGATGATTGATCCCACAAGGATCGATTTTCCTTTCTGGCAGATATCACATGTAACTTTGGAGTCACGTTGAAAGTGCATCAGTGGTTGACTATATCGCTTATGAATCTTCATTTTCAATCAGCTTTTGCATGGACAGAGTGTATGATACCACTTGGACACCAAAGGGGTTTGTCTTCCTCTCACCAGTGAATTCATTTAAGGATTTCTGGAGGAGTGGAGTTGAGGAGGCAAGATGACGGGATCAACCAAGCAATCACCGTCAAGATATAGAGGGACATCCGATTAACTGTTCTTGATCAGAAAGGAGTTCGAAAATTAGTCGAGTACAGTGTATGTTTGTCGTGGTCATCATTTGAACTCCTTCCTGACTGGACCCCCGAATATGAGATAACGACTGAATGAATATTGGATTTAAAAATTAAATTATTATTTTCATTTCTGCCTTTATTCATTTAATTATTTTATTTTGTATTTATTTCAGTATTTATTAATTTCTATTCATTTATTTATTTATTTAATGTAAAGTGACAGTAAACCGAAGCTCCTAAATAGCGCCACCATTTAAAAGGATTTGAAAAGTGTCTGTGCCTCTCATTTTTCCACCATGCCCCATTCTAGTTTGTAGAAGCTTTGAATGAACCTACAATTGTCCACATTTGTCAAGTCAAAAATAATAGTTTTAAAAATGTGCCTATTATCCAAACAAGCTGTTTGTCAAATTCAAAATAAAATGCAATTAATTTCTAAACTATAATCTTAATTTAGCAATCACTGTAAGGTGGCGCTGTTCAAGTTCTACCAGTTTATTACCAAATTAATTATTTTATTATTATGCCTTCTTTCTTTTTTTTTTTGGGGGGGGGGGGGGTAGGTTGTACTATGGCCCCTCGACTTCATACACCCATGCAACCAAATGAATGTGATACTCTTTGAAGACACTGCCAGAAAGAGAGAGTAAGATGGGTCAAATCAATTCAATTTATTGAACAGAATCCAGTGTTTGATTTTTATCTCACGTGTGTATGAAAATACATGTACAAGAAGCAAAAAAAGTAACCAAAACTAGTTCAATGGAACAAACAAACATAAACAAGTATGCGAATTGTAACCTGCCAAGGTACCTTTTCCTGTGTATGTCTACAAATATCACAAATAGCTATTTACATAATGCATTGCCTATTCTACCACTGTGCATATTAGATGTGACATAAATCTTGACTCATGTCGTGGTCACTAATTTGATACAAATCTATTAAATTCGCTCATATCTCAGAATGATGGCGCTATGTTAGGCCTTTACACATGGAATACTTTTCTAGCTGGTTGTTTAGATCATGGACCATGCTTAGATGATAGGGAAAGTACATAATGAATCAAAATTTTTGTTTCTTCATCAGATATATAGGTAGGTTGGACACATACACACTTTTATTAGACATAGCTTCTTAACGTGCCACTCCTGTCCAATAACTACTTTATTATGAATTATTATCTTTGAGCCTTATGTACATCATTATCAAGTTTACCAATGTATATTACAACTATAATTCTGTAAGAAAAAAATTTCAACCACGGCAGATTTTTATCATGGATCATCTTTAGTACAAACATCCATCTAATGAGTGATTTACGTAATGTATATACCATCTTCACGATCTCTGTGGTATAACCTACATATATATATATATATCAGTGCATTTGCATGAATAACTCAGTGTATCAACAAATTAAACATTTCTTATAGATTCACGATATTAAACGACAGTTACAAAAACTTCTAAAAGTAGTTCAAGTTCAAGAAGTCATAAATTGAAGATACATTTACATGTATTCATTAACCTGTTGCAGAGCAGATCAGATAAACAAACATGGAAAACAATATCCATACAGCATTGGCAGAAGTGATCCCAACACCTTATGATCATATAACATGACGAGTAACTACATGAGAGCATACGTGTATAGAAATCATTTATGTGATCAATTAAGTAACAACACATGTATATACAAGCAGCGCAATGTGTAAATATACATGTATTTTGCTTAGTGCAAAAGGAAAGGGGGAAAAATATGGGGATTTTTTTATTCGGTGTGCATTAAATTTCTTTTTTTTTTTTTTTTTTTTTTTTGGGGGGGGGGGGTAATCTATAGTCGATAGCCTATAGCTGGGCGGTGTTAAATTCAACACCCGTGGTGTTAAATCTAACACCGCTCTTTTTGCAGTGTACGTACTTCTTAGTAACGTAACTAGCCCTATGTAAACAGAAACATAAAACAAGCATTATGATCAACTTAACGTTTCAAATACGCCTATAATCATGATAACTTATGAACATGTATATATTTACATACTCATATTACTTACAAGCACGACCTGTATATCGTCACTGTGTTCAGTTTTTGAATTATGAATGGTATCGGCAAAACTAATCCCAACACCATTTGTGGTTAAACATGTAACATGAAATGGTATATATACTGACCATATCTCTATCATAGAATACAAATCATTATTCGATTTCTATCAGCTGGCCCAAGCTAGCATTCGGTACAAACAACGTCACATTTGAATGAACCTTACTTTAGAAGCAAAAGGAAAAGGGAAATATTTGGAACAAACATTTCTGAAATATGCAGTTGTTTGTTGTTGTTTTTTCCCCCTTCAAATATTGAAACATCAATATTTGATGTTTCAAATATTGATTCCAAAAGACAAAATTTTCCGCCTAAGTACATGTCCCTACCTGAAATAGATTTGTATAATTATAAAAAATATATAACTTGTTATAACTGTGGAATTCATTCGGATGCATTTTACGGTATGCTATAATTAGCTTTATTTTGTATACATGTATTAAACTCGTTCAATAAACAAAACAGAAAATTTAAAAAATCGGCATGAAACATACCTGTCAAACTTTCTAGATGGTCTATATCTACACTTAGCAGAAACGTATGCCCTTAAAAGATGAATAGAATTCCATGTTTTGGTTATTATTTTACAGATGTATACACTATTTACAAGATAATACGTGGATGAACCGAAGCACAATTTAATAACCGCAGTGATATGCAGGTTTCACATAGGTCATTTACTGCATACATCTACATGCATGACTATATTACTTAACAAAATAAAAACGTTATGCTCTACATAAGTGTTACTGTGCTGAATTCCTTCTATTTAGTGCTATGACATGAGCACATTCAAGGATTTACAAGAATATAAGTAATAACAAACCAGCAGTACCACCTTTGACTCAAATTGGTAGTAGGCCTATATGTATGTAATAACAGAAACATACTCAACCAAAAAGGTTCGCTCCTAATTCTTTTTAATGTGACCCAAGAAATATTTGATGAAATTTGTTCATTCAAATAGCAACGTATGCAAAAAATTTCTAACGGCCGTTTTGATTTTATCTTCATTTTGCTCTGTCCACTTTAGCGCCCTCTTTTTTCATATTTCTTTGGTATTTACGTGTATGGAGTATTCCCAATACACAAAAGATACATAATATGGTTTACAAAAGGCCTTTCTAGCCATGTAGACCACTGCTTGTCAATACATAAATCACTCTCCTTTGTATTGTTTGACTCTCATTCCTCTTCTGTTCTCTAATCACTTGATTTCATGATACCAAGCTTCCTAACTGTACATGTATACTAAGTACAGAAATTTACTATTCATTATTCAAACATGATCAGAAATAAGTGATTTAACATTTGAACTCATAATGAATATGAATGGGTTTTCTTTCGATTTCTCTATGTTCGCATAATTTCGTTTGTGATAACTATGGATTCTATGGACGTTATAATGTAAAGCTTACACTAATCGCTATGCACTTCCCGATAAGACAGGAACCTTGTTCCATGGGGATGGTTCAACATGTCAAAAGCTCGATCTTCATATTGAGCGGTTCAGATTTGACAGACTAAAGGCCTGGTGAAGGCTAACTATATAGAAGAAGTGCACAGCTTCTTGGCAAGGGGGTCCTTGATGTATTCATCGTGGGCAGCATGGTGAAGAGCTTTGGAAACGAGTGATATTATCTTGCATCTGGCTGGTTGGTAGAGGAAGCCAGCGGACAACAAGTGTAATAAGCGGTGTAGTGAGTGCCCCCCCTCCCCTCCCACCCAAAAATGAGGGCAAAGAGAAACAGAAAACAAAGAGGGGGGGGGGGGGGAGAGAGAAAGACGAGGCAAGAGAAAGAAAGGGTGAGAGGGTGAGGGTATGTTAACAAATTAAAGACGAGGGTAGGCCTACCCCTCCCGCATTCTCCGCTTAGTTGCCTTTCTCATTTCACCCACCATGCTATACCACTGGGAACAACACACATGGATCCCCGTGTTCAATCTCCACTTTCATGGTGTGATCCACATTGAACGCATGGATAAGGTCATCCACTCCGTGATCTGTCCAGCATCTTATAAATCTAATCAAAACAAAATATAGACACATTACACTGGTTATAGTTTTTTCAACAACAACAACAAAAATCTTTGAGATTCTCATTTTCTTACTCTCTTGTGTATATAGAAATGATTCAAAGAAATCTATTGAAAACTTGTGATACAATTAAAGTAAACGACGTTGAAAAATAAAAACAAGAAAAACGATCGAGTTATATGGGAAGAAAACTTACAGCAATAATTTGTATATGAAATTGAAAAAAAGAAAGAATCTCCATTATGAATATTTAATTTTAAAATAATAAGAGGTTATTGTCCCAAAACGTTCATGTAACTGTAATTGCACTTTTGAGAAGTGTGTCTTCATCTCTCTAGTCTCTAACCTACCTCATAGTCCTGAGCTGACTGCAGGTTGATCGGAAAGCTTCCAGGATCGATTTAATCTGTCTGTTTCCCAACATCATATCGCTGAATGTCACCTTGATGAGTTGAGGGAAGGCTGTCAGAAAGATATCAGGTAGGTGATTGAACTCATAGAAGCGAGCCGAGAATGAAATAGTTGACTGAATGGTGAGTTCCGTTGCTCCTGGTAGTTGGATCCGCTGAATGACGTCACAGGAGAAGATACGCCCGACGTGTAAAGTGAACCTCTTTATACCGTCAAACATCTGTCCGCAATGCTGCCATCCTTCCAGTATCCCACCACCGACTGTCAGATCAGTCAGATTGAAGCAAGTGTGACCATTCTGGTGGTCAAACTGTGCTCATGCATGGGGAATCGTAAATTGTGACGGGCAAATAAGTGTAGTCAGGAATATCGAAAGTGAAACACTATGTGTGGTATAGGTAACATTGAATCATTAAAAAAACTAGCACATCAATGATGTGGCGCTCATCCGGCATCCAGCAAAGAAATTCACGCAATTTGTACTTTGAACTGAGTTGAGACTGTAATGAATACACGAATTTGTATATGTATTGGTTAAATGCATGTACAGATGATGAAGAGCCTATTGCAAATGTGGCTAAATGTGGTGTTGGAAAGAGACAGTGACATGTAGATATGAATGAAAGTCTGGAAATTCACAATCAACTCAAGTTGCACGACTCCAGGTAAATTGTAATAGTTTTACTGGGTGAAAGAGGAACTTGAAATGAAGCATAATTTTGCATAAATTAGCATAAATTATTTTCTAGACAAAATTTCAAAATTCTGTGTAGAAGTTCAATAAACCTCATGAAAGTCTTTAAGATGGAACAAAAAAAAAAATCAAAATCGGTCAATAAATGAGGAAAAAGCAATTTTCGTGATTTTTAAAATAAATTTCGCATAAATTAGCATAAATAATTTTCTAGACAGAATTTCAAAATTCTGTGAAGAAGTTCAATGAACCTCATGAAAGTCTTTCAGATGGAAAAAAAAAATCGAAATCGGTCAATAAATGAGAAAGAAGAAGCAATTTTTGTGATTTTTGAATAAATATCGCATAAATTAGCATAATTAATTTTGTAGACAAAATTTCAAAATTCTGTGTAGAAGTTCAATGAACCTCATGAAAGTCTTTCAGATGGAACAAAAAAAATCGAAATCGGTCAATAAATGAGGAAGGAGAAGCAATTTTTGTGATTTTTGAGAAATGCGCATAAATTAGCATATTTAATGAGTTTCAAAATTCTGTGTAGAAGTTTCGAATCCCCCACCTAGTGCTATCATATAAAGCAAACGGAATTAAAATCGGGTAAGAAATGGCGAAGAAGAAGCATTTTGAAATTGTGGACGGACGGCAGACGAAGGACGGACGGACGGACGGACGGACGACGGACGCCTCGCCACGGCATAAGCTCATCTGGCCCATTCGGGCCGGATGAGCTAAAAAAAGAATATAGACAACATTTCGCCACTTTCTAAGAGGTGGGTGTGGCCGATAGGGGATTCCCCTTATCCCAAATGCAATTTGTAATTAAATTCAAAAAATATATATTGTGATTTATATCATCATTTATTTGAGATTTTACAAAGGGAAAGGGTGTGGCAAGGAGGGATATGTCAATCCTTGCAAGGTAATGTATTTCTGTATTCTCGTACAAACTTCGCCTTCTAAATTACTTTACATTGTCATTACACATTCAACTTATATATCAAAATTATTACTGGAACCATAAGTTAAGCACTGATGTGGCCTAGCTTCTTTTGTGTGTTTCGTGAGTGTCACCCTTGGGCTAAAGATCTTTTAAATGAAACGCAGGCCAATTGCATTATGTTCTAACTATAATAATACAATTTGTTTACTTTTGATAAGCAAAAACGGTTGTGTATAGTGAACGAGTTCAAAAAGGATCTACATGTATGTGAAGGAAATGTCCATTTCTCAGGTCAATATTTCTGTTTAGGTTTGTCAGTTTGTAGTGTCATTTAGAGCAAAACAATATAGGGTCTTGTTTACTGATAATAATAATTAATAACAATATAGGTTCTTGTTTACTGATAATAATAATTAATAACAATTTGGTCTTATTTACCCAGGGTAGCCACATCAGTATTGATACTGCTTTTCTGCGGGCCCTGCAATTATTATTTACCCAGCGTGATCATACCTTTTAACAGAAAAGCTTACAGTAAGGTGGACAAGGTTAAATCATATTTTACTCTTCTGCAAAAGGAGAAAATTTTGTGATTTTGAATATCCAAAAATACAATAGCAATACACAGACAATATATAATAGGCCTACCATGTAGCTTTAGGTCTATCATATTCACTTAAATTATCTATGTCCATGCTACATTAAATTTTCACGTTGATCAAAATTTCAAATGCAATTAAAAAAGAATATTTATTTATTTTTATTTATTTATTCATTCATTTTCATTTATTTATTTATTTATTTATTCATTCATTTATTTATTTTACTGTTATTATTATTCTTTTCTTCTTCCCTTTTTTTTTTTTTGGGGGGGTGCAAAATAGACTCCCATCCCCAGTGAATCTTAACGTCAAAAAGCTTTGTTATCATCTTACAAAATACGGTATGACACATTAAAAAGTGGGGGGGGGGGGGGGTCCCTCTACAGAATCGGCGACTCACGCAATTGCCACAGACACGACACGGCACGTCTTTTATCATTTTTTCTTATGAATGGTGCAAACTCGAGAGGCCAATTTAAAAAAAAAAAAAATGGATGGTTTATCAGAAGGTCACGTAACATTTAAGCCAAAATCACATTAGATAGAATATTAAGAATTCAGCAATGAAACCAGTATCAAGCTGTCTCTTCTACATGTCTATGATTTAATTCAAATTAAAACGTTAATCATAATGGCAGTGTATTATATCAATGTCATTAATGCAATATTATATGCAAATAAACTATATATCTAAATATATATTTATAGTTAAAGAGCGGTATTTCATTCTCTAAACATAACATGTATATAGTGTCAAAGGTAATCGATAAACCTCAACTGTAAATTTGTGTCAGAGTATTGAATATGTACTTGGTGTGAAATAATTAGAACTCTTTCTTTCGGCATCTGAATAGAAATCATTAAAATAAAACTTTAATGCTTAACTCTTGTTAAAAACATTATGAGAAATACACCGAAAACACTACCTTTGTAGATGATGCCACTGAAGATAACGTGGAATAGAAGTCATCGTGAAACCGCATTTTGTTATCCCCAGCATTGCCGAGCGTCAGATTCTTCAGACAAGACAACTTACAGATGAATTGAGCCAGATCACGTGAGGCCAATGCACGTGAACTGATATTGGCACACCTGATGGTAAGAGTCTCAATCTGTCATGGTTGTAATAAAACGAGGTTTGAATCATCTGCATACATCATGCTGTGTGCTAAGGCAGTCACAATTACACTTTCATATGAAATAATAATGATAACAGTAACAATAATAATTATAATAACAATCATGACATTAATAACACCAATAATAATAATGATGATAATATTGGTAATAATAATAATAATAAATAATAATAATAAAAGTAATAAAATCATAAAGATAATAGTAATAATGATAACAATATTAAGCATTTTTACAATTTTTACAATTTTGAAATAAGATGAAAAGCACAATAGGTATACATAAATAAATAAATACATAACGTCAATGCGGTTTTGAATTTTATGAAAATGAAAGTTGTTATGAACTCTGAGTTTTGACTGACTAGTGTACTTGACGTTACGTTGTATGAAAAATAAGAAAAAAGGAAAGTATTCAAACCCAAATTAAGCTGTCGAGACGATGATGTTGTTCATGAAGGTAACGAAGTACAGTTAAATTCATCAATCCGTTACGATGTTAAAACAATATGTTTAAAATAAAAGTAGTTTGTAGTTAAAGAGCGGTATTCTAAACCAATTGACTCCTGAATCTTCTCATTCCCGTAAGCTTCATACACAGGAACCATCCATTCGACCCTGATCAGCTAAACATATTTATTTCGCACACGTGTAATATAAGATTTAAAAAATGGAAAACAAAGATTCGCACCACAATGAAGCTGTCTTAATTATGATTTATTTCATATATACCTAAATGGTATTTATATGTTGAGTGAATTATATTAATTCAATGTCTCAAAGTGATGTTTTAATAAATTGAATGATTAATAATTAAAGAGCAGTATTCTATTTCCTTTGCATAAGCATCAATCATTTATAACAATTGCAGTAATCGAAGAAACTCGATTATAATTATACCAATTTGTGTCAGAGTACTGAATATCGACATGATGTTAACATGGTTAACCAATTAGAACTTTTGCTTTCAACTACTGAATAGAAGAACATGTCGTAAATATTTATTTCTCTTTTGGATTTATATGTATAGTGAATTAATTTAAGTCAATGTCTCAAAGTGATCGTTAAATAAAATAAATGCTTAATACTTAAAGAGCAGTATTTCATTTCCTTAACATAAGCATCAATCATGCATAACACTTGAAGTAATCAATGAAACTCGATTATATGCCAACTGTGTCAAAGTACTGAATATCGATAAGGCGTTAACATGGCTTACCAATTATTAGAACTTTTGCCTTCCGCGACTGACTAGAAGCACATAAAATGAAACTTCAACATACAACTTTTGTCGAAAATAATCCTAGAAATATATTGAAAACAGTACCTTTGTAGATGATGCCATTGAAGACAACGTAGAATAGAAGTCATCGTGAAACGAGCATTTGTCCACAAAGAGTTTCATTTCCTTCAGACAAGACATTTTACAGATGAATTGAGCCAGATCACGTGATACCAATGGGCGTGTACTGAGATCGTCATGCTTGATGACAAGACTAAGAGTCTTAATCTGTCAAGTTGATAATAAAACAAGGTTTGAATCATCTCCATACATCATGCTATGTTCTATGTTTAAGACAGCCACACATACACTTTAACATCTACTACTACTACTAATATTACTACTACTAGTACTACTTGTACTACTAATAATATACTACTACTACTACTACTACTACTACTACTACTACTACTACTACTACTACTACTACTACTACTACTACTACTACTACTACTACTAATACTACTACTACTACTACTACTACTACTACTACTACTACTACTACTACTACTAATGATAATTCTAACAATATTAAACATTTCAACTCACAGTTTTGATTGAAAAGTCTACTCGACATTACGTTGTATGCACAAATATCAATAAATAAGGATTCAAACCCAAATTAAACAGTCCAAGCTACGATGTTGTTCATGAAGGTAACGAATTAGTTAAATTCATTAATTCATTACGATGTTAAACAACATAAGTATTTTGTAGTTAAAGAGCGATATTTCATTTTCTTAACCAATTGACTCCTGAATCTTCTCATTCCCGTAAGCTCCATACACAGGAACCATCCATTCGACACCGATCAGCTAAACATATCTATTTCTCACCCTTGTAATAAAAGATTTTAAAAAAGGAAAGATTCAGATCAAAATGAAGCTGTCTTAAATATTTATTTCTCTCTAAATTGTATCTATATGAAGAGTGGATTACATTTAAGTCCATGTATCAAAGTGATTTTTGAATAAAATAAATGCTTAATACTTAAAGAGCAGTATTTCATATCCTTAACATAAGCATCAATCATGTATAACAGTTGCAGTGATCGATGAAACGAATTATATACCAATTTGTGTCAGAGTACTAAAAATTGACATGGTGTTAACATGGCTAACCGATTAGAACTTTCGCTCTCAACGACTGACTAGAAGCACATAAAATGAAACTTCAACGTACGACTTGTGTCAAAAATAATCTTAGAAATATATCGAAAACAGTACCTTTGTAGATGATGCCATTGAAGACAATGTAGAATAAAAGTCATCGTGAAGCGAGCATTTGTCCAAAGAGAGTTCCATTTCCTTCAGACAAGACATCTTACAGATGTATTGAGCCAGATCACGGGATGCCAATGGGCGTGAACTGAGAGCGTCATGCTTGATGACAAGACTAAGAGTCTTAATCTGTCAAGTTGATAATAAAACAAGGTTTGAATCATCTCCATACATCATGCTATGTTCTAAGACAGTCACACATACACTTTTACATCTACTACATGTGCTACATACTACTACTACTACTACTACTACTACTACTACTACTACTACTACTACTACTACTACTACTACTACTACTTGTACTACTAGTACTTCTACTTCTAATGATAATATAACAATATTAAACATTTCAATTCACAGTTTTGATTTGGAAAGTCTACTTGACATTACGTTGTATGAAAAAATAAGGGCAAAAAAGACAAGAATTCAAACCCAAATTAAGCTGTCCAGACGACGATGTTGTACATGAAGGTGACGAATTACAGTTAAATTCATTAATTCATTCATTATTATTACGATGTTTAAACAACATGAGTATTTTGTAGTTAAAGAGCGATATTTCATTTTCTTAACCAATTGACTCCTGAATCTTCTCATTCCCGTAAGCTTCATTCACAGGAACCATCCATTCGACACCGATCAGCTAAACATATCTATTTCACACTTGTAATAAAAGATTTTTAAAAAAAGTAATGATTAAGACCAAAATGAAGCTGTCTTAAATATTCATTTCTCTCGTAATTGTATTTTTATGAAGAGTGGATTACATTTAAGTCAATGTATCAAAGTGATTTTTGAATAAAATAAATGCTTAATACTTAAAGAGCAGTATTTCATATCCTTAACATAAGCATCAATCATGTATAACAGTTGCAGTGATCGATGAAACGCAATTATATACCAATTTGTGTCAGAGTACTAAAAATTGACATGGTGTTAACATGGCTAACCAATTCGAACTTTTGCCCTCAACGAGTGACTAGAAGCACATAAAATGAAACTTCAACGTACGACTTCATGATTCTATGAAAGAGGGAAAAAAAACTCACTATAGACTTTTCTCCGTACTAATTTGCGACACAAATTAATCCAAAGACTTTGAAGTCATATTCACTTTTATTCTGATAGAATGAGTAATTAACGAAGGAGAGAATAATCATTCTGAATGGCAAATAGGTAAAAAAAAAAAAAAAGAAGAAAAAAAAGAACCATTCCCCCAAATGGTGTTCTTATCAAAAGAACCTCTGTGCCATTAAGAACCCTTTTGCATTGTCTGATGAACCTTTATTATGTACACTGATACTTGAAGAACCTTATAAGTTTTTTTAAAACCACTGCGCAATTACAAGAACACTTTTAGAAGTGAGAACCATTTTTTAAAGAGTGTAAGCAATGATTTGATACTAATTTACAATATCAAACTACTACGGACATTTCAAACTTGCAATTCAGATTTGTAAATTGATCGTTCTGGCGTTCTTCAAATTTGCCGCAGTGAATCTAAAGAGTTAACTTGTTCATGTAAATGATTGGAATTTTTTCAGCAACGAGAAAATTGCACATACTGCATATACTATATAGCGCTGTGTTTAATTCATGGATAGAAAAGCACTAACAAAGAGAACAAAACAAAAAAAATCATCATAATCATTAACAACAAAAAAATTGTTTACAGTCCTATGAATGTACTTGCTTTGGAATTCTCCGCTTTATTGGCAACCGCTGAGTAGAAGACGTTATGCATGGTTCCTTCTATATGCACAGATCTCAGTGTTTGTGATGTGCACATGAATACAGCCAAGTTTTGTGAAATAGTACGTCCACATGATCGATCAATACTCAGCCCCTCCTAAAATGTACATGGATGATGTACCAAGACAAGGTCAGAAATCATACAAAGCAAAATCATTTTGAATATTATTACGCTCTTGATATATACATGTAGGTTTCTGGTCTCTCATTCCCCCCCCCCCACCCACCCCCCCCCCCTCTCTCTCTCTCTCTCTCTCTGCTCGAAGCTTACACAAACGACGCTAGGCCTAATAAAGTTTTCTTAGTCTGTTTTTACTATAACCTGGTATAGTATGACCTTGTATAGTATGACCTTGTGCTAAACAAATCATCTAAAAGTCGTCTAGGACTACTATATACTACTACTACTCCTACTACTGCTGCTGCTAATAATACTAAGACTAATACTAATACTATACTAATACTACAACTACTAGTATGCGCAAGACGTATTGTAAATCTTAAATTGATAATACAGACACGCACAATTATTTGTAACAGTTGTGGGGGGGGGGGGGGAGGGGGGTAATCTGCAATTATATTCCCCACCCCCCTCTCGATTCCATATAGTGTATGTATATTTACGCGAACCACCTGAAGTGAAATAATCTACAAAAATGACATTGCTAATTCAATGACTTATTCTTACCACCTCACGATGGTCCATGACAAAAAGATGTCCTGAAACTGTGTGAGTCTCCATGAAAGCCCTGATGTGCACGTGCCTGCTGCTCCTGATTATGCGATTGTAATGATACAAAATGTTAACAGACTAAATTTAGCACTCTGAAATTTGATATAGGCATCCATTGGTTACTCATTACCATCCCGATCCTATCTAGCAAACTCCAGTGTGTAATGCATGCAATAAAATAATCAACACATGATGGAATTACGCACACCACAATCAGCATACACTGCCTATATATGTATATATTGTACATAATAATGTAGAGTTACACATTTTTATTTTATCCAGCAGAGCTCGAAACTGAATGAAAATAGTTTACATGTAGCTTCAAGTTACTCGTCATCACCTCATAACCCCAATTAGCAATGTGAACCAAATCATTAATTCGCCACGAATTCGCCACACTCAGTAACATAAGAAATGAAACCAACCATTCCTCACTGAAATAATCTGCCACTGCTTTCGCGATTGTTTGGTCTTGGCTCTCGTAAGCAATATCCACGAAGAAGTTAACATCCGTCCAGTTCTCGCTGGCAATGAGACGTGTTACGATATCCATGCCAACTGTCTTATGTTGAGCAACAGTGAAGTACAAGAGAGACTTGTATTCCCATTCACTCTGTATGATCTGAGCCGCCAGAATATCATATTTACTATGGTTCGAGCTGTACAGTGATGCAAGATACATCCCTGACATGTACTCCTGGAACAGCTTATGAGGAAACTGAACCGTGGAGACTGTTAGTAAGGGGTTAGTTTTCCTCTCCCTTCTTGGAGGAGTACGTTTCTCTCTGGTCAAGACTCCGACTTTACAACCAATCTCCATTGACTCTGAGAGTGTCTTGAATTCTTCTTCTGGAATCACCATCTTTCTCTGTAACAAAGCTTGGAGGGCAATCTCACCGATTCGTGTGAGATGATCAAGAACCTGAGAACGACTCTCACATGTTGTAGCACCAGCAGATGAATCCATATGCTTTGAGAGGTAATGGTCAACCAGAAAGTAAACCATTTCATCGAACAGCTGCGAAAATGTTTGCAGCTTACACATTGCATTTCGTCTCTCGCCTTCATACTCCTTCCACATGATACACAACATAGCTGTGTATATGGGATAAGGTGCCATATTCTCTCTTATCACGTCGTTATCTGTTATGAAACAGTTCAGATCCTGAGATAAATAAGTGTCCGGGTGAAAGAACTTTGTGATGTAGGAAGCAAGGTTTTCGGCAGAGAAACCTTCTACAGCTATAAAAGCAAAAGCCCTTCGTAGAGCAGTATTATTCCTAATTTCATCTGATCTCCATGTTCTTGATGTGATTAGGACTGTGCCTGACATGAAGTGCCGATTGAGAGTGATCTGGACAATTTGCTGTAGACTTGTAAGGTCTACAGCTAACTCATCTAACCCATCCATGGCAAGGAAGACGTCTTTCTGATTTGAGAGGACGTACTTGTCAAGTTGTTTTGCTGTGACAGGATTGTCGTCAAAGAGATAGGTCTTCACGATTTCTCCAATGGTCTGATCCTTGGCCTTACGGAGGAGGATAACAAGAACAAGTTTGAACTGCTTGAAACCACATCCATGAGCCCAATCCCAAGCAATCTTGGCGCAAAGAGTGGTCTTTCCAGAACCGCCTTCACCCTCTACCAATAAGCGCTTCGGGTAGACTCCGTTAACCTTTGTATTTAGAAGGTCCGTGTAAGGTAATGGCTTTCTACGTGTGGTTTTCTTATCTTCTTCTAGCAACGTCAGATTTGTGAAGATTTGATCAAATTCAAGTAGAGTCTCGTTGTTCAGAGGATCGGCTTGTATCTGACACAGCTCAATGATGTAGTGATGTTTGATATCTTCGGCAACCCTTTGTAGCATTTCCTCTGTAATTTGGGGAATGTGTTCACCATCCTGATCTGTGGACAGGGTGAATGGAAAAGACTGAAACGGATAAATAACATAAGTTTGTAGTCGACAAATAATAATTATTATCAACAATTTGGTGTTATTTAGCTAGGGTAGCCTGCAATTATTATTACCCCAGCATTACCAGGTATCCACTTAATACACTCTGGTCGAGAGGGACACATGTGGGCAAAACATCTAGTTCAAGGAATGTAATGCATCGAGCAAGGATCGAACCCGGGACCTATCGTATGAAAGTCAAGAGTCTTCATCAACAGACCACAGTGCTCCCACTTTAATACCCACATCCTCAAATGTGCTGTAAGGTACTTACATGTATTTCTGGGTGTATAATTTCTACAGGACAACTGCCACCTCACAACTCGTCTCCCCCTTCCCTATCACAGATTCCCTCTAGTTATCCTAGTATTGTTGTGGTAAGGGGGGGGGGGGGCGCGCTAACCGGCCATGAGGAAAAAATGACAAGGGTTGCATTATTCTTTTCATATTTATATGTCCGATTTTGTGGTGTAATTTTTGATTCTCTACTAAATTGTTATAACCCATCTCTATATTTTGATCGTTTATGAATAATAGAAAGTACCTTTGCACAGACTCTCAGCAAGCTCTACGAGACCAACTTCTTCTAACTTGTTGAACAATATTTTAGTTTTTCCATTTTCATGTATTCTTTTCCGCCACTCACGGAGCATGTGATGTGTAGCTTCCAGAGTGTCACCCTGCTTGTCTTTCTCAAACCGATCCAGTGCAGCCTTAGAAAAGCCCAAATGCAATCCCACTTTTGTGTAGTCTGCGGGATCCATTCGATCGGCAAGCTGATAGAGATCCGAATCTGTTAAGTTCTCCGGCCTAAAAGATGACAAACAAAATAATAAAAAATAATACAATTATCATTTCAACGAGAGTCTATATATGGACAATTTTATTATTCGAAATCAGTATTATCCACACATACAGTATTCTTATTATATGGTTGAATATAAATTTGACAGTAATTAGTACAACATTGGTTAACAATACAATATACCGATACAGAATACTAAGTCGCAATAACTTGCAGTCTTTTTAGGGAATACAGTCTGCATTACATATTGTACACTGGAAGAACACACACTGAATGAGCATGTTTTATTATGTCTGTTTCTTTCATCCAATACGGTCCGTTTGTTGAATATAATGCAATACTAATGAGTTTTTGTTTTTGCTTATTTATTTATTCGTTTATCTATTTATTTGTATTTGTTCTCAATTCTCTCTTGTTGTTTTGTTTTGTTTTTACTTGGTTTTGTTTGCTTTTTTGTGGTTGTTTTGTTTTTTCGTTGTTTTTTGTGTTTGTTGTTGTTGCCGTTGTTGTTGTTGTTGTTGTGGGTTTTTTTTTTTTTTTGGAGGGGGTGGGGTGTTGGGGTTACTCGTTTATATTGAATTTTATCATGTTAACGAACGGTTGTTTTCAGCACTCACATGTTATTTGGACCAGGGTTTAATTCAACATCACCAGATCTTAGTAGGAGCATGTTGGTCGTATCTTGGCTGCCATTACCTTCAGTTGCATCATCCTTATTGTAGGGCAATGCTGTATCATGTATCGGATAAATCATTGATCCAGATTGAAGTATTTCCTGAAGAAAAAAAACAAAAACAAAAACAAAAAAACAAAGCGTACATGACGTAAATGGTAATGATAAGGATGATGTCATTGACATTACGGACAGCTGAAAAAAAAGTCATATAGTATTGATACGCGAGACAAGCATATTGACGCCTTGGAAAATGTGCAGAGAAGGGCCACTCGACTTGTTCCCTCTTTGAAAGGTCTCAGCTACGAAGAAAGACTACGTAAACTGAAACTGCCTACCGTGGTTTACAGACGAGCTCGATGCAATATGATTAAGACCTTCATAATGATAACAATATATGATTCAAGTGTAACGCCTCTTCTTGAACTTAATATTTCCAGGACGAGGGGTAATAGCTTTAAGATATGCAAAAGAAGAGCCAACAAAACTATATGTAGTAATTTCTTTTTCATGAGAGTTGTAAATATGTGGAACAGTCTCCCAAACTGTATTTGGATAAGTTCTGGCACGATGCTTAATTGATTTAAATTCAAATACAGAGCAGCTCCCCCCAGCCGTGTCAATACCGCTGGAGTCCTATTAGGCGACCAGGATCTGGACATAGAGGCATCACTACCTGCGTCCAGAACTCAACCCTAAGTAACCTTAAGTAAGAGACCTTTTTTTTTCCTTTTGACCATGTTGATACTATTTTATTCACAGATAGGTGCAAATACCTACCTGTAAATATGGTTATGATATCGAGACTCTGTGATATTCTTTCAAACTAGTTTACGATTTAGGATTTAAGGTTGTTGATATGAGAATATCCTTGGACATTTCGATAATATCTCATTTCTTTTCTTTTTCTTTCCTAGGCGTTGCTTCTGATTTAAATGCAATGACGACAGGAAAAATCAATCTCATATTTTCAATACTTATACTTGTTTCTTCTCTAGGTGACCTGGCTATCCATTTTGAATTTGGGTAAATTTATGCCAAACCATGCTAAACGTTACATGTAAATTGTTGATATGACAGTAAAAGAAAACAACAACAACAAAACAAAACAAAAATAAATACAATACAAACACTTAACTAATAGTTTTCAACATTCAATAGCGTTAGAAAATATAGAACAACTGCACAGTTATGTAATATGTGAAACATTTTTTGATCTATTTCCTATAGACCTAGTAATTTATTGCCAAACATGATTCATTCTTACTCTTATTAGTGATGGTGAGTGTTGTGGGATTCTGTTAGATGATACTTGCAAAGTCTTGCTGTTCTCTGTATTTTCTTGCGAGCTGCTCTCGGGGGATGCGTTTGACATGTTTGAAATTGATGTTGAATCGTCGACTTGATTGATGTGATTTGGCTGAGGGACTAGTTGCTCTTGAATGATTGGTGCCTCTGTTGAAGATCCTCTATCGGGACTAATGGTTATCTTTCTACAGTCTAATTCATCGTCGTCGAGCGCAGGGCAAAATACGACATCGGTCATTTTAGACGTACAATTGTGCAAGTTTGAGTCCTTCATACATTGGGGTTTGCTTGGCTGGAGTGGGATTCCATCGTCTAAACTTTTATCAACACGTGATTGATGAAGAGCGGCGGGTGAAATGTCTTCCTTGAAAGACAGCACTGAAGAGGGTGAATGCGAACTGATGGTTATCTCTCTGTCGTCTAACTCGTCATCGTCTGGCATTGAGCAAGGCTGTTCTTGTTCAGTTTGTTCATCAACTGAGCTTGAGGGATATATCAAGGTCTCGGCACAATTTGATCCTATGGGGTCTGGTGAATGTCCCTTCTCCTTGCAGCCTGAACATGGTTTGGCAGATGCTTGATCTTCTAGCTCAACTGAGTTAGTAGCAGGCATACCAGAGGCCGAAAGCGTAGAGCTACTGCCTTCGTCACTTGAACAACCAGTTTCAGGGACAGCTTTATACTCGCTGCTTTTGCTTTTACTTGGAAGGTCAGCATTACACTCTCGTTTAGTGCTCCCATGGGACGCTTCGGAGTTTTGGGACGACTTGGCATTGGTTCTCTTGATTAGGTTGAAGACTTGGGGGGGGGGAAATCACCGCTACTGCTGATATTGCACATAAGTATAATATCCGCTGCTAGATCTTTGCGATTGTTATAATATGATCTAATCTATTCTAGTTATTTTCACCGGTTAGTATGATTAGTTTTCGTTAAAAACATCTTTTTATCTAGGTGTAAAAGCCACACGTTGTGAATGCTTTTATCTATACCAACCCCTAAAAAAAAACATGTTCTGCAATATTCAGGTTTTAGCATTGATATTTCTCTTGTTACTTTATCATAATACTATAAAAATTTCCCGTCCATTTTGACACTTTTTTTTATTCACTTCCACTCCTTTTCCATTCAGTTTCTTCCCGAAACTCCGTGATCTTGCACATCTCATGGTCACTTTCGTCTTTAGTTGCTCATTTTCAAACTTTGTCCAATCACTATCATCGTTTTGTATCCAATTTCGTCAAAGTCAAAGCAATTTCGTCATCCCCGACTGCCAATATACGATTGCATGAATCAATTCGTCTTTTTGCAGTCAATTCCATCATGAAACGTCATTCAAATTCGTCACTAATTCGTTTGCTATATGGTTATTACCCGGGGGGGGGGATGTCTCATTGAGACCTGTACATCATCCGCGTAAATCACTTTCTGAAAAGCACCCTAAAATGGGATTGCAGTAGGAGTCGGGTAGTCAAGTTGAACTTTCGACCATTTTGGAAGCGTTTTTCAGGAACTAACCCATTGACTACTAATTTTTCATATTTCCTATAGATTTAATACAGAGACCACTTGGTTCCGATAAGAAACGAGTTAACTTAGACAGAGTATGGTGTGAATGAGAAGCCAAACCACAATGGAATAATAATCAATCTGGTGGACAGCATTATGCTCCATGATCAAAGCCAAAGCCTATGTACAGATTTATGGAAGGAACTGGGTGGGGGGGGGGGGGGGGGGGGGGGTTGAAGTAGATAATAATGAAGAATATAATCAAATATAATCAAATCAAGTTACTGCAATAACATGAAAACACAATCATCACACTTTATTGAGGGTCACAGAAAAAGGAGGCTTACGTGCTTACGTCCGGACACTTAACAAAAAATAACCTGTCAATGTTGGTTCGGATTTTACGAAAAAATATGTATCAAGTAACAATAAACCAAGTGAATATTTTGCAATTCATAATTCTGTCAACCTGTCTTGTCAAAGATTCATGATAATTTGCATGAATCTTGTTCGATTTACTGTAGACACCTAATAAGTAGTACCCCCCCCCCCTCTCCCTCAGTACGCGCATGCGTGAACCAATATGGTCATGGTGAAAACCATTGATATCTACCGGGGGGGGGGGGGGGGGGGATCCGTGGAGATCAGTGCGTGAAAACGAGAGCCATGTAAGGATAGTACTGGTAAAAAAACATAACTGCTGCCACCTACATGTACAGCTGTAGTACTGCGTACAACAAGAAACAAAAATGCAGATTTCCTCTCCCCAAACAGAGAGGGCGGCATACAGAGAGATCACTTGGTCTTATCAAGTAAATATCATATAAAAATGTGGTGCTTAAAATTCCAAATTTCCTGAATTGATGGTTTTGCTGGTCGTCAAAGAAGAGGGACTATCCCAGGCAACTTGCAGGTAAGTGAGATTCTAACATTCACCTTTTCAGTCCCGTATTTTTGATCTCCGATTGCCACAGGTTATTGTGTAGCAGTGTAGAATGTGTATTCACCAACTGTTGGTCCTTTACGAGTGCTCCTTAACCATTTACCTAAAGAACACATGCAACGTAGCTCTAAAGTTTTTTGTTTTGTTTTGTTTTGATTTGTTTTGTTTTTTGTTTATTTTTATATGTAAATCTACTACATGTAGCTGTACACAATTATGAATTTTGGAGGTGATTGGCCTAAATGACTTATTAACTAGACTATGCTATAGCTAATTTATCTTGCAGTCACCAATGAAGTCCTTCTTTTCTTCTCTTTCAGGGAAAACAGTTGCTGTTGTATCCTTTACAATGCAAAAAGATTGGTGTGTTATGAAGAAAAAATGAAGGTTTTTGATATTTGTAAAGGGAAAAAATAAACCAAAAGAAGGAAGGGGAAAAAAGCACTGTAGCAAACTAGAAACTCATTTCTGTGTAAATGAAAGGCGAATGGGGGGGGGGGGGGGGGGGGAGGGTGGTGGTGGAGGGAAAAGGTTTTGATTTTGTTTTCCTTGGGGTTTTAGGTCAGGGTCTTATTTAGATTTGACATTTTGAGGTCTGTAGGTCCTGGGCCCTGTCTTATAAAGAGTTGCGATCGATTCGAATCGATCACACATTAAATTTATTGCCGCTCCTATACTATCTCTTAATTACAAAGTTGCGATTAATTTAAAGTTGCGATTGATTTGAATTAATTCCATCTCTTTATAATACAGGACCCTGGACTTATTGGCTCTGATTTAACCATATCATATCATAAATTAAAGAAATGAATGGAAAAACCTTCTTTAGCTATTCAAGAAGGTTGTTGATGGGGGTAGCTTTTAATTTTTAAAATGCCAGTGCTGCAAATGTGTAACAGTATCAAAAATATATTCATCTCTTACATTGTATTATCTAAACTCTGTCTAAATTGCTTTTTTAATGTTTATATTCAAAAGTAAATGCATGTACAATGCAGTTAAGAGTTACTAAAGATATTTTTTAATGTGCAATTTGGAGAAGTGCATTCAGCTATTGAGGACTATATTGAAGGGTTTTTTTGTATGTCCAGCAATACAAGAGTTCGATGAGAAGTATTTCTTTATGAGTTCCGTCACTGTACAATTTCCAGCTTTCATCCCTGCCTCTGCAAATACTCTTCTATTTGAATGGATGGTATTGTGCATTTCTCTGGCTGTGTGAAGAATTGATGTACATTTACGAAGGTATCTGTGACCTAAGCCAATACCTATCACCTCCACTGTAATATAAATAGTGCATGCTCGGTATTTCTGTATAACAAAATATATGTGTCAACATATTCAGAATTTCCTGAGTGATGTTCACTAAGACCGCAGGCCGAGGTTGATATATAATTTTAGCACAAGGGATATGTTTTTTTTTTTTTTTTTTTTTTTTGTTTTGGAGGTGGAATATAAAAACTTAAGAATCTTTGCACTGGAATGTCTACAAAGTCATGTTCGAGGAATAATTTGTTTAGTGGGTTTTTTTTAAGGATTTGACTACCACCAAATTATTTGTGTAAAAACCGAATTTATTATCTGACACGAAAATTGCTTCTGAACCTGTAAACAATCAAGGAATGCAAATCTACAGTGGCATTCTTTATGATCTATTGCAAGTGGGAGGAATTCGCCCAATATGGGTAGATACCTGCGTTTCTCCACCACTAATTTCAAAGAAAATAAACTTTGTGTGTGTGTGTGTGTGTTGTGTGTGTAATATGCAACTGCAAACAATAGCCACTTTGATATAGGCCAATCAAATTGGCCAAAATAATATTGCATAATGTTGCATAATGCTGAATATTCTGATTGCAATCAAGAGCTATTATTTTTTCATTTGATTACAGAGCCATTTTATGTATTTGCAATGATTTAACAATTTATTAATACCACGTATGGAATGAAATTATGTATAATGAATTGTGCTGTTTTAAAACCTTTTTTGAAATCTAGTTTCATTGAGAGAGAAATTTTGAAGAATCTTATTTTTCTCTTGATATTTTTCTTCAGGTTCAGGGAAAGTCCACCCTGATATTAAAAGAAGCACAAAAAATTAAAGAAAGGGATAAGTAAAAGTTTGAGCAAAATCCAACAAAAAATAAGAGAGTTATGAACTCTTAACATTTTAATCAATTAAACACAAATTGGCAAGTCCGTGACGTACCTTGTGACCTCTGCGAGCTCCTCTCCCATTTGCTGCACACACACACACACACGCACACACACGCACACACAATCATTTTTTTTTTTTTTTTTTTTTTTTATGACGGAATAGATTTGTATCATACAGGTTTTGTGTGAAAGCAAGAGTGAAATGATGTAAGGTGCATGTATGGTAAACATTTTCTTTAGAGGAAATGGAAATTTATGATTTTTTCCAGTACATGGCAAATGGGAGAGGAGCTCTCAATGTAACTCACGGAGTTGCCAATTTGTGTTTAATTACAACTTCAAAAATTCATAACTTTCATATTTTTTTATCGGATTTTGCTCTTACTTTCATTGATCCGTTTCTTTAATTTGTCTGCTTTTTTCAATACCAATTTGATATCAGAGTGGACTTCCCCTTTAAATGCTAGAAAGAGGAGTAACCGGGCGGGGGGGGGGGGGTGCTTACTTTTCTTACCACATTAAATTTGCCGTCATTTCGATCGGACACGTTCTCGTTGTTAAGCTAATATTTTTTCTTTAATGGAATGGAGAGAGGTGGGGAGAAAGAGAGCTAAGAGAGTGAGAAAGAGAAATAGGGAAAGAGAGCTCTGAGTGTGTGTGTGTGTGTGTGTGTGTGTGTGTGTGTGTGTGAGAGAGAGAGGGGGGGGGGAGATGGGGTGGGGAGGGTGAGAGGGTGGAAAGGGAGCGTGAACAGATGATGGCAGAACTTCTCCCACTCTTTTCTTTGATACGAAACCTTATTTATTAACATTTTTTTCATCTATTAAGGCCAGTGCCCCGCCCCCTTCCCCCATAATGCCTGTTCGCATGGACCCACGTTACGCCATCCTGTAGGTAAATAATCAACCACATTTCCCTGAAAGAAGGTGGTGTCTTTACAATTCATTCTGACACAAGGAAAAGTAGTGGGACTCATCATAAGTGAATGAATTCTTTATTTGCTATACTGGTAATTAAATCACAATCAGAAGGCAATAGCAAGCTGACAAGAATAATTCATCTTTGATTTATAAAACGATAACCATAATGACAATGAGCTGAGAAAAAATAGCGACAATAATCATGACAAATAAAAGATTTGCCAATTGGCACTTGGACCAAGTAATGAAAATTAGTTATAATCAAAGGCAAACTTCTCATGCATTTTTGCATAACATTAAATACTGTGGGAATTTGAGTCCTTACAATCGTTCGTCCTTGCAGATATTTCTTTAAACTCTGCATGTAAGTTTATGAAAAATAGCGTTAGTGCAATAATAAAAAATATCGTTGGTAAAAGAATTAAATTCTTGTCAAATTAAACTTGAAGACAATTTGATCCCATATCGCATTAATATAATATAATTTGAAGTGCCAAATTTTGAACCAGCGAAAAGATGGTTTGGCCATTTCAAACAAGCCCTCCCTAAATGCTACCTCCTCCTTTCTTCCCCCCCCCCTTTTTTTTCTTGAGGTGTGCGATGGGCTTAGATGTGGACGTACACGTAACCGTCTGTTACATAATGCGCACTAGTACTAATAATGCGACATAATTTGTCATGATTATTAAATGAAAAGCACTTAAAATTCCGTCACGCAAAAACCAGCTTTGCGGTGGAGTGAATATTTATTATCTTGAATATTTACAATACAATCACACAGTATACATGTATATTGATATTACTCTATGTAACTACAAAAAAGAATACATTTTACAATATTTTTAGCGGGTATATCAATAGGATCAATTTTTTTCTTATTTGATACAATAAAACTTGAATAAAATTTAGACCAATTTACAATCATAATTCAGCAGTAAATACGATTCTTAATTATGTGTCTTACATTTCATGTTTCCAACGTAAAGTATCATGTTTCATTTGCGATTAACTACGTAGTACATATTCTGATTTTAAAATGGCATTAAACTGGCAAAACAAGAACAGCGCCACCTTACAGTAACTGCTAAATTGAGATTATAATTTGAAAGTTAATTGCATTTTATTTTGAATTTTGACTAACAGTTGTTTGGAAAATAGGCATATTTTATATTTCAAACTATTATTTTTGACGTTGCACATTTGGAAAATTGCCTACAGATACATTCTAAGCTTCTACAAACTAGAATGGGGCATGATGGGAAAATTGGAGGCACAGACACTTTTCAAATCCTGTTGAAAGATGGCGCCATTAGGAGCTTCAATTTACTGTCACTTTAAACACAATTAATATTTAGAAGAAAAAAAATCGAATGTTCTAGTGATTGGTACAATTGTCCCTGCCTTACGTGGTAACACACATTGTGATCACTCGAGTGGATTTGTACAAGAGTTGATTCTACGTGAGGACAGGAAAAACCAATGTGAAACTCTGTGACACTATTTAAACACAGAAGAATTGGAAAGTGTAGGCGCCTCCGTGTGTCGACAGTGGATTTGGAATGGTTTCACAGTGTTAAGCAAGTGTGGATATACTAAGTGTGTGAACACGAATAGAATCAAGGAGTGTTTACGAACCACAATATGACCACAGTGTGAATTTGGATCACTTTAACAATGTTCCTGTTAGAAAACACTATTTTCTCACGGTGTACACATAATTGTGACCTAAGGTATGTGAACACGGAAAAACAGACAGTATACGAAACAGTGTTTATTTTGAGCACTTTCATAATGTAATACTATGTAACAAAAGAGATAATCGCAATGTATATATACCACAGTCAAACACTTTTAATTGTTTTGATTTTGTTAAAACACTGTTCACAGTGTTCACACATTGTTGCCTTATGTGAACACATAAAACACAAGTGTACGAACCTGTTTGCATAGAACACATACATAGTGTTGGCTATGTGAAAGCACTGTGTGCACAATGTGACCCTAAATGACCACAGAGATAAACAGAATGTATATACCAGTGTGTGACCACAGTGTGCATGGGTTGGGATCACTTCACAATGTTAATGTGTTACCAAATATGCGTCATCCGTGTAACAAAGTATACCACTATGTTGTTTGGCACATGCTCCGGTGACAATTGCTCCGCATTCAATAACCTACGCCAACCAAAGTCTTAAAGACACGCATGCAGTTGTAGGTTCTCGTGGGGAATTTAACGCCATTCCACTGAGTGCGGACCCCCCCGGGGGGGGGGGGTACTCAGATTATAATCGGACGGGGGTGTGCGGCTGAGAACTCCAGACCCATACCCACATCCAAGGGTCCTTTTGCTGTAAATAGGCACCCATGTCTAAGGATTTTTTGTGAAAAATGGACCCATGTCTAAGGATTTCCCGGACAAATGAGGGAGAAAAGAGAGGAATGAAACAAATGATAAGAGCCGGGATAAGAGACCCATGTCTAAGGATTTTTTTAATGAAAAGGGGACCCATGTCTAAGGATCTTTCTTCAAAAAGTCACCCTTCCCAGCGGCACATCCCCGTATACCCAATATACGTGAGTACCCCCCCCCCCCCCCCCCCCGGGGTGCGGACTCTTACGACCGACGGTCTTTTGTAATGCTCGAGACATTAAGGCCAGAATTCACAAAGGAGGTTTGGTTTAAACCATGGTCTAAACCCCCTTCTGGGTTTTTTAAGCGAACGTGCGCACGGAATCTGATCCAATCATATATGTTTGCTTTGAGCGCGCGCATGAGCAATGTGCGCTTATTTACGCTTATTTTAGTACGCTTACGGATGTTTACACCTTACCCATATAGTTTAAACCTCCATTGTGAATTCGGGCCTAAGTAGTTCCGCCTGTAAGGAATAGTGATCATAAAAAAATTAAGCATCCGAAAGAAGACTGGCATTTTTGCGATCTCCCGAAATAAATTCCATGTGCACCATCGAACTTTGCTGGCGTGTGAGAATGTTAGGCCTACAAACACGAATTCAATTCCAACAAGTCGGAGTATGACGCAATGCACGTGGAAACTGGCGACGCTATGTCTTTAATTTCATTTCAGGTCCATGCATTATACCTAACTTTAAACCTAACGTAAAACCCAACTGCAAACCTAAACCTAACCCTGTAATCTTTGACGAAGTAAAGCTAGGAGCAATTGTCGCCAAAGCATATAATTATGTCGGAGTACCTGTGATGGCCATTGTGTAGACACAGAAAACCCCAGTTTAAGCACCAGTTTGGATTTAGAACACCTTCATAATGTTAACTCGATGAAAACAACGTGTCCACATTGCGTAACAAGTGTGGCACTATGCAAACACATCAAAAACTAACGACTGTGCGCACCACAGCGTAACTACAGAGAGACTTTGAAGCATTTCCGTAGTGTTGTCTATACATGTATATGAAAACGCTAGGTCGAGCGAGTGTGACACAGTGTGGCACTATGCAAACGCAGAATGGCAGAGTGCACATACATAACAATGACCTCCGGGCGTACGTGGAAATACAGCAGTGGTGCTCACTTCTATGAAGTTGATAAACTCCTAAATAAGCATAGAGAAATATTTTATTTACTAGTGGACCCAGGATTTTATAGAATGCGCCATGCAGACTTGATTATCATGTGTATGCTTATTAGATTGGCCTGAAACAAAACAATCTGTTATCAAAAGTATAATTCAATAGCCTGATTCTTAAAATTCTAAGTAAGGAAGGTACACGCAATTCCTCAACATTATTGTCAAAATGCTAAACAATTCATATTTGTATCAGGACACAAATGTACTGAGTTTCTTTTAGATTTCTCATTTTCACACTATACCCATATACACAGTGTCGATATTGAAGTAATATCAAATTGAGATCGAGAGTAAATAGCAGGCCTAAATCCCGATAGGCCGACAAATATTATCCTCTTATGACAGTGACAATTTGAAATCTACGGCAAATCTAATCTGCAAAATCGTCAAAATCAGCAAAGTTTAAAAGATGCCCATAACATTTTTATTAGTGCATTGTTTGTGCCGATCTGGGCCCCGTTTCATAAAACCTGTAACTAGTATAACAGCTGCCACATTTCTATGACAAATTTGCTCTCAGCCAATCAGATGCAATGATTTCCAATAGCTTATAACAGTTATTGCAAATTGTTATTGATAACAAGTTTTATGAAACAGGCCCTGGGCTAGAACATGAAGCTAAATGATATAGCCATTGTTCGTCTCAGCATCCATCACTAAAGAGTATTTGTTATTGATCGATGAAGTTGTCTGTCCGTAAAGTTCTTCTCAACATCCATCACTATCTATAAAGTATTTGTTCTTGATCGATAAAGATGTCTGTCCGTAAAGTTCTTAATGGTCTGCCGGAGCTGTAACCTAGAAGTGATCTTCCGCACCTTCGCCCGCTTCTCCGCACGGTAGAACTCCCGGTAGAGATCGTGGAACGCATCAACGACAGGCACGTATCCTTCGCTCGCGCTCATCTCGCAGTACGTGCACCCATAATCCTTTGCCAGTTGAGCGCCCTCTTGCTTTGTAATCTTGCGAAGGTGGCAAAGGTCAGCTTTGTTCCCGATGATCATGGTGGGTACTTTGTCAAGGTCACGACGGGATTTAAAGATGAACCGTTTCAGTTTATGGAGGTAGATAAAACTAGATCTGTCCGTGACCGAAAATACCAGCACGAAGGCATCTGTGCTACGTATCTGCTCGACTCGGGTCTGGCTCTCGAAGTCCTGTAAAAGGGGGTGGGCGAAAAAAATAGAAAGTAATTTATCATATGTTTATGTGACGTATTTTCATATAATTAAACATAATAATTACACATGCATAGAAAACTTACACAAAAGTCTATTTTTTTACCTTTCAGAGATAAGAATCAACTACATGTACATCAAAATTGTATTGTTTTATAGCTTGGGTTGACTCAGAGGAAGACAAGATGTCACATAGGTAAACATTCTGCCTTATACATTGTATTGTTCGACGTCCACGGTGTCGGCCCCATTTCCAAAAACAATATAATTAGGGAAAAGTTTAATCATGATTGCACATGCATCTTAATACCTCTACAGCAGATAGGAAGATGATAACTTCCCAATGATGACGACCAGGGGCGGCGCTACAGGGGGGGGGGCAGAGGGGGCGACCGCCCCCCCTATGATTTTTCAAGTAGTGAAAAAAGAAAAAAAAGAAGAAAAAAAAGAAGAAAAGGAGGAAGAAAAGGGAAGAAAAGGGAAGAAAGAAGAAAGAGGAGTATTAAAAAGAGAGGTCTTAAACATATAACTCTATATTACCCCTGTTATTTAATGGAGAAAAAATATGACGTCATCTTTAGGTCGTCTTGCCCCTCCTATCAAAATACCCTGGCGCCGCCCCTGATGACGACTACTTTAAAGAGAAGGTTGAGCTCTGGTAGCATTTCATCAAGAGTTTTGTCAGTGATTTTTACTGACAACTGTTATAAGCTACTGAAATCCTTGCATCTGATTGGCTGAGAGCAAATTTGTCGGTAAAAATCACCGACAAAACGCTTCATGAAACGCTCCCCTGGTAGCCTAATGGTGAAACAAATTTGTAAGCTTTCTCATTTTGTTTTTATATGCCATTTTGGAGGGAACATGATAGTAAAAACGTCCCCTGAAAACGGGACTGCTCTTCAAAGTAATGCTATTATATTCGTAGAATGATGAGAAAAAGCTGAAGTGTTTGGACCAAACATTCATACCACATATGTGTGCAGTCTCATTTTTGGTGTGAACTGCAATACAATCTTGCTTTTCAGCAAGATTGATTCATTTTTTTAACAGTTTGATGAATCCAAAACTTCACAGTATAGGCCTACACCAATAATTTACACTATCAACCTTTCCCAATTGCTTTAAAGACAGTTCCTTTCCCAATGTAATCATGGTAATAGCATGGTCAGAACTCAATTTTATCTTTTTTATTACTTTAATTTTTGCCATTCTGATACGTGAGTGCCAAAATGGATGCAGTCAGTGGGAAGCTTTTCACAAGTACTTACAAATTCCCCAGCCGTATCCAACACGTGAAGCGTTATACTCTGGTCATCTATCCTCGTAGGCTGTGAGTAAACTGACTCTGCAGATATGAAGGAAACACAAAAGAGAGATACAGTGCTTAAAATACGGGATATACGGTGGTGAAAAAAATGAATTTCTAAGCTCATTCTATAAACATTACAATTCACATGATGTTTGAGTTGACTATTATTTGCATTCACGTAATAATCTGCCATACTATGAATCTATTCAAAGCTAGCAGCAGCAAATAACAAACAAAAACAAACAACAACAACAACAACAACAAAAAACACGCTTAAAATGCTAACCATATCAGGGGTGGGGTATGTTCTTTCAAGCCGCCGAAAATATGAAGCCGTAAAATAGAAACTGGAGATACATCAAAGAACATCAACTCTAAGATAGTGAGGTATCACACTCGTAGATTCATTCTGTCATTGCGTTATTAAATCACCACTATTACCAATTTAAATATTTTCATACAATTATCAACAATGTTATTCTATTTGGCTTTTCAGTTACTGACAAACAAATCAAAATGGGAAAAATCAATTTTAAGAAAAGATAAGTATTGGAAAGAATTATGATGTATGAAATTTCAATTTGAACTTAAAGGAGTAAGTGAAACATGAAACAAATATAATCAGAACAAATATTCTATTCATGATGGAAGAAAAATCAAGATAAGGTAGATATGTTCGGGAAATTCGATGTTTGACAAATTTCTCATTTGTACGAATCATTTCACAAGTATATGAAGCTAAAGAGTTTATTTTTAAGAAAGAAAGAATGTATGGGAAAACATTTCGATGTGTGAAATTTCCATTTGAACGCCGTTCCAAGTATGGGTAAGCATCTAAAGAGTGAATAATAGAAAGCAAGAACTATACATCTTTTCACAAGGTGTAGACTACTCATCGGGGTACTCAGTCTGGAGCTGTACAGATCGATAGATGGCGTACTTGGTTGAAATGTGCACAGTTTTTAAGTTAAAATCAATAATTCGGACGAATACTGCTACTACCGGAGTGTCAGTGGTATAGGTACAGGGGCACATGGGGTACGCCCCCCCCCCCCCCCCCCTCGAATGGTGAGCAATCAAAATAGAGAGAGAGAGAGAGAGAGAGAGAGAGAGAGAGAGAGAGAAGGAAAGGCGATGTAACATGAAAAGTCGATGAAAGGACCCTCTCCCACACCCTCCCCTAAATAATCGACGGTCTTCTTATTCCACATTTCATTCATCTTGTTGTACTGGTCCCCTCCCCCATGCTAGTGCAACCTACTTTTTTGGCCCAAGCTCCCTCACTGCATACAGTGGAAAGTTAATAGGATCTAGAGTAGATATGGGCATATCGGAATCCCCGTTCTGATTTAATGGAGTACCCATGGTGACTGAATACATGAATGGAATTGCATTTAGACGAATGGCAAATTAGGAAAGAGCATTTATGTTATAAGAGGTAAAGGGGAGAAACTTTCAAGTGACTCCTGCATTTGTCGTTACTACTATTACTCTATCACCACTACTATTGCTCTATTACTACTACTACTACTACTACTACTACTACTACTACTACTACTACTACTACTACTACTACTACTACTACTACTACTACTACTACTACTACTACTACTACTACTACTACTACTACTACTTCTATACTACTACTACTACTACTACTACTACTACTACTTCTACTACTACTACTACTACTACTACTACTACTACTACTACTACTACTACTACTACTACTACTACTACTACTACTACTACTACTACTACTACTACTACTACTACTACTACTACTCTACTACTACTACTACTACTACTACTCTACTACTACTACTACTACTACTACTACTACTACTACTACTACTACTACTACTACTACTACTACTACTACTACTACTATACTACTACTACTACTACTACTACTACTACTACTACTACTACTACTACTACTACTCTATACTACTACTACTACTACTACTACTACTACTACTACTACTACTACTACTACTACTTCTACTACTACTTACTACTACTACTACTACTACTACTACTACTACTACTACTACTATACTATACTACTACTACTACTACTACTACTACTACTACTACTACTACTACTACTACTACTATATACTACTACTACTACTACTACTACTACTACTACTACTACTACTACTTCTACTACTACTACTCTATCATTACTATTACTCTACTACTACTACTACTACTACTACTACTACTACTACTACTACTCTATCTACTACTACTACTACTACTACTACTACTACTACTACTACTACTACTACTACTACTACTACTCTATCTACTACTACTATACTACTACTACTACTACTACTATCATTACTATTACTCTACTACTACTACTACTAATACTACTACTATACTACTATATCATTACTATTACTCTACTACTACTACTACTACTACTACTACTATTAATACTACTACATCTACTATATCATTACTATTACTACTACTACTACTACTACTACTACTACTACTACTTATCATACTATTACTCTACTATACTACTACTACTACTATACTACTACTACTTCTACTATTAATACTACTACATCTACTATACATTACTACTACTCTACTACTACTACTACTACTACTACTACTACGACTACTACTACTACTACTACTACTACTACTACGACTACTACTACTACTACTTACTACTACTACTACTAATACCACCTCCACTACTACTTCTACTTCTACTAGAACTACTACTTCTGTTACTACTATAGACCTATCACAACTGATATCATTATTTCCTCAAGAAAGCAGTATTAATTTTACATACGTCTTCCATTGATAAGTACAAAACATATTGTACGGTAATTCAAAAGAAAATTGGCTACATCATTTAAAATAATGCTCTGAATTTTCCACCACCCATTCGCGATATTGTACAACCTCATGCAGTTGTCATGGCCATTGATTCCAATGACTGTTCATTAATGAGCTCATTAGAGAACTTTAACAGTGTCTCCCACACATGAGTGCTGCGTACACAAATAGATCATTATCCTACAGACTACCCTCATTATCTACATGAATAGTTGTATTTTGAAGAGAGTGAACCTTCAGCAGAAAATATATCAGCATTATGAAAAGAGCAGGTACTATAGAATATAAAACGAAAGTATTTTGCCCATGAATGAAAATAAAGAAGCCACAAAGGTGACTTTCGAAACAAAGGCCAATAAAACTTAAAATAAAGAAAGGCTAGGAAAAAGAAATCCAATAAGATGCATCAAAGATGCAAGGACGAAATTTTCATTTCCTGTGGTCAACGTGTGAAAAGAAGTTATCTCTGAATGTCACGTGAAGAAAAGGTGAGAATTAACCGATTTATGATATATATATATATATATATATATATATATATATATATATATATATATTCAAAATAGCTCGTGTCAATATAATAAATCTTTGATTCATGCAACCGAAGTTTCAGATTTGATAATCAAATTCCCAAAACAGTTTCGGGTATTTGGACGACGTTTCCAAGAATTTACATAAATCAACTTGCTATGCAACCAAACTATTCGCTTATTAGATTTTCAGAGTAAACAAACGTTGCTGTTTATGTCCACTGCAACGAAATGATATCGTTGTAAAAGCAGAGTCACCTATACACAGAGTTCGGCCAACTCTGCTCCAGTAGGTAACATTATGGCTCATGTTGCTTTGTTAGGCAAGCATAGAACAAAGGAATGTACACCTTGTTGTGCCCAACTGGAACCGAGTTGGCCAAACTCTGTGTATGGATGGCTCTGTCAGTAAGGGAATACAGCGCCCTCATAATTTCAGTTTCTATTTATCACCAAAGTATGCGCATGTTCGTGAGAAAGAGCGTGTGTGTGCATTTCCAATTACAAGTCATCACATAGACTCATTAAATCAATTCTGAGTAAATAGGAGCTGACAGAGTAGAGTAGCGGAGTGGTATGATGGTAAACATCTTTGTATGATTGAGGACAAGGTACTTGTTCCTGGTAAACGTTCTCAAGAATGACGGGCAAGACGATTCGTGACAAATCATATGAATAACGGATGACGGGGGGGGGGGGGGGGGAATGAGGAACAGAGACTTAATATTTTTTACATAATTCCTGGCACTATGGCTTATTCTAACACATAGATATCAGCGATTATGGAAAATAGTTAATATTTCTGTTCATGAAGATAATAGGCATTCGCAATGTCGTTAAAATAGAAAAAAATGTAGGCCTGTTTAATGATTGACATTGTCCTAGTGACGAATTATATTTTTATTTATAGCGGGTTTTATATCATTTGATTTAATCAACTTGCTGGACAGAGTCAAAGCATAGTAAATCATTAACCAAAATCAGTATATGCGGCTTTATGACCCTTTCTCAGAGCGAAAAAGCTTTCTTTTAAATCATGATAATTATGAAAAAAAATAGAAGTAGCCTAGTGACTGATGTATATTTTATCCTTCGAAAAAGCTTCATATAACAATGGACCGAATTCACATAACTGACAAAGTCTGTTTACCTTCACATAATTTTGTGATGATACTAGCAAAATTCTAATGAAGGGCTACTAGGCGTCGGTCTGATATTTTTATGTTTTCGATACAAGGCATCACATACGTCAATTAAAGAGATACATTCCAAATTATAATACGAGTCATGTTTGTTTTTGTTTTTGTTTTTGTTTTTATCATCAAAATTTAAGTCTATAACTAGTAGTGTAATAATTTCGGGCAACCAAGTATCATGAGTATTGTAAACATTCGGGGAAAATGTCTTTCTTTTGAGATAGTAAGCGAATCAGACAAACTAGAATTACTACGTGTTCGAAACATGCCACATCCTCGTCATGTCGTCTCCAAAACGTGATACAACAATGGCATTCACTGGGACCTGACCAATCACAAAGCAGCATTATGCGCATGAATGATAACACATTTTCTTTTTCATTCCTGCAAAGTGTGAATGGGTTTTCCACACTGTGTGCACGTAAGGTGAATCAAACATGCTACATCCATAAATCTAAAAACTTATTCGTTGATTAGAAATATTCGGAGTTACACATTTTTAAAAAGTGTCGTCAAACTATTCGATAATGCATTTCTACAACATCACAAATTTTCACTCCAAATCGATTCTGACGAGGGTGGGGGGGGGGGGGGGGGATGCGTGATGGATTGCGTACTCTTGTTTTTCTAACGTAGCATGTTTTCGGAATGTTGTCAGGATGCTTTTGTATTTACTCCTAAAAGGTTGAAAACAAATGATAAGCTACAAGGAGGACTCTTCCCGCACTTGTCTACTCCTGACAGTGACCGATGCAGCGCAAGTCGGAAGCGCCAGTATCAAGTTTCAAGTGAAAAATTGCTGGGGTAAAGTGGTTGCCGAGAGCCCTCATGAAACGACAGACATGAGAGAGTGAACTAGATCAAATGACACGGTTTCCTTAGCAAATCGATCACTGTCATCTTGGTAAGGTAAAAAATACAAGAAGGTAGGAGGAAAAGGACAGATATTTTTGCATTTTCCTAATAATTTGATTGTTTTCATGATCACTTAGATATTATTGAAAGATTGTTTTTTAATTGAATGAAAAATAATAACTTAAAAAAAAGAGGAAATCTCCTAACGAGAAGAGAGTCTATGAGTTTTATGTCTTCAGTTTAAATTCCTGTTAGCCTGTTCATAATAACTGGAAAATGTGTGTGTGTGTGTGCGTGTGTGGGTGTTTGTGTGTGTAAAGCGAGAGATAGATATTATCGGGAATGGGGAAGAGGTGAAGAAGGGGATATATATATATATATATATATATATATATATATATATATATATATATATATATAAATATATAAGGAAAGAGAGAGAGAAAGAAAGAAAGAAAGAAATCATACAGTTCGTATACTCTAGACTCAATCGAGTCTACAAGGAAAATTTCCTTCTCCTATACCCATGATACCAGCAAAGATGGTATGAAATCACGGGTACAACAGCAAGGAGGGTTTGGCCAGAAACGTTGCCTCTGTTCTGAAGTCGAGACATCAAATTAGCTTGACCGAGATCCCGTCCATTCGCTAGATAAACAAAGTAATATTCGCTTTCACTTTCGAAGCGATGAAAACCAATTGACTGTGTCACATTCTCGTAATTGGGCGTCTCAAGAAAAATGCATGTTCCCCGCGACGTGGGATGTCGGGCATATGAGATGGAGTGTAATTTGATGAGAATAGAAGAAGAGAGAGAGGGGGATAGAGAAAGAGAGATGGAGACTGAGAGGAAGAAGGAGTGTAAGGAAAGAGGGAGAGAGAATGGAGAAGAAAGGGAAGGTAAACATCAGTAAGAATAGAGATAAAGATAAGTTGGTGAGAAAGAAAGCAAGCTTATTACATAGACCCCTCATTAATACATGGTTATTTAATGTTGTGAAGCGCATAGAGATTTTTTTTATTATGCGCCATGTAAAGATTACATTATTAATATTAATATTATTATTATCATTATTATTATTATTATTATTATTATTATTATTATTATTATTATTATTATTATTATTATTATTTTTATTATTATTATTATTATTATTTATCATTATTATTATTATTATTATTATTATTTATCATTATTATGATTATTATGATTACTACCATTATTATTACTGAGACGTTATTTCCCCCATTTCATTATCGTACTCAGCAACGTCAATGACGTCACCGACACTAACACAAAAGAGGCGCCAAAGTATGGCATAACACATAAAGGCCCCTGGTTAAAATCATATAAGTATTTTAGTTGATTATCTGACGATTGTGTAGACATGATAAAAGAAGGTTTTCCTAATCGTTCTTTTTGTCTTTTCTGCCGCGTCGCTTTTTGATGTTTTCACAACGCCTATTATAGATTATTGAGGATTCACGTTCTAATCGAGTGAATTAAAATGGATTATGCATGATGCTATTTGTGAAATCACTGTTCACATAATTCTAATTAGAGAGAAACAGAGAAAGAAAGAAGGAGAGGGAGGAGAGAGGGGGGGGGGCAGAAGAAGAAAGTTTGGGAAATGAAAGATAATTATATAATTATAGATAAAGAGACAGAGAGAGACAGAAAGAGAAGGGGATGGAATTACCGAGGGAGAGAGAGGGGGACAGGAGAAGGAAACGTGGGAGATAAAAAAACAAACAAAACAATTACGTGTAGATAGAGAGAGACGGGGCCGGGGTGGGTGAGAAAGAGGGGGAGAGAGTTAGCAGAAGGCAGCATGGGAATGAGAGATAATTACATGTAGACAGAGAGAGAGAGAGAGAGAGAGAGAGAGAGAGACGGGGTGAGAAAGAGATGGAGGAAGAGAGAGATTTTAAAGCAAAGCATTTCTAAACCAGATCAACCAGAATGATTTTGACGAAATAACTGGTCATATCTTTCATCTCTCATTTTTCATTTCATAGTAGTGTATCAGGAGCTTCATGGCGACGTAGGAACATACCAGCACGTAATGAAACTCTCAAAAACATATTTGCTACCCACAAGTTTCAACATACGCCCGAAATTAAAACGATTTGACATGTTTCTCGTCAGAGAATCACGTACTACCACTGTTATGGAAGCAGGGTGGATGCCTGAGGCTACAACTCAAACCACGGTGTTAAAATCATAATCAGAAATGACATCGGTGCGGGATATATTTCAAACTTCTTGATGCAACACCACCAATATTTTGCCTTTGGGCAGGAAGGGTACACCGAAAAAAACAATTTCATGAGCAAAAACAGAAGTCAAGATAGGTAGAAAAAATAGATGCTCACTATACATGACTTGATATGAAATCTAACTCCAACTGGTAACCCATAAACAGAGATTTTGTGTCCAAATCTCTTAATTTTCCCGTTTCGAAAATAAAGTGTGGTCTTCACAAATTCAGCCGATGGCAAGTGCGAAATATGTGGATGCGAGAATAAGAAGATGAAGTAAAGGAAAGAAAAGGAAGAAAAGGAAAACAATAAATCTGACAGATTATTGGAAATATTGAAGGTTATGGAAAATCATGATGAACGACCAGAAATTTAAACACAAAGAATGAAAGAAAACGG